>CATOCB010000399.1:0-113238 GCA_951411735.1 Somateria mollissima | reverse complement strand
TGGGGGAAGCAGGACGGGACCCCAAAAGGGGTTTAGGAGGGGATTTAGGGGGTTGTTCCACCTCGTTACCCGCCTCCGCCCACAAATCCCACTGCTGCTACCACACCGAAAACCCAACAAGGTTGGAAAAGGGGATTTTAAGGGGGAAAAAAAAACATAAACTGGGGAGGAAAGAAGGAAAAGGGCGGCAGGAGCTCGGCGTACCCGTGAAGAGCTCCGTGTAGAGCATGTAGACGGCTTTGCTGTCCCAGGGGTTCTCGTTCTGCAGGTCGATGGAGTGCAGCACGTACTTGATGAAGATGGTGAGCACCATGGTCATGAGGATGGCGTACTGCGGGGCACGAAGAGGGCAGGGGGGGGCTCAGGACCCATTTTGGGGGGGTTTTGGGGGCAGAACGGGGAGCGGGGCCTCACCTCGAAGCCGAAAACCAGCTGGACAGAGGCTCCCCGCGTGAGGATGCTGTGGTACGCGTGGCTGACGAAGAGGAAATCCAGGATTCCCAGCAGGAACATCAGGGCTGCGGCGGTTATTGGGGTTAATTGGCACCACTAACGAGGCCGGTATCACCACCAGCTCATTAGGAACCCCCCTGCACACATCCCAGCCCCTGTTTGCAAGGCCAATCCCCTGCTAATTCCTCCCCCAGCCCATTTGGGGTCTCTAAATCCCTTCCCCACAACCAAAAAAGCGTTTTCCCACGTGTCTGGGACCCCATTTCCCCAAAAAAAAGCATTTTCCCATGCATCTGGGACCCCATTTTCCCCCAAAACAGCATCTTCCTACACATCTAGGACCCCATTTCCCCCCAAAACACATTTTTCCACGCATCTGGGACCCCATTTCCCCCCAAAACACATTTTCCCACGCATCTGGGACCCCATTTCCCCCAAAAAAGCATTTTCCTACACATCCAGGATCCCATTTTCCCCCAAAACACGTTTTCCTATACATCTCAACCCCATTTCCCCCTCCAAAAAAGCATTTTCCTGTACAGCTGGGACCCCATTTTCCCCCAAAACGTGTCTTCCTACGCATCTGGGATCCCATCTTCCCCCAAAACACGTTTTCCTACACATCTGAGATCCCACTTTCCCTCCAAAAAGTGTCTTCCTATGCATCTGGGACCCTATTTTCCCCCAAAACACGCCCCAAACCCCTCCTGACACCCCCTTTTCCCCACCCAAGCCCCAGAGCTCGTGAAATCCCCAGCCGGGCCCTCACTAACGGAGCAGCCCCGATAACGTTATCTCGCCCCACGCTTTTTTTTTCCCCCACCCTATGCAAATAGGGCGCCGAAATTATCTTTCCTGCCCAGCTGCGGAGGGGGCAAAGCCCCCCCCCGGGCTGGGAAGTGGGAAGGATGCGGCCTGGGGGGGGGGGGAAGGCGCCACTCACACACGATACGGAAGTGGAAGAGCCAGGAGATGTTGGGGCTGCGCTCCATCTGCGGGGAAAAGGGGAGAAAACGCTAAAAAAAACTCCCCTCCGGACCCAAAATCGAGCTTTTTCGCCTGTTTTTTCCACTCACAAAGTCCACCCGGTCCTCGGCCAGCCAGTGGAAGCACTTGAGGAAGAGGAGGAGGGTGAAGAGGGCGACGAAGCGGGGGCTGAAGTCGTCCCTGAAGACGGTGAAGGCCAGGCAGGTCTCCGTCACCGCGTACCACGAGCGCTCCAGGAGGTGCTGTGGGACAAAGGCAGCTGGCAGTGCGCACAGGGAGCCCACAATACCCCAAAAAATCAAAGAAATACCCCAAAAACACGTTAACATCCCCCTCAGCCCCGCAGGATTCGGCCCTGGAGTCCTAAATCCTCCCTAAATTTAAGAGTTTTGCTCCCCAGGGTGGAAAAAAGTCTAATAATGCAATTCTGAGCCCCCAAAAATCCAATAAAAAGCCCTAAAACCTGTTAACATCCCCCTCAGCCCCTCAGGATTCAGCTCTGGAGTCCTAAATCGGAGAATTTTGCTCCTCAGGGTGGAAAAAAGTCTAATAAAGTACCTCTGAGTCCCCCCAAAATCCACTGAAAACCCCTAAAAGCCGTTAACATCCCCCTCAGCCCTTCAGGATTCGGCCCTGGAGTCCTAAACTTACCCTAAACTGGAGAATTTAGTGCCCTCAAGCCCTCCAGGATGGGAAAAAAAACACAAAGAAAAGCCCCAAAACATGTTAACATCACCCTCGGCCCTGCAGAATTCAGCTCTGGAGTCCTAAATCCTCCCCAAATCTACGAATTTTGCTCCCCAGGGTGGAAAAAAGTCTGATAAAGCACCTCTGAGCCCCCCAAAAATCCAATAAAAAGCCCTACAACCTGTTAACATCCCTCTCAGCCCCGCAGGATTCAGCCCCGGAGTCCCAAACCCTCCCAAAATCGGAGGATTTCGGGCCAAGCTTGGCTCACCTCCATCTCTGCCGCCCGCAGCTGCCCGAAGAAAACCTTGCCCATGAATTTGCCCAGCAGGAAAACCAGCACGAAGGCTTGGATGTAGAGAACCTGCAAGGGGAAAGAGACGGGGAGGGTTTTGGGGGGAAAAAGGGGCGCTTTGGGGGCAAAAAGGGCCGCTTCGGGGCCAAAAGGAGGCACTTTGGGGGAAAAAGGGCTGCTTTGGGCCAAAAGGGGGCATTTGGGGGGAAAAAAGGGCTGCTTTGGGGCCAAAAGGAGACATTTTTGGGGAAAAAGGGACTGCTGCAGAGCGAAAAGGGCCGCATTGGGGCCAAAAGGGGCCACTGCAGGACGAAAAGGGCCACTTTGGGGCCAAAAAGGGCTGCTTTGGGGCCCCGAAAGCAGAAGTGAGCCCCTGCACGGCATTCAGGCGTGACTCCACGCGCCGCCGCCGGCCTCGTTTCCCCTCAACCGCCCCTAATTAATTAATTACCCGCCAGCAAAGCCGCTGGGGAAGGCTTCGGGGGCAGGAAAGGAACGAACCTTGTGCTCCTCGCGGCCGTTACCCGCGGAAAAACAACCGGGGAGGCAGCTCCGCGCTTCCTCCCCCAAAAGTGGGATTTCAGCCCCAAATCTTTGCCCCGGGGGGGGTTTTTTTGGGGCTCCCCCTGTACTCACGGCCATGCTGGGGCTGGATTTGGTGAGATAAACCACGGTGGGGTAGAACTGGTGCTTGAGGTAGTAGGCGTGGGCCACCACGGCCGTGGTGAGCGCCAGGCTGCCTGCCATCACCGCCGCCGTGCACAGCATCTCCGCGGCCTGGCCGCCTGCAGGGGGGGGGAAAAAAGGGGGTTTTTTTGGGAAAAAAAAGGGAAAAAAAGGATTAGCGGGGGGGTATCGGGGCCGGTTGGGGCTTGGTGGGAGCCGGGGGTTGTTAAATCCCGGGGTCTGGCCTCAAATTTGGTCCCGTTCGTGGCTCCCCCCCTGTAGACGTTGTACCCCATAAGTGCCCCCACCCCCATCTGTACCCCCCCCCAAACTCCCCCCATAAACACCCCCCAAGCCCCCCAATGCCCCCTCATATCTCCCCACCCCTATTTACAACCCCCCCTCCACATCTCAGCCCCCCCAAACGTCCCCCATCCCCCCAATATCCCCCCCACCCCCACCTGCAACCCCCCCCCAACCTCCCCCCCAGTGTCACTGCCCCCCATGAAGACCCCAACACCCCCCCAAGCCCCCCCAGATCCCCCCCCTCCTATCTCCGTACCCCCCCTCCACGTCTCAGCCCCCATAAACCGCCTCAAAACCCCCCCAGCCCTACCTATACCCCCCCAACCTCCCCCCAAAATGTCACAGCCCCCTATAAGTGCCCCCAGCACCCCCCCCAGCCCTACCTATGTGGCCCCCAACCACCCCCAACTGCGTCACACTCCCCTTAAGCGCCCCCCAAAGCCCCCCCAGTCCTCCTGACGTGCCCCCCTCCCTACCAGAGCCCCCCGTAAGTGCCCCCAAAGCCCCCCCACTCCAACCTACGTACCCTAAACACCCCCCTCCACATCGCAGACCCCAATAAGCACCCCTAAAGCCCAACCATACCCCCTAACCCCCCCAATTCCTACCTACATGCCCCCAACCACCCCCCCCACTGCGTCACACCCCCCTTAAGCCCCCCTAACTCCTACCAACGTGCCCCCCTCCCTGTCACAGCCCCTCATAAATACCCCCTAAACCCCCTCACACCCCCCCAGCCCTACCTACATGCCCCCCAACTGCATCACACCCCCCGTAAACACCCCCAGAAGAGACCCCAGAGCCCCCCCACACCCCCTAAACCCCCCATTCCTATCTACATGCCCCCCAACCACCCCCCCACCGCATCACACCCCCATAAGCACCCCCAAAGCCCCCCCACTCCAACCTATATGCCCTAAACACTCCTGTCCGTATCGGAGCCCCCCAATAAACATCCCTAAAACCCCCCACACCCCCTAAACCTCCCAATCCCTATCTACATGCCCCCCAACGACCCCCCCACTGCGTCACACCCACCACAAGCCCCCTGAAGCCCCCCCACTCCTACCTACGTGCCCCCCTCCCTGTCACAGCCCCTCATAAATACCCCCAAAACCCCCTCACACCCCCTAAGCCCCCCCCATTCCTACCTACGTGCCCCCAGCCACCACCCCCACTGCGTCACACCCCCCACAAGCCCCCCTAAAGCCCCCACAAGCCCCCCCTCCCTGTCACAGCCCCCCATAAGCACCCCCAAAGCCCCCCACGCCCTCTAACCACCCCCCAAACCGCCACCACGACCCCCCCCCGTCCCCCTACCCCCCTTTTCCCCTCAAGACTCAGGCTCCGAGCCCCCCCCCCCCCCCCCACTCACCCGGCCCCGCCGCCGCCGCGCCCCCCGCCTCAGGCCGCTCCTCCCTCAGCCGGAAGCGCCTCGGCGCGAGACACCTCACTTCCGCCCGGCCCGCACCACGCGCCGCCCTGCGGGGGGGGTGGGGGGAGGACAGAATGAAGGGGGCCTTTCGCCGTTTCCCCTCCGCCTAAATTCCTCCGTCTCCTTTTTAGCTCTGCAGGGATTTATCTTTCAGTTTAATTACCCTCAGGGAGCGGGGGGCGGCGCTGCGGTTTCCCCTGTAACGCACATGGGTCACCCCCCCCCGCGCCCGCACTTGGTACGGTCCGAGCCGCCCCTCAGCCGGCGCAGAGGGAGGGGGCGGGAGCGCCAAGGGTCCCGTGGCTCGCTCTCATTGGCCAGCCCGCGCGGCTCTCGACCAATCAGAAAAATCTCCCGCGCGGCTGTTGCTAAGAGGAAGGGAGACGGGGGGGGGGGGGCGCGATGAGCTGAGCTCGGCCTCAGCCCGCTACTATCCCCTCAAAGAGCTCAGCCTATCAGCAGCGCCTCTCCCTCCGTTTCGCGCTTCTGATTGGCTGGCCTCGCTTGAAGCCCCGCCTTCGCGGCTTTGACTGACAGCGAGGCCTGAGCAGAGAGGGGTGGGGCGGGCGGCTTCTTCCTACTCCGCCTCTGATTGGCCGGCGGCGTGGGCGGGCGGCCTATAGATAGGCGGAGGCCGGCGGGGGGCGGGGTTAAGGTGGTCCCGCCTCTCGCCACGCCCCGCGCGTCCTGTTCAGGTGAGGGAGGGGGGAGCGAGGAGGCGAAGGGCGGGAAAAGCACGAGGCGGGAAAACGCCTGGGCGTCGTCGCTGCCCCTGAGGTGATTTCTTTCCCCTTTTCTGAGAGAAAAAGTAGAGAGTTTTGAGGTAAATTTGCTGTCTTTCCCCCCTGCCCGCGTGCGGGGGGCTGAGCTCAGGTGGTGCAAGGTGAAAATAGCCCTGTAAGCCTTTTTATTTTTGTTTTTATGTGGTGCATCTTGTCCCTCTCCCCCTGAGGGAAGGAGGACCCCGGTGGTTTTCTGAGGGAAAATGGAGGGGGAAAAAGCTCTGAGGGCTCTGCTGGCCCTGTGCATTGAGCTTTGATGAAGTGCAGCACTTTAACACTCTCTTCCTGCATTAAAAAAAGGTGTTTTTTCCCTTTTTTCTCAGTAGTTGGTGGGGTGGCTGCTGGTTGCCCTTCAGCAAGGGGCTACAAGAGGCACCCCCTGTCCTGGGTGCCACTATCAAAACTAAAAACACTTTATTTGTGGTTAGGTGCTGGGAGAGGCAATGAAACCTGCACAAATGAGGTGTTTTCTTACTTTTATTGGAGACGAGCCCAGTTTTACTTCATATTGGGGGTAAATTAGTTTATTTAAGGCCCATCTGGGCCTTATTATTACTTTGACCCAGATGGGAGGTGCTTTAACCCCAAACTGCTTCCTTTATTGTTTTTCAACCCTTTTCAGCATCACACTGGTAGCTGTAAAGATGGTTTGAATGCCTCAAAGGTTAGGATTCGCTGGGTGTTTATTCCTCTGGTTAAAATACATGTGCTTTATGATTAAAGTTTTGATTAAAATATATTTATTTAAACAAAATACCTGTTCTTTTAACAAAGCATAAGATAAATTGCCTCTTGCGGAGGGAATAGCATTCTTCTGCCCCTCCAGTTTTCTGAACCCTTTGAAGCATTTTGCATCTTTAAACCAGAAATCCTGGCTTTAACAAAAAAAAAAAAAATCTTTTTTTTTTTCTAATAATTGCAGCTCTAATTTTCCTAGCAGGTGTTTTGGGGCTTTTTAAAGATTATTTTGCCTCCTTGGGCTTGCCAGAGCAGGTGGCGAGGCTGCAGCTGGGTGTGCTCCACATCCCTTTTGCAAGAAAAAGGAGCTCCCGAAGACCATTACACTCTTAAAATAACACAAAGAATACTGAAATAATGGCAACAAAGCAAAAAAACAGTGAAATAGTGGAAAAAAAAAAAAGCAGAAGTTACTGAAAAGATGGGAGCAAGGAGGTCATATGAGGTGTAAGGGTGGGAAATTGGTGGGACAAAGCACCTTCCAAAGGTGTTTTCCTGCCCTAAAACGTACCCAAAAACGTCAAAACATACCAAAAAACGTCAGCTGGGGAATTAAAATACTTATGTGTAGATATATTTCCTTCTGTTGTTTCTGGGAAGCCTGGCAGTGATGTGTTTAGCTCTTTTTTTGGGGCTAGAAAATGGCATTTCTGCAGTCTCCTTCTGGCATAGGGGAATAAGAAGGAGTTAAACCTCAATTTGTCAAAAACATGATGCTTTTTTTTCCTCTATACCTATTTTTTTTTCCTTAAAGCTACTTAAAGGATGGGAGAAAAGCCACTCAGTGCAGCTCACCTGTTCACGCCTGCCATGGTTTTACCCAATTTTGGGTTGTTTATTCAGGAAAAAAAAAAACACTATTTTTTTTAAGCCTGAAGTGGCTGAAAAGGGCTGTGGAGCCCTAAAATCGTATTTTTGGGGGAGGTTGGGTCGGTTTGAGGGGTCTGACTTGGGGGAATTTGGGAGGTTTTGGGGGAATTTGAGGGGTCTGGGGGGGGTGTCCGGTCTTTAAAGGGGATTTGGGCCGGGGGGCTGGCTTGGGGGGAAAGCCTCAGGCTTTGGGGTGGGGGCTAGGGGTGTCGGGTCCGTTTTGGGGCAACTCTGGGCTCTTTCCCCACACAGCTGCCAGCCCTATGAAGCACCCCCCCAGCCTCACCCCCCCTCAAGCCTCTGCCCCCTCAGGGGGGCAACGGTGCAGCGGGAGACCCCCCCTGGCTTGGGGATCCTGCGGGCAGCCCCCAACCCCCAGCAGCGCCCCGCGGAGCCTCCACCTGCACCGCCAGGAGCGGGAAGCCTTCTTCAGCCTCCTGGGTAAGAGCAAAAACACCTAAATCCCGGGAAAACTACCCAAAACTCCCTCTGTTTTTTTTTTTTTAAAAAGCAGATGGACAGGGGGGTGTGCCGTGGAATTATTTGTAAATAGCTGATTTTCTCTCCATCTCGTTACAGAAGATGACGTGGTGCAGGAGTTCCTCGCAACGGATGTCTGCTATAGGATTTCCGATAAGGTCAATCGGCCCCAAATGCAGGGACCTCAGGGTCTGGGCTGAAATTGCTGCTGGTTTGGTCCCATTTGGGAAAATCTGACCAAAACTGCTGCCGATTTGGTTCGGTTTTCAACAGTCTTAGTCAAAACACACTGGTTTTGTCCAGTTTTGGGGGTTTTGACTAAAACCACCGCTGGTTTGGTCCTGTTTCTGTTTTTTGATCAAAACAGTTGCTGGTTTGGTCCCGTTTTTCACAATTTTAGTTAAAAAACAAACAAAAAAAAACCCAACCACTGATTCTTGTCCAGTTCTTGTGTTTTTTGACCAAAACTGTTGTGGTTTGGACCTGGTTTTGGCCATTTTAGTCAAAAAAAGAAAAAACACTGATTTTTATCTAGTTTCTGTGTTTTTGATTAAAACCGTGGCTGGCTTGTTCCATTTTTTTTGTGTTTTTTTGGCTAAACCTGCTGTGTTTTGCTCCTGTTTTTTTTTTTTTTTTTTTTTTGACTAAAACCACCACGATTTGGTTCCAGCTTCTTGACCAAACCTGGTGCTTTTTGGTGCCTGTTTTTGACTAAAAACCTCCTTTTTTTTCCACTGCCCCCAGTACCTGCTGGCGATGGCGCTGACGTACTTCAAGCGCGCCGGGCTGCCCACGGCCGAGTACACCCGCATCAACCTCTTCACCGCCCTGTACGTTCATCAGCCCTAACACCACCTTTGGCTAATCCCCTGGTTGACCAAAACGCCCCGATTTCACCCCGTTTCCCCTCCCAGGTACCTGGCGAGCGACATGGAGGAGGACGAGGAGGAGCACAAGTACGAGATCTTCCCCTGGGCGCTGGGGCCAGGCTGGCGCCAGCACTTTCCCCGCTTCTTGCGCCGCCGCGACCGCCTCTGGGCCCGCATGAGCTACCGGGCGGCCGTCAGCCGGCACTGCTGCGAGGAGGTCAGTGCGGTGCCAAAATCCCCCCGTTTGGCCCCAAAAAAATCCCCCAGCCACCATCACAGCGGGGGAAGGATCGAGGAGAGACGGGGCCCTGCGGCTTCGCTGCTTGGCCGTGGTGGAGCTGGCCATTCCCCGCGGCTTTTTGCTTAAAAATGTCGCTTTTTGGAATTAGGATCATTCTAAAAGGCTGTGCTCAAGGCGTGCTTCTCTTAAAGCCTGCTTTTTTTTCAAAACTTACCTTTAATTTTAAGCCTTAAAAAATGATTTCTGGGGGTTCCATGCTCCCAAGCCAGCAGCGAACCCCTCACCGTGCCACCAGTGCACTCATGCCAGCTCCCCTGCGGCACTTTTCTCCCCAAACCCTGCCTGTTTTGCCCCAAACCATGCATTTTTCTCCCTTTTCTCCTCAAACCCTGCCTGTTTTGCCCCAAACCACGCGTTTCTCTTCCTTTTCTCCCCAAGCCCTGCCTGTTTTGCCTCAAACTATATGCTTTTCTCCCTAAATCACATGCTTCTCTCACCAAACCCTGCTTATTTTGCCCCAAACCGTGCATTTCTCTCCCCCAATCCTGCCTGTTTTGCCCCAAACCATGCATTTTTCTCCCTTTCCTCCTCAAACTCTGCCTGTTTTGCCCCAAACTGCGCATTTCTCTCCCTTTTCTGCCCAAACCATGCATTTCTCTCCCCAAACCCTGCCTGTTTTGCCCCAAACCGTGCATTTCTCTCCCTTTTCTGCCCAAACCATGCATTTCTCTCCCCAAACCCTGCCTGTTTTGCCTCAAACTATATGCTTTTCTCCCTAAATCACATGCTTCTCTCACCAAACCCTGCCTGTTTTGCCCCAAACTGCGCATTTCTCTCCCTTTTCTGCCCAAACCATGCATTTCTCTCCCCAAACCCTGCCTGTTTTGCCCCAAACCGTGCATTTCTCTCCCCAAACCCTTCCTGTGTTGTCCCAAACCGTGTATTTTTCTCCATTTTCTCCCCCGACCCTGCCTGTTTTGCCCCAAACCGTGTGTTTCTCTCCCCAAACCCCCTCCCTGCCCGCAGATCATGGCAACGGAGCCCTTGCACTGGGCCTGGCTGCGTGAGCGCCCCCCGCAGCACAGCGGGGCCGTCCGCAGCTACGCCGGGGACCCCCGGCCCCGCGCCCCCCCGCCGGCCCCCCGGGAGGAGGAAGAGGATGAGGATGAAGATGAAGACGAAGCCCCGGCGCCTGCTGTCCTTGTCCTCCCCCTGCAGCACCCCCCCGGCTGTGCCTAAACCCACTGAGCACCCAAAATTTGGGGTGTGACGGGCTCAGGGCCGTGTTCCACGTGTTTTTCTCGCAGTTTGCCCCAAATTTGGGCTTTTAAACTCAGAATCTGCTCGCTCAGCCGCTCGCCTGCGGCGCTAACTGGGCCGTTTTTGGGTGTTCTCCCCCACTTTTGCCCACTTTTCCAATGAATCTAAGCCAAACCCTTTGCTGTAAGCACCACATGCTGCTGTTGCCACCCCACCCCACAACCAACACCCATTTTTGCTGTTTTTCACCCCAAAACTCCCCCTTTTTGTTACGAGCCCTAAGTCAGGGGGTGTAGTGAGGAGCCACAGCACAATTGGTGCAAAAAGGGGTGAAAACGGGCAACGTGAAGCACTCAATCATCATATTTGCATTGTAGGGGGGGAGAAGGGGAAGGGAGCGGTGCACGCTGCCAAAAAAGGGCCCCCGAATTTTGGTGGAAAAGGGGAAAAAGGAGTGGGGTGGGGCTGTAACCGCCTGTTTTTGCTTGGCAGGGCCCCGCCGCTGCGAAGCGCCCCGGAGGGAGCGGAGCTGTGGGTTCAGGTAGGGATGGGCCCTGCTGTCACACGCATGTTACATGTATGTTACAGACATGTTACGTGCGTGTTACACACGTGTTACACGTATGTCACATGTTACACACGTGTTCTGCCCCTCCATGTGTCCCCTCTGCGGCCAAACGCGGTGCGCACGCGTGTCACAGGCTCACACGCGTGTTAGAGGCTCATGTGTCCCAGAGTCGTGGGTGTCATGGCCTTGGACATGCGTGTCACAGGCTCACATACGTGTTAAAGCCTGCCACGCCTGTTACAGACTCACGTGCCCCAGATTCGCGTGTCCTGGCCCTGCACACGCGTGTCCCAGCCTGCACACGCCTCCCACACGCGTGTCCCAGCCCATGCACACCTCCCCCACGCATGTTCCAGCCCCACACATGCCTCCCACACGTGTGTTCCAGTCCCCACACACGTCCCAGCCCGCACACGCCTCCCACACGCGTGTCCCAGCCCACACATGCCTCCCCCACGCGCCTCCCCACCCGCACATGCTTCCCACACGCCTCCCTCACGCGTGTCCTGGCCCCACACACGCGTGTCCCAGCCTGCACATGCCTCCCACATGCGTGTCACTGATCTCCACATGTGTCCCGGCCACACACATGCATGTCCCAGCCCCCACACGCCTCCCACACACGTGTCCCGGCCCCACACACGCGTGTCCCAGCCTGCACACGCCTCCCCCACGCATGTTCCAGCCCCACACATGCCTCCCACGTGTGTCCCAGCCCCCACACGCGTGTCCCAACCCGCACACGCCTCACACACGCCTGTCCTTGACCTCCACACGCCTCCCCCACGCGTGTCCCGGCCCGCACACGCGTGTCCCGGCCCGCACACGCCTCCCCACGCGTGTCCCAGCCTCACACCCGTCTCAGGGCGCCGCCCCCGGCCCTGCTCCCCCTCCAGCCCTGCGGCACTGCGGACAAAAACCCGCAGCAGCAGCGGCCGCACCCAAAACCCCCAGAAACCACCCCAAAACCCTTCTCCTTCCCCCCCCCCCCACCACCTCAGCGCCCCCCAAATCCCCTTTTTTCACCCCGTTTCCCCTCTTTTTCCCCCCTCCTCGAGGGAGGAGCCGGGCAGGGAGGAGCCTCGGGAGGAGGCCGGCAGCGGGGCGAGGCCCGGCCTCGCCTCCCAGCTCCAGGAAGACTTTGGGGCGCTTTTGGGTGGTTTTTGCTTTTCCTTTCCGTTTGTTTTATTTTATTTTTTTTGTTTTGTTTGGTTTTGGGCGGTTTTCCCCAAAAGCGGCGACTTTGGCAACGCTTCCCCCTCCCCTCTCCCCCTTCCCCCAAATCGAGGTACGTCCCCGGGGAGGGGAACGGGCGCGATCGCTCCCCGCTCGCCAACTCGCTTACACAACTCCGCTCGCCGCCAAATTGGGGCGGAAAAGGGCAAAAACGGGCAAAACTGGGGGAGAAACCCCCTGAGCCGGGGCCGCTTGGGGGCTGTTTCCCTCGCAGAGGGGAAGGGGTTGGGTGCTGCCCCGCTCCGAGCCCTGTTTGGACCGGGAAAGTTTTTTTGTCGGGGGATTTGAGCCCGTTTTGGGGAGAAACGAGAGGGATTTGGGATCTGGAGGTTTTCCCTCGGGATTTAGGTTTTTTTTTTTGAGGGGGGTTGGGGTTATTTTCCCCCAACGGGAGGCGAAGCGGCCGCTGCCGGTCGAGCCCTCGCCCTGCGGCACCTGCCAGGACTCCGGGCACCCACTTCCTCCTCAAAGCGGGCTGAAAAAAAGTGGTTTTGGGTCACTTCACCCCCCAAAAACAACGGGGAGGGGGAGAGGGCTTCGTTAACGAGGAGCTCGTTAACAGGGAGCTCATTAACGGGGTGGGGGGGGGAGTTGTAAGGGGCTGGGGTGCGATAGGCCCCACATTCCTCTGGGGGGGGGGGGTGGAGGGGTGCTGAGGCTTTCCCCCCTCATTTTGGGGTCAATTTAGGGGGTTTTGGGGGTCTAATCGCTGGGCTGCGGGGTCACAAACGTGCCTCTCACCTTCCTGCAGCGCTAATTAAGCTCTCCGGTCCTTAATTAAGTTCCCCCGGTCCTTAATTAAGCCTCCCCAGTCCTTAATTTAGCCTCCCAGTTCTTAATTAAGCCCCCCCCAGTCCTTAATGAAGCCCCCCCCCCCCCAGTCCTTAATTAATGTCCCAGTCCTTCCCTAAGCCCCCCAGTCATTAATGAAGACCCCCTGGTCCTTAATTAGACCCCCCAGTCCTTCAGGAAGCCCCTGTAGCCCTTAATTAAGATCCCAATTCTTAATTAACCCCCCCCAGTCCTTAATGAAGACCCTTCAGACCTTAATTAACCCCTCAGGCCTTAATGAACTCCCCTCAGTCCTTAACGAAGCCCCCAACTCCTTAACCCCCTCCCTCCCCCAGTCCTTCATGAACCCCCCCAGACCTTAATTGCCCCCCCCAGACCTTAATTAACCACCCCAGGCCTTGATTAAGCTCCCGGAAGCCTAATTACGCCCTTCATAGCTCTAACGGGCGTAGGGAGCGGCTCTGACACACGCCCAGACTCGCCAGACCCGTTCTTTTGGGGCCGTTTCCCCTCCTTTTGGGGCCGTTTTTTCCCCCCCTTTCTGCTTTTTTTTTCGGTTACTTTTTACGCGGCGTTCACAAGGTTAAACTGCTCAACTCGCAGCCGTTTTCCCCCCAAATCTCACTTTTTCCCCCAAAATGAGCTCGTAACGGACATTCAGGTGCTGACACAACCCACCCAGCTATGCTTTTTGGGGGAGAAAACACAGAAATAGGGAAAAACACTTAAAAAATAACCTAATAACCCCTTTTTCTCTCCAGCCTCTCCCAGCTGTGACCCCAAAGCAGGCTAAAATGCCCCCAAAAAACCCAGAATGCTCTCCAGCCCCGCCAGCTGTGGGCCAGCAGCCCTCATTAGCCCTCTTGAGGTTAATTACTGGGGTATTAACGAGCACGGGGAGATGTGGCTTTAATTGGGGGCTCCTCGTTTGCTCTTTAATTGGGGAAATCAAACTGTTGGTGTTTTAATTCGGGGCTCGTCCCCGGCTCCCCAAATTGGGGAAGAAATCGGGGAAAACCAAACTTTGGTGTTTTAATTCGGGGCTCTTCCTTTTCTCCTCGTATCAGGGAAAGCAAAACGTCTGTCTTTTATTTCCGGGTTCATCCTTTTGACCCCAAATCGGGGAAAACCAAAGGTCGGTGTTTTATGGTGGGGCTCATCCTCGGCTCCGTAAATTGGGGACAAATCGGAGAAAACGAAATCCCGGTGGTTTAATTTGAGGCTCTTCCTTTGCTCCCCAAATTGGGGAGAGGAAAATGTCGGTGTTTTAATTCGGGTCTCTTCCTTTTCTCCCCAAATCAGGGAAAGCAAAATGTCGGTCTTTTAATTCCAGGTTCATCTTTTTGACCCCAAACTGGGGAAAACCAAAGGTTGGTGTTTTAATTCAGGCCTCGACCTCGGCTCCCCAAATTGGGGAAAGGAAAATGTCGGTGTGTTAATTCAGGGCTCATCCTCAGCTCCCCAAATCAGGGAAAACAAAACGTCAGTCTTTTAATTCCAGGTTCATCCTTTTGCCCCTAAATCGGGGAAAACCAAAGGTTGGTGTTTTAATTTGGGTCTCATCCTCGGCTCCGCAAATTGGGGAACAAATCAGGGAAAACCAAATGTTGGTATTTAATTTGGGGCTCATCCTTTTGCCCCCAAATCAGGGAAAGCAAAACATCGGTCTTTTAATTCAGGGCTCATCCTCGGCTCCGCAAATTGGGGAACAAATCGGGGAAAACCAAATGTCGGTGTTTTAATTTGGGGCTCTTCCTTTTCTCCCCAAATCGGGGAAATCAAAACATCGGTCTTTTAATTCAGGGCTCATCCTCTGCTCCCCAAATTGGGGAACAAATCGGGGAAAACCAAACGTTGATGTTTTAATTCCGGGCTCATCCTCGGCTCCGCAAATTAGGGAACAAATCAGGGAAAACCAAATGTTGGTATTTAATTTGGGGCTCTTCCTTTTCTCCCCAAATCGGGGAAATCAAAACGTCGGTCTTTTAATTCGGGGCTCATCCTCGGCTCCCCAAATTGGGGAACAAATTGGGGAAAACCAAATGTCGGTGTTTTAATTTGGGGCTCTTCCTTTTCTCCCCAAATCGGGGAAATCAAAACATCGGTCTTTTAATTCGGGGCTCATCCTTGGCTCCCTACGTTAGGGAACAAATTGGGGAAAACAAGATGTGCGTGTTTTATTTCGGGGCTCATCCTCTGCTTCCCAAATTGGGGAACAAATCGCAGAAAAGAAATGTGTGTGTTTTCATTCGGGGCTCATCCTTGCCTCCCCAAATTGGGGAAAGCAAAACGGTGGTGTTTTAATTCGGGGCTCCCCCTCCGCTCCCCAAATCGGGGACCAAACCGCGCAAAACCAAACCCCGGGGCGCCCCTCCCTTACCTCCCGCATCTCCCGACCCCGCGGGCGACCTCTCTCAGTCTCCGTTGTGTCGGCAGGATGGCGGAGGTGCCGGTGGTGCCCGTGTACTGCACGGGCGTCTCGGCGCAGGTGCAGCGGGAGCGGGCCAAGGCGCTGGGGCTGGGCCGCCACGAGCAGGCCGTGCGCTACCAGGGCCAGGACTTCGCCGCGCTGCGCGACGCCTGCCTGCGCTCCGGGACCCTCTTCCGCGACGACGCCTTCCCCCCGGCCCCGGCCTCGCTGGGCTTCAAGGAGCTGGGCCCCGGCTCCTCCAAGACCCGCGGCGTGCAGTGGATGAGGCCCACGGTGAGCAAACCCGCTTTTTTTTTTTTTTGGTTGGTTTTTGGTTAAAAATGCGATTTTCCTGATTGTCGCCGCCGTTTTGGGGGTGTTTCCTGCCCAGGAGCTGTGCTCGCGCCCGCAGTTCGTCGTGGATGGGGCCACGCGCACTGATATCTGCCAGGGAGCGCTGGGTAAGTGCCTTTAACTCCTTTTTTACCCTTTTCCTCGCTTTTTTGCCTCAAATCAGGGAATTTTCCACGATGGTGCTGCCGCCGGAGCGAGCTCAGTCGCATTAAACAGGTTCAACCGCAACGGGGACGGCCACAACCTCCCCTGAGCGCCCCTAACGCATCTCTGGGGCTGAGGGAAAGCTATAGGACGGCCAGAAAAAGGCGTTTTTTCCCCCAAAACCCCCCGCAGGTGACTGCTGGCTGCTGGCGGCCATCGCCTCGCTGACGCTGAACGAAACCATCCTGCACCGCGTGGTGCCGCACGGGCAGAGCTTCCAGCACCAATACGCCGGCATCTTCCACTTCCAGGTGGGGCTCCCTCAACACCGCCGACACCAAACGGCCGCTTTCTGCCCCAAAACAACCCCTCCTGGCACCGCGGTGACCCCAAACGGGTGATTTTCCCCTAAAAAAAAAGGCCGGTTTGGGACTGGCGATGCCCGTCAGGGCTCCGTTTTCCCCGTTTGATCGGGATTTAAAAGCAACGTGAGGGTTTTTTTTTTGTGGGATTAACATTTGCTAAGAAAAAGGGGGACCCCCCAGCACCCCATGGGATTGTGAGGGGCCATCTTCGGCCTCGCCTTCCTCCTCCTCCTCCTCCTCCTCCTCCTCCTCCTCCTCCTCCTCCTAGATCTGGCAGTTCGGCGAGTGGCTGGACGTGGTGGTGGACGACTACCTGCCCACCAAGGACGGCAAGCTGCTCTTCGTCCACTCCGCCGAGGGCACCGAGTTCTGGAGCGCCTTGCTGGAGAAAGCCTACGCCAAGTACGCCTTCCCCTCCCCCTTCACCTCATTTTTGGGGCGAAAAACCCTCGAAACGGCTCAGCTGCTACCCGCTTCGTAGGGTGAACGGCTGCTACGAGGCGCTGTCGGGCGGCAGCACCTCGGAGGGCTTCGAGGACTTCACCGGCGGCGTGACCGAGTGGTACGACCTGCGCAAGCCGCCCCGAGACCTCTACCAAATCATCCTCAAGGCGCTGGAGCGGGGCTCCCTGCTCGGCTGCTCCATCGACGTCAGTCTCCTGCTGCGTTTCGGGGTGAAAAAAGGTGTTTTTGGGGGGCGGGGGGGGAGCGACGCCGGAACGGGGTCGGTTTCTTGTTCCCTCGCAGATCACGAGCGCCTTCGACATGGAGGCGGTGACGTTCAAGAAGCTGGTGAAGGGGCACGCCTACTCGGTGACAGGAGCCAGGCAGGTCAGAGCCGGTGCCGTTTTGGGGCAAAATCAGGGCTGTCTGGCTCAAAATTGGCACTTTTGGGGTTGGATTACAGTCCTCGGGGCCAAAATAGGGGCTTTTGGGGTTGAAATAGCTACTTTTTGGGTCAATGTTGGCACTTTTAGGGTTGAAGTTGGCATTGCGTGTTGAAATTAGGGCTTCTGGGATCAAAATTGGGGCTTTTAGGGTCAATGTTGGTGCTCTTTGGGTCGAAAATGAGGCCTGTGGGGTTGAATTAGGGTCTCTTGGGGCCAAAGTTGGGGCTTCTGGGGTCAAAGTTGGCAATTTTAAGGTTAAACTTACCACTCTTTGGGTCAAAAGTGGGGCTTTTAGGGTCAAAGTTAGGGCCTATGGGATTGAAATTGGGGCTTTCTTTCTTGAAAATGATGTTTTAGGGGTCAATAGTGGGGCTTTTTGAGTCAAAGTTGAGGTTTTTGGGGTTGAAGTTAACATTTTGGGTTGAAAATGACACTTATTTAGTCAAATTTGGGGCTTTTGGGGTTGAAGTTGGTGCTCCTTGGGGCCAAAGGTGGGACTTTTGGGGCCACAGGTGGGGCTTTTGGGGCTGAAAGTGGCTCTTTTGGGGCTGAAAGTGGCTCTTTTGGGGCTGAAAGTGGTGCTTTTTGCGCCTGAACTGTCTCTTTTGGGCCAAAGCAGGCCCGCTTTGGGTCAAAATCATCACTTTTTGGGCCTGACGCCTCCCTTTGCAGGTCAACTACCGCGGCCAAGCCCTGGAGCTGATCCGCATGCGCAACCCCTGGGGCGAGGTGGAGTGGACGGGGCCCTGGAGCGACAAGTAAGCCCCCCGCCCGCCCCGAGCGCCTTCGTTAGCACTAATTAACGAAGCCGCCTGGCCCTTCGGTGGCCGCGGGGGGGGGATTTCACCTCTCCCCCCCCCTCTCCCACAGCTCATCTGAGTGGAACGCGGTGGAGCCAGCGCTGAGGCAGCAGCTGATGGTGAAAATGGAAGACGGCGAATTCTGGTCAGCTCCAAAACGGGGCGAAAAGCGGCCGTTTTGGGGGTTTTGAGCCGGCAGGATGGGGGCTGAACCTTCCTCCTCCCCCTCCAGGATGGCTTTCCGGGATTTCCTACGGGAATTCACCCGCCTGGAGATCTGCAACCTCACCCCGGACGCCCTCCAGTCCCGCAAATTCCGCAAGTGGAACACGCGGCTCTACGACGGCACCTGGCGCCGCGGCAGCACGGCCGGCGGCTGCCGCAACTACCCCGGTGCGCCCCGGCACGCGAGCCACACCCTAAAAACCACCTCCTTTTCACCCTTTTCACCTTTTTCCCCTTTTTTTTTTTTTTTTTTTTGCTTTCCCTCTCCCTTCCCGCAGCCACCTTCTGGATCAACCCGCAGTTTAAGATCCAGCTGGAGGAGGTGGACGACGACGGGGACGAGGCGGGCGGGCGGGAGCCGGGCTGCAGCTTCCTGCTGGCGTTGATGCAGAAGCACCGGCGCCGCGAGCGCCGCTACGGCAAGGACATGGAGACCATCGGCTTCGCCGTCTACGAGGTACCGGCAACCCCCCCCGGTGGCCTCCCAGTGTCACCAGTGTCCCCCGGTGTCACCGGTGGCCTCACCTCTTGTGCCGCGTCCCCGCAGGTTCCTCCGGAGGTGGGTGCGACGTGGCCGGCACCTGGAACAGCGGCTGAGGGCGAAACGGGAAAGCACTTGGGGGGGGTTTGGGGGATTTGGGGGACACGTTTGGGGTGGTTTGGGGGGTCTGGGGGGTGTTTTGGGGGGTGTATGAAGTGGTTTTAGGTGTGTTTGCGGGGTTTTGGGGGTGTCTTGGGGCTGTTTGAGGAGCGTTTTGGGTGTTTTGGGGGATGTTTTGGGGGCATTTGGGGTGTGTTTGGGGTTTTGGGGGAGCATTTGGGGTGTGTTTGGGGTTTTGGGGGAGCATTTGGGGTGTGTTTGGTGTTTTTGGGGGGTGTTTGGGATGTTTTTTTTTTTTTTTTCGAGATGTTTGGGATGTTTTGAAGGCCATTTGGGATGTTTTGGGGACATTTAGGGTGTATTTAGAATGCTTTGGGGGCAGCTTAGGGTGTTTAGGGGCAGTTTGGGGAGCATTTGGGGTGTTCCTGGGGCCGTTTGCAGTGTTTTGAGAGCATTTGGGGTGCCTTAGGGGCGTTTGGGGCGGGTTTGGGGGCACTTGGGTCAGTTTTGGGGTCAGTTTGGGCGTTTTTGGAGGCATTTGGGGTATTTTGGGGGACATTTCTGAGTGTTCGGGGCATTTCTGGGGTCATTTGGTGATGTTTGGGGGGCACTTTGTGCATTTGGGTGTTTGGGGCGTTTCTTGGGGGTGTTTTGGGCATTTCTTGGGGGTGTTTTGGGGCGTTTCTGGGGGCGTTTGGGGCGTTTCGGGCGTTTCTTGGCTGTGTTTTGGGTGTGTTTTGGGCATTTCTTGGGTACATTTCTTGGGGACATTTCTTGGGGGTGTTTTGGGGCATTTTTTGGGGGGGTTTTGGGTGCATTTGGGGCATTTCTTGGGGGCGTTTTGGGTGCGTTTGGGGCATTTCTTGGGGGTGTTTTGGGCATTGATTGGGGCATTTCTGGGAGTGTTGCTTGGGGCGTTTCTTGGGGACGTTTTGGGCGCGTCTGGGGCTTTTCTGGGGGGCATTTTGGGCGTGTTTCCATCATTTTTGGTGCATTCGGGGCCTTTTGGGGCGCGTTTTGGGCATTCGGGGGCCGTTTAGGGCCGTTTTGGGGCCAATTCGGGGTCTTTTCTGACTCCTTCCCCCCTTTTTCCCCCCGCGGCAGCTGGCGGGGCAGTCGGGCGTGCACTTGAAGCGGGATTTCTTCCTGGCCAACGCGTCGCGGGCGCGCTCGGAGCAGTTCATCAACCTGCGCGAGGTCAGCACCCGTTTCCGCCTGCCGCCCGGCGAGTACATCGTCGTGCCCTCCACCTTCGAGCCCAACAAGGAGGGCGACTTCGTCCTCCGCGTCTTCTCCGAGAAGAGAGCCGACACCGAGTAAGCGGCCTAATTAGCAGCGCCTCGTTAGCGCTAACGACCCCGCTCCCCATCGGCCCCATCCTTCTTTTTTCCCCTCCCCGCAGGGAAATGGACGACAAGATCCAGGCGACGCTGCCGGACGAGGTGAGGATCCCCCCAGACAACGCTACCCCTTCCTCCCCTCACCCCTTGGACCCAAAACCGCCCTTTTTTTCCCCCAGAAAGTGCTTTCGGAAGGCGAGATCGACGCCAGCTTCAAGCAGCTCTTCAAGCAGCTCGCGGGGCCGGTAAGGGGAACGCAGGGAACGCGGCGCGGGGGGCACCGGGGCGACACCCACCGCCCCCGTTTCCCCCCCTAGGACATGGAAATCAGCGTCACCGAGCTTCAGACCATCCTCAACCGCATCATCAGCAAACGTAAGCCCCAAACGGGGGGGATTTTGACCCAAAATGTGTGGTTTGGCACCCAAAAAAAAACTATAACGGGGGTTTGGAACGGGGCCGAGCCACCATTTGGAATTTGGCCCCGCAGACAAGGATCTCCGCACCAAAGGCTTCAGCATCGAGTCGTGCCGCAGCATGGTCAACCTCATGGACGTATCCTCCCCGACGCCTCCTCCTGGGGGTCCCAAAAAAGGCCTTTTTTCCCCCAAACCCCGCCTGCTTTTCCTTAACCCCTTTCCACCCCGTAGAAAGACGGCAACGGCAAGCTGGGGCTGGTGGAGTTCAACGTCCTGTGGAACCGAATCCGCAACTACCTGGTGGGTTGGGGGGCTCGGGGCACGGCGGGACGGCCCCGGGGGGGGCCCTGACCCGTCGTCCCTAACATTTTGGGGCATTTTGGGGGGTTTTTGGGATCGGCGGGCAGGCCGTGTTCCGCAAGTTCGACCTGGACAAGTCGGGGAGCATGAGCGCCTACGAGATGCGGATGGCGCTGGAGGCGGCAGGTAACGCGGCCCTAATTAATTTGGGGCTCGTTAAACCCCGCCCCCGTCACCTCCCGCAAGGTTTTGGGGTAATGGGGGTTTTCTTTTTTTCCCATAAAAGGGTATAAATTGAACAAGAAGCTGCACGAGCTCATCATCACCCGCTACGCCGAGCCCGACCTGGCCATCGACTTCGACAACTTCGTCTGCTGCCTCGTGCGCCTGGAGACCATGTTCCGTGAGCGCCCTTTTCCTGCTAAAAACCCCCGCTTTGGTCAACTTTCCCCTCAAAATAATAGGATTTAGCAGGATACGGTGGAAAACCCTCAAATTTTAGCAGGAAACTGTAGGATTTCCCATTTTTCCCCCTTAAATACAGCTTTTTTATTTTTTTACTGCTAAATGCTGCATGTTTTCCGTCTTTCCCCTTAATTCCTGTGGGATTTTTCTGGGTTTTCCCAGAATTTCACAATTTTACCCGAATTTCACAATTTTTCCTTTAAATGGGATTTAGCAGAGAAGGGGGGGAGGGGTGTTCAATTTCCCCCAAAATGCTCCCGGTTTGCCCAACTTTC
Source organism: Somateria mollissima (assembly GCA_951411735.1). NCBI lineage: Eukaryota > Metazoa > Chordata > Aves > Anseriformes > Anatidae > Somateria > Somateria mollissima. Next base: position 91,985 of record CATOCB010000399.1, on the reverse strand, counting down.
CCCTTAAACCCACCCCATTATCCCCCAGCCCCATTCCCACCCAATTTCCCCTTTTACCCCCTATTCCCCCCCCAATTTCCCCTATTACCATTCCATTACCCCCCAGTTTCCCCTATTTCCCCCCAATTTTCCCTGTTATCCCACCATTACCCCCCAATTTCCCCTATTCTCCCCCAGTTTCCCCTATTACCCCCGTTACCCCCCAATTCCCCAAATTTCCCCTTTTAACCCCCCAATTTACCCAGTTTCCACTATTTCACCCCATTATCCCCAATTTCCCCTATTACTCCCCAATTTACCCCAATTTCCCTCATTTTCCACAAATTTCCCCCCAGTTTCCCTTATTAACCCCATTTCCCCCAAACTTGCCCTCATTAACCCCAAATTACCCCCAATTTCTCCGATTTCCCCTATTACCCACCCATTAACCCCTCATTACCCCTCAATTTCACCCCATTAACCCCAATTTCCCCCATTAACCCCGTTTCCCCCCCCAATTTCCCCCATTAACCCAAATTCCCCCCAATTTCCCCCATTCCCCCCCAGGCTTCTTCCAGGCTCTGGACGGGGACCGCGACGGCGTCGTCACCATGGGGCTGCTGCAGGTAGGCGCCCCCGCCCCAAACCCGGGGGGTTTCACCCCAAAAAGCGGGGCGGGCCCCCCCTCTGACTCCCCCCCTCCCCCCAGTGGCTGCAGCTCACCATGTTCGCCTGACCTGAGGACGTTTTGGGGGAATTTCTGCGCTTTTTGTCACTCCGCCTGTTTTTGTTTTTTTTTTTTTTTGGAGGGGGAGGGGACAGGTTTTGGGGTGTCCCCCCCCCCCCCCGGTGCCACAATCAGGGATGTGCCCCCCGCCGGGTGCCAGCGTGGTTCTCATTTTGTACTGTGCGACCCCTCTGGAAACAGAAATCCTATTAAAATTCTTTTTCCTGCTCGTTTTCCCCCATTTCTTACACCCCCCCCCCCCCACCTTTTGGGGTGCACCCCTTGGAGCTGGGGGTTCCCTTTTGGGGTCCCCCCAGACCCCTTCAGCCCTCTGCCCCCCCCCCAGTTACCCCCACCCCCCCCGGACCCCAAAATCCCCCCCCCTTTGACCCCCGATCCCACAAAGCGCCCCTATTAGGGCCGGGAAATTCCCGCCAGTTCTGCCCCTTTAAGAGCCTCGCCCCGCCCCTCCACTCCCATTGGCCACTCTCACTCGGAATCTACATAACCACGCCCACTTTTAATCCCTTTAATGCCCCGCCCCCTCGCTATCCCGTTGGCTCATATGCACGGCCACGCCCCCCCGGTACCCCGTATCGCCCCGCCCCTCGCTCTCCCATTGGCCACTCACCCGAGATCTGCATAGCCCCGCCCTCTGCCCCCGGCTCCCCTCCCCCTTGCGGCCGCGTTGCCCTTATAAGGCGAGGCCCCGCCCCCTGGTGCCGGAAAACGCGGCGGGGGCGCGCCGGCGCGGGATTTTTGGCGCGGCCATGGCGGAGCTGGGGCTGGAACCGGGACCGGGGCCGGGAGCGGGACCGAACCCGGCCGAGGCGGTGCTGCGGGAGCTGGCGCTGTTCGAGCTGCGCTGCGACGGCGAGGACGTGGCCGAGAAGTGTAAGGGCCGGGGTTAAGGGGGCGAGGGGAAGGGTTTGGGGGCGATTTGAGGGGGTTTTGGGGTCCCAGGGAGGCGTTTAGGGTGACTCAGGGAGGTTTTGGGGTCGCAAGGGGAGGGTTTGGGGGCGATTTAGGGGTGTTTCTGTGTCGCGGAGAGGGATTTGGGGCGATTTGAGGTGGAGTTGGGGTGATTTGGAGTGGGAATGGGGTCCCAGGCAGGTGTTCGGGGTGATTTGGGGTCACAGGAAGGGGTTTGGGGCATCTGAGGGTGAGTTGGGTCGGTTTGGAGTGGTTTTGGGATCACTGCCAGGGGTTTGGGGCAATTTGGGTGGGTTCAGCATCATAGGGAGGGCTTTGGGGTGACTTGAGGTGAGTTTCAGGTGATTTGGGAGGGTTTTGGGGTTGCAGGCAGGTGTTTGGGGTAGTTGAGCCGGTTTTGGGTGGCTTTGGGGTCACAGAAAGGTGTTTGGGGGGCTTCTAGGGTTATAGGGAAAGGGTTTGGGGTGATTTGAGGGGGATTTGGGGCAGGTTTGTGGGGGGTTTGAGGTCAGAGACAGGTGTTTGGAGCAATTTAGGGTCTTTTGGGGTCACAGGGAGGTGTTTCAGAGGGATTTGGGCAGTTTAAGGAATCACATAGGGTGTCTGGGGGGCAGTATGGGGTCATAGGGGGGGTGTTTGAGGCCACAGGGGAGCCTTTTGGGGGGAATTCAGGTGATTTTGGGGCTGTCAGAGAGGCATTGGGGGTGGCATTGCCTACTGCAGGGAAAACATAGGGGGAGCACAGCAGGGGGGGAGCTTCGGGGCTCTGGGGGGTGACACCTGGCAGGGCTGCTCTCACCCCAACCCCCCCCGAGGCTTTTTGGGGTCTCGTGGGACCCCAAATCTCCCCCAATTCTCCCCCCCCAGTGCTGGAGCTGAGCCTGACGCACCGGCTGGGCCCCGTGCCCCTGGCCAACGAGCTGCTGGCCTTCGTCACCAGCAAGGACCTCGACCCCCGCCTCACCCTCGACAGCCTCGCCGCCTTCGAGCACGAGGTGGGGACCCCAAAACGACCCTAAAACCACCCCAAAAAAGAGGCAGAAGGGGGCCACACGTGCCCACCCCTCTTTTTTTCCCCCCAGGTCCTCGCCAAGAGGGGCAGCAGAGCCTCCCGGAGGCCGAGCAGCCGCCACGGCGGTCTCCGAGACGTCCACTCCCTGCAGGAGCTGTATCGTTTTGGGGGAAAAATGGGGGGAGAAAGCTAAGTTTACTTTAAAAAATAAAGATGGAGGTATTTTGGGGGGAAATCAGTTGAAATTATGGGATAAAGTGAAAAAAATAGGGGGGTTTTGGGGAGAAACTCCAAAGCAAAACCTTGTTAGCACCAAAAATTAACGGTGAGGGGTTTTAAGGGCTGGGGGTGCCCTTAAAAAAAAATAAATAAAAAAAAATGGGGATTTTGGGGTGGTTTCGAGGCATTTCTACTCCTTAACGAGCCGCCAGGCTGGATGAGGATGAAGAGGAGGAGGAGGAGCTGCTGGATGCCTACACCACGCCCTCCAAGGTGCGACCCAAATCCCCCCGTTTTGACCCCAAATCCTTCCTATTTCCCCTCCTTTCCCCCTCCAAGCCCCCCCCATGAACCCAAAACCTCTTTTTTTCTCCACAGACCACCCAAAAACGCTCTGGGGGCCCCCCCGCCACCCCCCGCCCCAAGCGGCCCCCCTCAGCCCACAGCCCCTACGCGCTGTTCTCCCCCTCCAGCCTCTCCCCCAGGTAAAACCTCCCCCCCCCCCCCCTCCCCTTTCCCCTCCCCTTTATCACCTTTTTAACCTTTTTCTCCGTTTTTCCCCCCATTTAGCGCCACCCCACCCCAAAAATACACCGCGCGGGGGGGCCGGGGGGAGGTGGTCGCCTCCTTCGGCGCCCCCCAGACCCTTTTTGGGGGCTCCGGGGGCTGCGCCCCCAAACTTTTCCCCCACCCCGACGACTCCCTGACCAAATCCTACAAATTCATGTTCCAAAAACCCCTCGACGTCCGCGAAGGTGAGGCTGGGGCGGGGCACAGGGTGGTCACCCCTCATTTTGGGGCAATTTAGGTGTTTTTTGGGGGGGGCGTTGATATTTTTTCCCCCCCCCTCTCAGTGCTTTGCTGGCGGATCGAGGAGCTCGGCGCCGCGCTCAGGACCCACCACGGCCTCGAGGACTTCTCCTCGGCGCTCCTCCCGGCTCAGGCAAGCTCCTTTGGGCCCCAAATCCCATTTTTTTTAAATTTAACCTTTTTAATTTTTCCCTTTTTTACCCTTTTTCGCAGGAACCCGTGACCCTGCTGGGCCAAATCGCCTGTGACAGCAACGGGAAGCTCAACGCCAAGTCGGCCGTGCTGGAGGGCGACCGGCAGCGCTCGGCAGGCGCCCGCGTCCCCCTCGACCTCTCCGAGCTCCCCGAATTCTCCCTCTTCCCCGGCCAGGTCGTGATTTCCCCCAAAAGCACCCAAAATTTGAGTTTTTTGGGGTTTTATCCCCCTTTTTTATTGATTTTGTTGTTGTTCTTTTTTTAGATCGTGGCCCTGGAGGGGATCAACAGCACCGGGAAGATGTTGGTGGTGTCCAGGCTCTACGAGGTGAGTGGGGTTTCGGGGTGGAAAACGGTGGGTTTGGGGTGAAAAATGGTGGTTTTGGGGCTGGTTTAGAGTGGGATGGGGGGCTGGTTTGGGGTTGGGGAAGTTTTCGGGTCCCAGTTTTGGCTGAAGGGGGTTTTTTGGGGGGGGGGGCTTGTTCTGGTTGGGGGTCCCAGTCCTGACTGAGGGGGTTTTGGGGGGGTCCCAATTTTGATTTGGGGGGGTTGGGAGGGTCTTGCTTCTTTTTTGGGGGGTCTTGGATTTGGGGGGGCTTTTTAGGGGATTTGGGGGTCCCTATTTGGGGGGGGGGGGGCTGGTTTTAGGATATTTTGGGGGAACCAACTTTGCCCAGGAGGGTTTTTTGGAGGGGCTGGTTTTCTTCTGTTTTAGGGTCGGGTCCACTTTCGGGGCTCTGTTTCTTCTGGGGGGGGGGGCCCTTTCACCCAATTTTGGGGCTCTTTCTCCTTTTTTGGAAGCGTTTCACCCCATTTTAGGGCCGTTTCACCCCATTTTGGTCCCCTTCTTCCCTCCGCAGCCCCAGCCCCTTCCCTTCCCCTCCCTTCCGCCGCCAGCCGCAGGTGAGCCCCCAGCGCCTCCCCCTTCCACCCCCCCCAACCTAACGGGACCCCTTGAGGACCCCCCTCAATTTTGGGGTGCCGGGGGGGGTCCCTAAGCCCCCCCCAACCCCCCCTGGCCCCCCCCAGGCCCCGAGCAGCGGGCGGTGCTGGTGGCCTGCGGGCCCTACGCCACCTCCGACAGCGTCGCCTTCGACCCCCTCTCCGACCTCCTGGACGTCATCGCCCGCGACCGCCCCCGACGTCTGCGTCCTGGTGAGGCTCTGTGGGGTGCCCCCCAAAAAAAATTTCCCCCAAACCCCTTAAATTGTCATCAAAACCCCCCAAAAATTCCCTTAGGACCCCCCCCCCAGAATTCCTGCAGACCTCCTCATCCCTGTTTTGAGCCAGAATTTCATGCTTGCAGCACAGAAACGCCTTAAAATTTGCCCTAAATCCACTTAAAACGATGGAAATTTGGTGGGGTTGCTAAGCAGAGAGCTCCTTTTTTTGGGGAAAAACCTCAAAAAGCCTCTTTTTCTTCCCAAAGCAACAAAAAAATCCCACTTTTTAAGAGCCAACTGTGCTTTTGGAGCCCCCCAGGAGTTAAATCCACAATGAGGTTTGCCCCGATGGCTTGAGGGGGAAAAAAGCTTAATTTAATGACCGAAAATCATCAAAATACCTTTTCTGGGGCAGTTTTGAGGCCAGCCTGCCCATTTTCCTCTGATTTTTCCCCGTTTCTTTGCAGTTTGGGCCGTTTGTTGACGCCAAGCACGAGCAGGTGGAGGTGAGTCCGGGGGGGTGAATTTGTGGGTTTTGGGGCCCCCTGTGGCCTCAACCCTACAAAAACTGTGTTTTTCACCCCAAATCCTTCCTATCCCTGTGGATTTGGGGCAGATTGTTGTCGCAAGCCCCCAGAATGAGTCAAAACCCACCGTTTTTATCATTTTGGCCGTTTCATCTGCTTTAGGGGAGGCCGGGGAGTGCCCTAAAAGCAGGAGGAAGCGAGGAATCCCCCCAAACACCTTCTTTTGTCCCAAACCCCTTTGTTTTCCCCCAAATCCCCTCGTTTTCCCCCAGAACTGCCAGCTCCCCGCCTCCTTCGCCGACGTCTTCAAGCTCTGCCTCAAGATGATCCTAGAAGGGACCCGAAGGTAGGGGCCGCGGCCTCCCCCTCCCCCAAATCCTTTTTTTTTTTTTTTTTTTTTTTTCCTGGACCTCCAAATCCCTTTTTCTAGGCCCAAAATTCCAAAAAAATCTCCCTTTTTCCCCATTCCCTAAACCCCAATTATTTCCTCCCCATCCCCTAAATCCCCATTTTCCCCCCCTTTTCCTCCCTGTCCCCTAGATCTCCCTTTTTCTCCCCATTTCCCAAACCCCTGTTTTTATTTCCCTGTCCCTTAAACCCTATTTTTTTTTTTCTCTCTGACCCTAAATCCTGTTTTTTCACCCCGTTGGCAGCGCTGCCACGCACCTGGTGCTGGTGCCATCGTCCCGGGACGTGCACCACGACTGCGTTTACCCACAGCCGCCCTTCCCCTGCCCCGAGCTGCCCAAGGAGGACAGAGCGGTAACAGACCCAATAACGCCCCGTTTCACCCCAAAATCCCACCCCTCTTATTTTGGGGCTTTTTCTGCCTCCTTTTCCAATTTGGGGCAGTTTTGGGGTGGCTGGGGGGAATTCTGTGTGATTGGGGCGGGTTTGGGGCATTTTAGGGTTGTTTTGGGGTGGCTTTGGGGCATTTGGGGGCATTTACAGGAAGGTGTGGGGCCTTTGGGGTGATTTGGGGGCATTTAGGGGTGGCTTTGGGGTCATTTGGGGCAAGTTTGGGGCCTGCATTTAAGGACTTAAGGAAAGCCAGGTAGGTTTGGGGGCAGATTTGGGGTTTTTATGTCTTACTTCGCAGTATTTAAGGAAAACCAAGTGCGTTTTGGGGCAGATTTGGGATTTTTAGGTCCCCCTTTGCAGTATTTAAGGAAAACCAAGTGCGTTTTGGGGCAGATCTGGGATTTTTGATGCCCCTGAGCCTGTTTGGGGCAGGATTTGGGGCCATTTAGGGGCGTTTTGGGGCCGTTTGTCCCCTCTCCCTGCAGCGCGTGCTCTTCGTCTCGGACCCCTGCACCCTGGACATCGACGGCACCGTCTTCGGCCTCACCTCCACCGACCTCCTCTTCCACATGGGCGCCGAGGAGATCAGGTGGGAAGGATCCGGCCCCAAACGCTCCCCGCGACCCCGTTGATTAGGGCTGGCCCCCCTAATTAAGAGGCTGGGTCCCTAATTAACCCCACAGCTCATCGGGGAGCTCGGACCGCTTCACACGGATCCTGCGCCACGTCCTGACGCAGCGGAGGTGAGCACCCGGCGCCGCTTTGGGGTGGAAAGGGGGAAATCCTACAGTGCCTCGGCGCTTCTGCCATCCCACAGTTGGCTTTTGTGGGGTTTTGCAGGATTTGGGGGGTTTTAGCCCTCCAGAAGGCACGCATCAGGCTGATAGATGATTGCCACACTCAGCCCGAAGCAAATCAACCCCAAAATCCCCCTTTTGGCCCCAAATCCTCCCTTTAGGTGCTCCAAATCCTCTTTTTAGCCCCCCAAGTCTCCCTTTGGGTGCCTCGACCTCCCCTCTTGGCCCCCAAATCCTCCTTTCTGCCCCTAATACCTAATTTAGGTCCACCAAATCTCCCTTTTGCGCCCAAAATCCCCCTTTGGGCATTCCATGATCCCCCTTTGGGCACCCCAAACCCTTCTTTCCACCTCCAAAGCCCCCTTTCTGCCCCTAAAACTCCCCTTTTGGGTGCCCCAAATCCCCCTTTCTGCCCCCAAATCCCCCTTCCCCCCCCCCTTTCCCTCCTCTGGGCCCCCAAAACCCCTCTTTCCAGCCCCAAAAGCCCCTTTTGGGTGCCCCAAATCCCCCTTTCCAGCCCCCAAATCCCCATTACCCCCTCTGGGCCTCCAGAACCCCTTTTTCCAGCCCCAGAAGTCCCCTTTGGGTGCCCCAAATCCCCCTTCCCCCCCCCATTACTCCCCTCTGGGCCCCCAAACCCCTCTTTTGGCCCCTAAAACCCCCCTTTGGGCACCCCAAACCCCCCTTTCCACCCCCCCCAACCCCCAAACTCCCCCTTTTTGGCCCCAAAACCCCTTTTTCCCCCCCCCCCCCCCCCCAGCTACTACCCGCTGTACCCCCCCTCGGAGGAGCTCAACGTGGACTACGAGAGCTTCGCGCGCTTCGCCTGGCTGCCCGCCACCCCCCACGTCCTCATCACCCCCTCGGAGCTGCGCTACTTCGTCAAGGTCGGCCCCGGGACCGATTGATCACCGACTGGGATCGATCGATCGCTGATAGGGATCAATCGATCGCCGGGAGGGATCGCTGATAAAAAAAAAGCGATCGATCCCTGACGAGCGAGAACACAGTGGCTGCCTCGAGCGCGCTGCAACAGCGCCCCCAAATCGCTGCGGGTCTTACAAGCCCCCAGTCGATCCCACAAGATCCCTCAATCGCTGTGGGTTTTACAAGATCCCCCCTGATCCCCCAAGACCCTGAATCGGTCCCAAATTGTGGGTCTTACAAGCCCCCGGTCGATCCCACAGGATCCCCAAATTGATTCCAAATCACTGGGGGGGTTACAGGCCCTCAGTCGCTCCCACCAGATCCCCAATTGATCCCGAAGCGCTGCAGGTTTTACAAGCTCTTGATTGAATCCCCAATTGATCCCACAAACCCCTCATCGACCCCACAAGATCCCCAGTTGATCCCAAATCACTGCAGGTTTTACAAGATCTCACCTGATCCCCCAAGATCCCAAATCAGTCCCAAATTGTGAGTTTTACAAGCCCCCAGTTGACCCCCAATCGATCCCAAATCACTGCAGGTTTTACAGGCTCCCAATTGATTCCCCAAGCCCCCAGTCGATCCCACAACATCCCCAGGCGATCCCAAATCCCTGTGGGGTTTACAAGCCCCCAGTCGATCCCACCAGATCCCCGTTCAATCCCAAACCACTAGGGGGGTTTACAAGCCCCTCCTCAATCCCACAAGCCCCTATTTGATCCCATGAGATCCCCAGTCAATCCCAAATCCCTGTGGGGTTTATGAGCTCCAGTTGATCCCCCAAGATCCCTGATGGCTGCAGGTTTTACAAGCTCCCAGTCGGTCCCACAAGATTCCCGTTCGATCCCAAATTGCTGTGGGGTTTACAAGCTTCTGATTGATCCCCTAAGCCCCCAGTCAATCCCACAAGATCCCCAGTCGATCCCAAATCTCCAGGGAGGTTACAAGTTCCAATTGATCCCACAAGATTCCTGATCAACCCCAAACCACTGCAGATTTTACAAGTCCCCGTTTGATCCCACAAGATCCCTGTTCGATCCCAAACCGCTGGGGGGTTTTACAAGCCCCTCATTGATCCCACAAGATCCCCAATTGATCCCAAATCCCTGTGGGGTTTACAAGCACCAGTCGATCCCACCAGATCCCCAGCTGATCCCACCCGATCCCCAATATCCGCAGGTTTCACAAGCCCCCATCGGTCCCCCAAGCCCCCCGTTGATCCCATAAGCCCCCAATCCCTCCCCCACCCCCCCCCAGTCGATCCCCCAAGATCCCACTGGATCCCAACCCACTCGATCCCTTCTCTCCCCCTCCCCCAGGACGTGCTGGGCTGTGTCTGCCTCAACCCCGGGCGGCTGACGAAGGGCCGGGTGGGCGGCACCTACGGGCGCCTCCTGCTGCGGCCCCGCGACCCCGAGTGCCGCCACCCCTGCGTCTCGGCCCAAATCATCAAAATCTGACCCCAAAAAAAAAAAGATCCCCATCCCCCGATCCCCCCCCCACGGACGGGATCTGCGGATCGCCACGGAGAAACACAGCTGGAGCGGCGGCGTTAATTAAGGAATAACGACTAACGAGCAGGAGGATTTTGCTTGGGATTTCCACAGGTTTGGGGTTCGCCCACCTCAGCTCCCCCTCGTGGGACCCCGAGGTTAATTAATCAGCGAGTAATTAATTTGCAGGCGCCCCCCCCCCCAGGAGCACAAATTCCCAAATTCCCAGTGTCACCTTTGGCCCCGAGCCCTTTTTTTGCTGTTTTCTGCCTCAAATCCACAGCTGGAAAACCCCAAAAGTTTTAGGGAGTGATGTCAGTGCTAATTAATTTCCTGCTGTTAATTACCTCGTTAGCACTGCTGCCACCTTGTGTGGGGTTTGGGGTGCTGCTGCTGTGCCTGGAATCCTGGAAATAAAGCAAAATTTGGGGGGAAAAATGGTGCAAGAGGCAATTTTAGCACTTTTTGGTGCTGCCTCTGTGGTGGGTTTTGAGGTTTTTCCTCCTTTTTTTCCTCTTTTTGTTGTTTTTTTCCCTCAATTTATTTCCGTGTTCAGCCACCTCGATGGAGTCTTGGGTGTCTCTGTCCCACCCCAAATCCCCATTTAGGGGAAAAAGGGGGAAAAAAGGGATTTAGGGGGGGAGCTCCCCTTGCTGTTTCCATCCTCAGCAGGGGGTGATGCGGGGCTGGGCCCTAAAATTTCTCTTTTTCACCCCAAATATCCACACAAAGCGTCTGGGCCCTGTTTCTGCTGCGTCCCTACTTCACTTCTTCCCCCGACCTGACGGATTTTAGGGTTTCTCACATCAAATAAAAGTGCTGTTTTCTTCAGTGTGGGTGAAAGACTAGTTTTGGGGCCATTTCTCCCATTTTTGGGGCTCTTCCCCTCTTTTTGGGTCTTTTTCCTTCTCTTTTGGGAGGGCTTCTTCCTTTTCTGGGAGGGTTTTTCCCATTTTGGGGCTCTTTTCCCCTTTTTTGGGAGGCTTTCCCCTTTTTTGTGACCCTTTCCCCCCATTTTGGGCCTCTTTACCCCTTTTGGGGATGTTTTCCCCCCTTCTTTGGGGCTCTTTCCCCCTTTTTGGGACACTTTCCCCCATTTTTGGGAGGGTTTCTCTCATTTTTTGGGCTTCTCCCCTGTTTTTTGGGACGGTTTCCCTCATTTTTGGGGCTCTTTCCCCAATTTGGGATGGTTTCCCACATTTTTGGGGAGGGTTCCCCCCTTTTGGGGGCTCTTTTCCCCCTTTTTTAATGCCTGCGGGTGCTGCCCATGTTAAAAGGCCAAAAATCAGAGCAGAGCCCCGATTCTGCCCCATTTTCAGCTCCACAGCTCCCCCAGCCCCCCCCCCACCTCAATTTCCCTCATAAAAATACCATTTTCAGTCAAAACACCTGCAAAAGCGTAATTTTAATAAGTAAAAATCCTCATTTGGGGGCAAATGGGGGCTTTTTTGGGGGGGTTTCCAATGATTTCTCCCCCAAAACAAAATCCTCAGGGACCGGGCAGAGGGGTGGGGGAGAAACTCGGGCAGGGTTTTGGGGCCGAACCTGAGGATTTTGGGAGCGAACCCAAGGATTTTGGGGCCTCCCCCTGCGTGGAGGGGAAGCGAGGCCTCCGGGGTGGGGCTCTCCTCGCTGCTCCTTCCTGCCCCGCCGGGCCCTGCTGCTGAGGTGGAAAAAAGGGGGAAAAAAAAAAAAAGGGGGGGCAGCGCGTTTTTAAGGCAAAAAAGGGAGGTTTTGGGGCCGTCGGGGTGTGCTCGCTGCGAAATCCCCCCGAGGGTGACCGGGAGAAGGAAAAGGGGTGGGGGGGGGGGGGGGCTCGTCGGGACCCCAAATCCTGCTGGAACGCCGGTCCCAAACCGGATTGAAACCGGGTTGAAATCGGATTTAAATTTGGGGTGTGTGTGGGGGGGGTAGAGGGGTTTTTAAACCCTAAAAAACCCCAAAAACCCCAATTCCTGCCCCCCACACTGCTGCGTGTTACCGCCCGGCTGCCAGGCTCCCGACCGCCCCCCCCCCCCTCCTTCGGAGCCCCCCGAAATAATGGGATTTGGGGTGTAAACGGGGGGTTAAATCCGGATTTAGGGGATTTAAAGGAGGGGGCGGTGGCGGAGCCGCCCCACCCCGCTGCTTTTCCAGCTCTTTTCTTCCCCCTTTTGGGGTTTTTCCCCCGCCTGCTGTGGGGTGAGTCGGGCGAAACCGAGGCTCCGCCACACCCCCACCCCTTAAAAGTGCTCCCCTTTCCCCAAAATTCCCCTTTCTCACCCCAAATCCTCCCCCGGGATTCTTTCTGCATCCTCCAGCACCGAGCCTCCTCCGGGTGGATTTTCTCCCAAAAAAAAGGATCGAAAAAGGACTGGAAAGAGGCAGAGGGGGGGGTGAGCAGCTTTGTTTTTTGCTTTCCCCCCCCTTAAGGTGTCCCGGAGGATTCTGTTTATTTTTTTTAATTACCTTATTTTGTGGTTTTTTTGCAGGTTTTTCTCTCTGGAGGCGCCGGGATGGGAAATTCGCCGCTCCGGTAATCGCCAGCGAGCCTTCGCCTGACGGAGCGTAAGTCACCAAAAACGGGGGAAAAAACAGAATTTTTAACCACTTTTTACCTCTTCTGCCCTGCCCAGCGACACCGCCAGCCTGGGGGGAGCTGGAAAAGATCGGGGAAAAGGGATTTGGAGGATTTTTGTTGTCCTAAAAACCCAAATTCCATGTGTTTTTGTGACCTGCTGACCCTTTTCCAGGAGGTGTTGGCCAAAAATGCGTTTTTTTTTAAGGTCGTTTTTCCCCTTTTGGTGGACACAAAGGGCGTTCGCAGCGAGCTCTGGCTGCTTTTTGGGGGGAAAAAAGGGCAAAAAGAGCGATTTCTGCTCACAGGCACTGAATAGAAGCGGCAAGGCTTGAGGAAAACAAGGCAAAAATGTGTATTTTTGTTTTTTGATTTTTTTTTTTCCCCCCAACGATTTCAACACTTTTTGGCCAAGCTGCCGCTTCCGCCGCGGGCTGTCGTTAAGGCTTTAATCCACCCGGGATTAACGAAGCCCAATCCTGCAGTGTCAGCCTTCGGGTGGGTGCTTGCCATCATTTTGTGCTCTAAACAAGCACAAAACGCCAGGATTTCCCCCCAAAACTCAACGCTTTGAGTGTTTTCTGCTTTTATTTCGCTCGCTTCCTCCCCATTTCTCAAAATCTGTGCCTAGAACCGGGTGCGTAACCTGGTGGGGTTGGATGAAGAGGAGTAAAATGGGGGAAAAAAAATCACAATTTCCTTCCCTTTTTCCTAAATCTGTGGGTTTTGTAGTTATTTTTTTTATTAAGTGTGGGGCTGGGTGGCTGGAAGAGGTAAATACGGCACTTAAAATTTAAAAAAATCTCCTCTTTTGGGCTAAAAAAGCCAAAGCAAAGCCCAGAATCAATTCCCAGAGGCCTCACCCACCTGGAATTAATTAATTGGGTTGTTTTGTTATCGATAATGTGGCTGATGAACTGAAATGGAGATATGAGAGCACCCGAAATTAATTAATTACCTGGGCTTCGTTATCGGTAACATGGCCACCACCTCCAGGTAGAGGAGCAGAGTGTCTGGAATTAATTAATTGGGTCATTCCCTTATCGGTAATGGGACTGACGAACTAAAAGCACCTGGAATTAATTAATTACCTGTGTGGTTTTGTTACAGATAACATGGGCAACCAATTAAATTAGGGAAAGAGCACCTGGAGTTAATTAATTGTCCAGGTCATTTCCTTATCGATAGCATGGCCAACCAACCCCAATGGACAAGTGACATTGAATTAATTAATTCCCTGGGTCATTTTGTTATTGATAACATGGCATTAATTAATTATCCAGGTTGTTTCGTTATCAATAATGTGTCTGACCAACTAAAATGGAGAAAGAGCACCTGGAATTAGTGAATTTTTGGGGTAATTTTGTTATTGGTAGCACATCCAACCAAGAGAAGTGGAGATGACCTGGAATTAATTAATCACCTGGGTCACTTCATTATCAATAACATGGCCAACCAACTATATTGGAGGAAGAGCATCTGGAATTAATTAATTTTGGGGGTTGTTTCATTATCGATAAGGTGTCCGACCAACTAAAACAGAGAAAGAGCACCTAGAATTAATGAATTTTTGTGGTTGTTTCGTTATCGATAACGCATCCAACCAACTCAAATGGAGAGCAAGCACCTGGAATTAATTAACGTTTTGGGTCATTTCATTACCGATAAGGTGTCCAACCAACTAAAATAGAGATCACCTGGAATTAATGAGCTTTTGGGTCGTTTCATTATCGATAACATGTCCAACCAACTAAAAATGGAGAAGAGAGGATGGCATGTAATTAATTAATTGCCTGGGTTGCTTTGTTATTAATTACACGGCCAACCAACTCAAATGGAGAGCAGGCACCTGGAATTAATTAATGTTTTGGGTCATTTCATTACCGATAAGGTGTCCAACCAACTAAATTAGAGACAGAGCACCTGGAATTAATTTTTTTTTTTTTGGGTCGTTTCATTATCGGTAACGTGTCCGTCCAACTAAAAGTGGGGAATAGGAGATGACCTGCAATTAATTAATTACCTGGGTTGCTTCGTTATCAATACCATGGCCAACCAACTCAAATGGAGAGCAAGCACCTGGAATTAATTAACGTTTTGGGTCATTTTGTTACTGATAAGGTGTCTGACCAACTAAAACAGAGAGAGATCTCCTGGAATTCATGAATTTTTGGGGTCATTTCGTTATCGATAATGCATCCAACCTACTAAAAGTGGAGAAGAGGAGATGACCTCGAATTAATTAATTACCTGGGTCACTTCGTTATCAATACCATGGCCAACCAACTAAACTGGAGGAAGAGCATTGGGAATTAATTCATGTTTTGGGTCATTTTGTTACTGATAAGGTGTCCGACCAACTAAAATAGAGAGAGATCACCTGGAATTCATGAGTTTTTTGGGTTGGTTTGTTATTGATAACGTGTCTGACCAACTAAAAGTCTAGAAATGTCAATGACCCGCAATTAACTAATTACCCCTGCTGTTCCCTTGCCCCCCCAGGCCCCCGGCCATGTCGGCCAAGGCGCCGATCTACCTGAAGCGTGGCGGCCGCAAGGGGAAGCGCGCCAAGCTGCGCGAGGTGCTGTCCTGCGACATGATCAGCCCGCCTCTTGGCGATTTTCGCCACACCATCCACGTCGGCAGCGGCGGCGAGGGCGACACCTTCGGCGACGTCTCCTTCCTCCGCGGCAAATTCCACCTCCTGCCCCGCGCCGAGCCCCCCGGCGCCTCCTCCTTCCGCTTCGCCCGGACTTCAACCCTAGGGGAGCGCCCGACCTCGGAGGCGGACTCACCGTTGCTCAAAAACGCCGTTTCTTTACCCGTTCTGGGCACCCCGCAGGCGTTGACGCTGCCGGCGGCGCCGGCTCCTCCGAAACCGCCGCGGTTGCACCTCGATGAGCGGGTTGGCGTGGAGGAAGAGGAGGAGGAGGAGGAAGAGCGGGGTGCCGAGCCCTTCCTCCCGCACGCCGGCTCCCTCCTCTCCCTCCACGTCGACTTGGGGCCGTCCATCCTGGAAGACGTCCTGCAGGTGATGGAGAGGCATCAAGCGGAGGGGTCGGTGCAGATCTTGACCTGAAAGCGAGCAGAAACGGGAAAAGGGAAAACAAAACAAACACAAAACCAGCAAGAAACGGGTGTTTTTCCATCGTTTTTCCTTTTTCCCGTTGGCTCAAACTCAACCGTTGCCGACCCTGCACGTTTCGGGAGGGGTTTGGTGGAGGAATTGGTGAAAAAGCTCCCGACGCGTTGGCTTGGTGAAGCAAAAACGCCGCAAATGGGGAAATTCGGTGGTTCTCTGGAAAAAAAACACCCACCCTGCCAGGCTTTGAGGGTGAGGGAGAAGAAGGAGAAGCCGAAAAAACGCCGTTTTCGGAAGGAAAATCGTGCCCGGAGCGCGGGGTTGGAGTTGGAAAGGTGAAAAGAAGACGTGGAGGAGGGCAAGGAGCATCCTAGGGCTCCCCAAATCGCCAAAAAACCCCAATTCTGCTGATCTTGGGGCAAAATGGGCCACGGGGACTTTGGTTTTCCTTCGTGACCCAGGATCGAGGCGAGGAAAATCCCGCTGGGGCATAAAAAACTTCGGGTTTTAATAAACTGCGTCGCTTTTAATTGTTTTCAGCACTTTTTAGCCCAGAAGAAGGCTGCTGAGGAACCTCTCGGGGAGCTCTCTGACTTTTTTTCGGTGGTTTTGGTGTTTCCGTACGTTGTCGGCCGACGTTTGGATGGGTGAATTGTTAATTAATGAGGCATTCGTTAATTAACGAGGCATTAGACTAATGAGCACTGTGCAGTCGTGTCCTGGCTCTCATTTACTCGGCCCCTTTGTGTCTGGGGGGTGCTTACAGGGAAGGTTGTGGGCAAATGGCAAAATTTTTGAGTTAAATGACAAGATTTTGGGGTTAAATGGCAACATTTTGGGGTTAAATAGGAACTTTTGGGGTTAAATGTCAGTATTTTGGGGTTGAAAGGTAACTTGGGATTGAACAGCAACTTTTGGGGTCAATTGGCAAGATGAGGCAGATTTGGGGATTTTTGATGCCCCTGAGCCTGTTTGGGGGGCAGGATTTGGGGCCATTTAGGGGCGTTTTGGGGCCGTTTGTCCCCTCCTCCCTGCAGCGCGTGCTCTTCGTCTCGGACCCCTGCACCCTGGACATCGACGGCACCAGTCTTCGGGCCTCACCTCCACCGACCTCCTCTTCCACATGGGGCGCCGAGGAGATCAGGTGGGGAAGGATCCGGCCCCCAAACGCTCCCCCGCGACCCCGTTGATTAGGGCTGGCCCCCCCTAATTAAGAGGCTGGGTCCCTAATTAACCCCACAGCTCATCGGGGAGCTCGGACCGCTTCACACGGATCCTGCGCCACGTCCTGACGCAGCGGAGGTGAGCACCCGGCGCCGCTTTGGGGTGGAAAGGGGGGAAATCCTACAGTGCCTCGGCGCTTCTGCCATCCCACAGTTGGCTTTTGTGGGGTTTTGCGGGGATTTGGGGGGTTTTAGCCCTCCAGAAGGCACGCATCAGGCTGATAGATGATTGCCACACTCAGCCCGAAGCAAATCAACCCCAAAATCCCCCTTTTGGCCCCAAATCCTCCCTTTAGGTGCTCCAAATCCTCTTTTTAGCCCCCCAAGTCTCCCTTTGGGTGCCTCGACCTCCCCTCTTGGCCCCCAAATCCTCCTTTCTGCCCCTAATACCTAATTTAGGTCCACCAAATCTCCCTTTTGCGCCCAAAATCCCCCTTTGGGCATTCCATGATCCCCCTTTGGGGCACCCCAAACCCTTCTTTCCACCTCCAAAGCCCCCTTTCTGCCCCCTAAAACTCCCCTTTTGGGTGCCCCAAATCCCCCCCTTTCTGCCCCAAATCCCCCTTCCCCCCCCCCCCCTTTTCCCTCCTCTGGGCCCCCCAAAACCCCTCTTTCCAGCCCCAAAAGCCCCTTTTTGGGTGCCCCCAAATCCCCCTTTCCAGCCCCCAAATCCCCCATTACCCCCTCTGGGCCTCCAGAACCCCTTTTTCCAGCCCCAGAAGTCCCCTTTGGGTGCCCCAAATCCCCCTTCCCCCCCCCCATTACCCTCCTCTGGGCCCCCAAACCCCTCTTTTGGCCCCTAAAACCCCCCTTTGGGCACCCCAAACCCCCCTTTCCACCCCCTCCAACCCCCAAACTCCCCCTTTTTGGCCCCAAAACCCCTTTTTTTCCCCCCACCCCCCCCCCCCAGCTACTACCCGCTGTACCCCCCCCTCGGAGGAGCTCAACGTGGACTACGAGAGCTTCGCGCGCTTCGCCTGGCTGCCCGCCACCCCCCCAACGTCCCTCGTCACCCCCCTCGGAGCTGCGCTACTTTCGTCAAGGTCGGCCCCCGGGACCGATTGATCACCGACTGGGATCGATCTAGATCGCTGATAGGGATCAATCGATCGCCGGGAGGGATCGCTGATAAAAAAAAAGCGATCGATCCCTGACGAGCCGAGAACACAGTGGCTGCCTCGAGCGCGCTGCAACAGCGCCCCCAAATCGCTGCGGGTCTTACAAGCCCCCAGTCGATCCCACAAGATCCCTCAATCGCTGTGGGTTTTACAAGATCCCCCCTGATCCCCCAAGACCCTGAATCGGTCCCAAATTGTGGGTCTTACAAGCCGCCGGTCGATCCCACAAGGTTTCCCAGTCGATCCTAAATCTCTGCGGGTCTTACAAGCCCCCAGTCGATCCCACAAGATCCCCAAATTGATTCCAAATCACTGGGGGGGTTACAGGCCCTCAGTCGCTCCCACCAGATCCCCAATTGATCCCGAAGCGCTGCAGGTTTTACAAGCTCTTGATTGAATCCCCCAATTGATCCCACAAACCCCTCATCGACCCCACAAGATCCCCAGTTGATCCCAAATCACTGCAGGTTTTACAAGATCTCACCTGATCCCCCAAGATCCCAAATCAGTCCCCAAATTGTGAGTTTTACAAGCCCCCAGTTGATCCCCAATCGATCCCAAATCACTGCAGGTTTTACAGGCTCCCAATTGATTCCCCAAGCCCCCAGTCGATCCACAACATTCCCCCAGGCGATCCCAAATCCCTGTGGGGTTTACAAGCCCCCAGTCGATCCCACCAGATCCCCGTTCAATCCCAAACCACTAGGGGGGTTTACAAGCCCCTCATCAATCCCACAAGACCCTATTTGATCCCATGAGATCCCCAGTCAATCCCAAATCCCTGTGGGGTTTATGAGCTCCAGTTGATCCCCCAAGATCCCTGATGGCTGCAGGTTTTACAAGCTCCCAGTCGGTCCCACAAGATCCCCGTTCGATCCCAAATTGCTGTGGGGTTTACAAGCTTCTGATTGATCCCCTAAGCCCCCAGTCAATCCCACAAGATCCCCAGTCAATCCCAAATCTCCAGGGAGGTTACAAGTTCCAATTGATCCCACAAGATTCCTGATCAACCCCAAACCACTGCAGATTTTACAAGTCCCCCGTTTGATCCCACAAGATCCCTGTTCGATCCCAAACCGCTGGGGGGTTTTACAAGCCCCTCATTGATCCCACCAAAATCCCCAACTGATCCCAAATCCCTGTGGGGTTTACAAGCACCAGTCGATCCCACCAGATCCCCAGCTGATCCCACCCGATCCCTAATATCCGCAGGTTTCACAAGCCCCCATCGGTCCCCCAAGCCCTCCCGTTGATCCCATAAGCCCCCAATCCCTCCCCCACCCCCCCCCAGTCGATCCCCCAAGATCCCACTGGATCCCAACCCACTCGATCCCTTCTCTCCCCCTCCCCCAGGACGTGCTGGGCTGCGTCTGCCTCAACCCCGGGCGGCTGACGAAGGGCCGGGTGGGCGGCACCTACGGGCGCCTCCTGCTGCGGCCCCGCGACCCCGAGTGCCGCCACCCCTGCGTCTCGGCCCAAATCATCAAAATCTGACCCAAAAAAAAAGATCCCCATCCCCCGATCCCCCCCCCACGGACGGGATCTGCGGATCGCCACGGAGAAACACAGCTGGAGCGGCGGCGTTAATTAAGGAATAACGACTAACGAGCAGGAGGATTTTGCTTGGGATTTCCACAGGTTTGGGGTTCGCCCACCTCAGCTCCCCCTCGTGGGACCCCGAGGTTAATTAATCAGCGAGTAATTAATTTGCAGGCGCCCCCCCCCCCCAGGAGCACAAATTCCCAAATTCCCAGTGTCACCTTTGGCCCCGAGCCCTTTTTTTGCTGTTTTCTGCCTCAAATCCACAGCTGGAAAACCCCAAAAGTTTTAGGGAGTGATGTCAGTGCTAATTAATTTCCTGCTGTTAATTACCTCGTTAGCACTGCTGCCACCTTGTGTGGGGTTTGGGGTGCTGCTGCTGTGCCTGGAATCCTGGAAATAAAGCAAAATTTGGGGGGAAAAATGGTGCAAGAGGCAATTTTAGCACTTTTTGGTGCTGCCTCTGTGGTGGGTTTTGAGGTTTTTCCTCCTTTTTTTCCTCTTTTTGTTGTTTTTTTCCCTCAATTTATTTCCCGTGTTCAGCCACCTCGATGGAGTCTTGGGTGTCTCTGTCCCACCCCCAAATCCCCATTTAGGGGAAAAAGGGGGAAAAAAAGGGATTTAGGGGGGGAGCTCCCCTTGCTGTTTCCATCCTCAGCAGGGGGTGATGCGGGGCTGGGCCCTAAAATTTCTCTTTTTCACCCCAAATATCCACACAAAGCGTCTGGGCCCTGTTTCTGCTGCGTCCCTACTTCACTTCTTCCCCCGACCTGACGGATTTTAGGGTTTCTCACATCAAATAAAAGTGCTGTTTTCTTCAGTGTGGGTGAAAGACTAGTTTTGGGGCCATTTCTCCCATTTTTGGGGCTCTTCCCCTCTTTTTGGGTCTTTTTCCTTCTCTTTTGGGAGGGCTTCTTCCTTTTCTGGGAGGGTTTTTCCCCATTTTGGGGCTCTTTTCCCCTTTTTTGGGAGGCTTTCCCCTTTTTTGTGACCCTTTCCCCCCATTTTGGGCCTCTTTACCCCTTTTGGGGATGTTTTCCCCCTTCTTTGGGGCTCTTTCCCCCTTTTTGGGACACTTTCCCCCCATTTTTGGAAGGGTTTCTCTCATTTTTTGGGCTTCTCCCCTGTTTTTTGGGATGGTTTCCCTCATTTTTGGGGCTCTTTCCCCCCATTTGGGATGGTTTCCCACATTTTTGGGGAGGGTTCCCCCCTTTTGGGGGCTCTTTTCCCCCTTTTTTAATGCCTGCGGGTGCTGCCCATGTTAAAAGGCCAAAAATCAGAGCAGAGCCCCGATTCTGCCCCATTTTCAGCTCCACAGCTCCCCCAGCCCCCCCCCCCACCTCAATTTCCCTCATAAAAATACCATTTTCAGTCAAAACACCTGCAAAAGCGTAATTTTAATAAGTAAAAATCCTCATTTGGGGGCAAATGGGGGCTTTTTTGGGGGGGTTTCCAATGATTTCTCCCCCAAAACAAAATCCTCAGGGACCGGGCAGAGGGGTGGGGGAGAAACTCGGGCAGGGTTTTGGGGCCGAACCTGAGGATTTTTGGGAGCGAACCCAAGGATTTTGGGGCCTCCCCCTGCGTGGAGGGGAAGCGAGAGCCTCCGGGGTGGGGCTCTCCTCGCTGCTCCTTCCTGCCCCGCCGGGCCCTGCTGCTGAGGTGGAAAAAAGGGGGGAAAAAAAAAAAAAAGGGGGGCAGCGCGTTTTTAAGGCAAAAAAGGGAGGTTTTGGGGCCGTCGGGGTGTGCTCGCTGCGAAATCCCCCCGAGGGTGGCCGGGAGAAGGAAAAGGGGCGGGGGGGGGGGGGGGGCTCGTCGGGACCCCCAAATCCTGCTGGAACGCCGGTCCCAAACCGGATTGAAACCGGGTTGAAATCGGATTTAAATTTGGGGTGGGGGGGGGGGGGTAGAGGGGTTTTTAAACCCTAAAAAACCCCCAAAACCCCAATTCCTGCCCCCCACACTGCTGCGTGTTACCGCCCGGCTGCCAGGCTCCCGACCGCCCCCCCCCCCCTCCTTCGGAGCCCCCCCGAAATAATGGGATTTGGGGTGTAAACGGGGGGTTAAATCCGGATTTAGGGGATTTAAAGGAGGGGGCGGTGGCGGAGCCGCCCCACCCCGCTGCTTTTCCAGCTCTTTTCTTCCCCCTTTTGGGGTTTTTCCCCCCCTGCTGTGGGGTGAGTCGGGCGAAACCGAGGCTCCGCCACACCCCCACCCCTTAAAAGTGCTCCCCTTTCCCCCAAAATTCCCCTTTCTCACCCCAAATCCTCCCCCGGGATTCTTTCTGCGTCCTCCAGCACCGAGCCTCCTCCGGGTGGATTTTCTCCCAAAAAAAAGGATCGAAAAAGGACTGGAAAGAGGCAGAGGGGGGGGTGAGCGGCTTTGTTTTTTGCTTTCCCCCCCTTAAGGTGTCCCGGAGGATTCTGTTTATTTTTTTTTTAATTACCTTATTTTGTGTTTTTTTGCAGGTTTTTCTCCCTGGAGGCGCCGGGATGGGAAATTCGCCGCTCCGGTAATCGCCAGCGAGCCTTCGCCTGACGGAGCGTAAGTCACCAAAAACGGGGGAAAAAACAGAATTTTTAACCACTTTTTACCTCTTCTGCCCTGCCCAGCGACACCGCCAGCCTGGGGGGAGCTGGAAAAGATCGGGGAAAAGGGATTTGGAGGATTTTTGTTGTCCTAAAAACCCAAATTCCATGTGTTTTTGTGACCTGCTGACCCTTTTCCAGGAGGTGTTGGCCAAAAATGCGTTTTTTTTTAAGGTCGTTTTTCCCCTTTTGGTGGACACAAAGGGCGTTCGCAGCGAGCTCTGGCTGCTTTTTGGGGGGAAAAAAGGGCAAAAAGAGCGATTTCTGCTCACAGGCACTGAATAGAAGCGGCAAGGCTTGAGGAAAACAAGGCAAAAATGTGTATTTTTGTTTTTTGATTTTTTTTTTTCCCCCCAACGATTTCAACACTTTTTGGCCAAGCTGCCGCTTCCGCCGCGGGCTGTCGTTAAGGCTTTAATCCACCCGGGATTAACGAAGCCCAATCCTGCAGTGTCAGCCTTCGGGTGGGTGCTTGCCATCATTTTGTGCTCTAAACAAGCACAAAACGCCAGGATTTCCCCCCAAAACTCAACGCTTTGAGTGTTTTCTGCTTTTATTTCGCTCGCTTCCTCCCCATTTCTCAAAATCTGTGCCTAGAACCGGGTGCGTAACCTGGTGGGGTTGGATGAAGAGGAGTAAAATGGGGGAAAAAAAATCACAATTTCCTTCCCTTTTTCCTAAATCTGTGGGTTTTGTAGTTATTTTTTTTATTAAGTGTGGGGCTGGGTGGCTGGAAGAGGTAAATACGGCACTTAAAATTTAAAAAAATCTCCTCTTTTGGGCTAAAAAAGCCAAAGCAAAGCCCAGAATCAATTCCCAGAGGCCTCACCCACCTGGAATTAATTAATTGGGTTGTTTTGTTATCGATAATGTGGCTGATGAACTGAAATGGAGATGTGAGAGCACCCAGAATTAATTAATTACCTGGGCTTCGTTATCGGTAACGTGGCCACCAGCTCCAGGTAGAGGAGCAGAGTGTCTGGAATTAATTAATTGGGTCATTCCCTTATCGGTAATGGGACTGACGAACTAAAAGCACCTGGAATTAATTAATTACCTGTGTGGTTTTGTTACAGATAACATGGGCAACCAATTAAATTAGGGAAAGAGCACCTGGAGTTAATTAATTGTCCAGGTCATTTCCTTATCGATAGCATGGCCAACCAACCCCAATGGACAAGTGACATTGAATTAATTAATTCCCTGGGTCATTTTGTTATGGATAACATGGCATTAATTAATTATCCAGGTTGTTTCCTTATCAATAATGTGTCTGACCAACTAAAATGGAGAAAGAGCACCTGGAATTAGTGAATTTTGGGGGTAATTTTGTTATTGGTAGCACATCCAACCAAGAGAAGTGGAGATGACCTGGAATTAATTAATCACCTGGGTCACTTCATTATCAATAACATGGCCAACCAACTATATTGGAGGAAGAGCATCTGGAATTAATTAATTTTGGGGGTTGTTTCATTATCGATAAGGTGTCCGACCAACTAAAACAGAGAAAGAGCACCTAGAATTAATGAATTTTTGTGGTTGTTTCGTTATCGATAACGCATCCAACCAACTCAAATGGAGAGCAAGCACCTGGAATTAATTAACGTTTTGGGTCATTTCATTACCGATAAGGTGTCCAACCAACTAAAATAGAGATCACCTGGAATTAATGAGCTTTTGGGTCGTTTCATTATCGATAACATGTCCAACCAACTAAAAATGGAGAAGAGAGGATGGCATGTAATTAATTAATTGCCTGGGTTGCTTTGTTATTAATTACACGGCCAACCAACTCAAATGGAGAGCAGGCACCTGGAATTAATTAATGTTTTTGGGTCATTTCATTACCGATAAGGTGTCCAACCAACTAAATTAGAGACAGAGCACCTGGAATTAATTTTTTTTTTTTTTGGGTCGTTTCATTATCGGTAACGTGTCCGTCCAACTAAAAGTGGGGAATAGGAGATGACCTGCAATTAATTAATTACCTGGGTTGCTTCGTTATCAATACCATGGCCAACCAACTCAAATGGAGAGCAAGCACCTGGAATTAATTAACGTTTTGGGTCATTTTGTTACTGATAAGGTGTCTGACCAACTAAAACAGAGAGAGATCTCCTGGAATTCATGAATTTTTGGGGTCATTTCGTTATCGATAATGCATCCAACCTACTAAAAGTGGAGAAGAGGAGATGACCTCGAATTAATTAATTACCTGGGTCACTTCGTTATCAATACCATGGCCAACCAACTAAATTGGAGGAAGAGCATTGGGAATTAATTCATGTTTTGGGTCATTTTGTTACTGATAAGGTGTCCGACCAACTAAAATAGAGAGAGATCACCTGG
The DNA here is from genome assembly GCA_951411735.1 of Somateria mollissima. Taxonomy (NCBI): domain Eukaryota; kingdom Metazoa; phylum Chordata; class Aves; order Anseriformes; family Anatidae; genus Somateria; species Somateria mollissima. The sequence goes on along the minus strand of CATOCB010000399.1, from coordinate 67,944 downwards.
AATTCATGAGTTTTTTTGGGTTGGTTTGTTATTGATAACGTGTCTGACCAACTAAAAGTCTAGAAATGTCAATGACCCGCAATTAACTAATTACCCCTGCTGTTCCCCTTGCCCCCCCAGGCCCCCGGCCATGTCGGCCAAGGCGCCGATCTACCTGAAGCGTGGCGGCCGCAAGGGGAAGCGCGCCAAGCTGCGCGAGGTGCTGTCCTGCGACATGATCAGCCCGCCTCTCGGCGATTTTCGCCACACCATCCACGTCGGCAGCGGCGGCGAGGGCGACACCTTCGGCGACGTCTCCTTCCTCCGCGGCAAATTCCACCTCCTGCCCCGCGCCGAGCCCCCCGGCGCCTCCTCCTTCCGCTTCGCCCGGACTTCAACCCTAGGGGAGCGCCCGACCTCGGAGGCGGACTCACCGTTGCTCAAAAACGCCGTTTCTTTACCCGTTCTGGGCACCCCGCAGGCGTTGACGCTGCCGGCGGCGCCGGCTCCTCCGAAACCGCCGCGGTTGCACCTCGATGAGCGGGTTGGCGTGGAGGAAGAGGAGGAGGAGGAGGAAGAGCGGGGTGCCGAGCCCTTCCTCCCGCACGCCGGCTCCCTCCTCTCCCTCCACGTCGACTTGGGGCCGTCCATCCTGGAAGACGTCCTGCAGGTGATGGAGAGGCATCAAGCGGAGGGGTCGGTGCAGATCTTGACCTGAAAGCGAGCAGAAACGGGAAAAGGGAAAACAAAACAAACACAAAACCAGCAAGAAACGGGTGTTTTTCCATCGTTTTTCCTTTTTCCCGTTGGCTCAAACTCAACCGTTGCCGACCCTGCACGTTTCGGGAGGGGTTTGGTGGAGGAATTGGTGAAAAAGCTCCCGACGCGTTGGCTTGGTGAAGCAAAAAACGCCGCAAATGGGGAAATTCGGTGGTTCTCTGGAAAAAAAAACACCCACCCTGCCAGGCTTTGAGGGTGAGGGAGAAGAAGGAGAAGCCGAAAAACGCCGTTTTCGGAAGGAAAATCGTGCCCGGAGCGCGGGGTTGGAGTTGGAAAGGTGAAAAGAAGACGTGGAGGAGGGCAAGGAGCATCCTAGGGCTCCCCAAATCGCCAAAAAACCCCAATTCTGCTGATCTTGGGGCAAAATGGGCCACGGGGACTTTGGTTTTCCTTCGTGACCCAGGATCGAGGCGAGGAAAATCCCGCTGGGGCATAAAAAACTTCGGGTTTTAATAAACTGCGTCGCTTTTAATTGTTTTCAGCACTTTTTAGCCCAGAAGAAGGCTGCTGAGGAACCTCTCGGGGAGCTCTCTGACTTTTTTTCGGTGGTTTTTGGTGTTTCCGTACGTTGTCGGCCGACGTTTGGATGGGTGAATTGTTAATTAATGAGGCATTCGTTAATTAACGAGGCATTAGACTAATGAGCACTGTGCAGTCGTGTCCTGGCTCTCATTTACTCGGCCCCTTTGTGTCTGGGGGGTGCTTACAGGGAAGGTTGTGGGCAAATGGCAAAATTTTTGAGTTAAATGACAAGATTTTGGGGTTAAATGGCAACATTTTGGGGTTAAATAGGAACTTTTGGGGTTAAATGTCAGTATTTTGGGGTTGAAAGGTAACTTGGGATTGAACAGCAACTTTTGGGGTCAATTGGCAAGATTTTGGGGTTAAAGGGCAACATTTAGGGGCTAAATGGCAATGTTTTGGGGTTAAATGTCAAGATTTGGGGGTTAAAAGGCTATGTTTTGGGGTTAAAAGGCAACTTTTGGGGCTAGGCATCAATGTTTTGGGGTTAATCGGCAAGATTTTGGGGTTAATCGGCAAGCTAATGGCCCTGCTTGGAGTAAGAACTGTCGAGGAGGAGGCAGCCTGCTTAATTTTATTTATTTGTTTTGGGCATCAACTGCTCCAATTTGGCCTTAATTTGGCCCCAAACCCACCTTGTTTGATATATTTTTTTTGCTCCTGGGGATCACAGCACCCTTCTGAGCACATGATTTGGCTCCTTTTTTCCCCTTTTCCCCCCCCCTTTCTTCCATGTCTCATCTCCCTCACCGCTCCCCTGCTGAAGAAGCTGAAATAATAAAAAAAAAAAGGCATTTTTAATGATTTTTTTTTTAATTTCTTTTTAGCCACTTTAGCCAAAAAAACAGCGCAACCACTTGGGATTCCCCTGCTTCCCTGCCAGGCACCCTGCCCAGGACCCCACCCTGCCGGCACGTGCGTTCCTTCCCCAATTAATCGTTCCTCAATTAACCCCTCCCCAATTAGTCACTCCCTAAAGGAGCGATTTTTGGAAGTGAGTGTTGCTAAACCCAGCATTTTTACACCCGTTCTGAGAAGCGTGAGTCACTTGGGCAGGAAAAAAGCTCCCTGCCGTGACTCACCCCGCCAGCACCAAACAACGCCTTTCTCCTCGCTTTTTTGGGGGAAAATCGAGGCAGAATAAGTTAACGAGGGCTTTGAGGGATTAATTACGGCTCGGGGAAGGGGAGGGGGTTAAGATAAAGGGTGGCTGCGTAGAAAAAGGTTGCAGTGTCCCCGATGCGTCCCATAACCCGATTTCCCAGCAAATGAGGGAAAAAAGAAACTCAAGGATTTAAGTTTTTTTGCACAAATTTATAAGGGAAAGAGGCGGGCGGGTTGGCAGGAGGGGGGAAGCTGCTCTGCCCACGGCTGTCGCAAGGTGGGAAGCACAAATTTTGTGCAAAAATGGAGATTTCTACGTCAATTCCCTGCAGGAAAATAAATAATACTAAAAAATGAAGTTTTCCCTACAGACAATTAATAATCCTAAAACAAAAACATTTTCTCTACAGACAATAATCCTAAAAAAAAATATATATTTTTGTATACAGACAACTAATAACACTAAAACAATAAAAGTTTTCCCTACAGACAATAAATAATCCTAAAAAATAAAAAGTTTTCTCTCACACCCAGTGCTTATTAGACAGAAATGGTGTTAAAAGTCGAAGAATCGGGGAAAAACTGCCGCTGTGCTCATCTTTCCACACGGAGGAGCCAAGAAAGTGTCGAAAAAACCCTGAGGAAAGCAACGTGCTCGCCCCCGGAATTCTTTTTTACCCAAAAGAGCGTGATTTCAGCCCAAATCCTCACTGCTGCCCGCTCTGCTGCAGCTCCTCACCACCCTGTCACGGGACAGATTTTTTTTTTTTTCTGTCATTTTTCTGTATTTTATTCCTGGATCCTTTTGGCTTTCTGTTCCCAATTATCTTCATTTTTTCCCCATTTTGCCCCCATTTCCCCTCATGTTTTTTCCCTCCTCCTCGGCCCCCTGCCCCCCTCCTTCCTCATCCTCCTACCAAAAATCTTCCATTTTGCCCCCAAAAATTGGGGCCTGAATAATGTTTCCTGTCAAAATCTGCCCCCCAAAGGCCCAGAAATAGAAAAAATAAAGCCAAAATGGGACGTAATGTAGGGAAATTACAAAAAAAAAAAAAATTGACAAAAACCTGTTGACAGAATTAAATGGGAGGAGGCTGTGGGGCTTTTAAGCAGCTGTAGGATTGGGGCAATTGATTAAAAATCAGTTTTTGGGCTGGTTTAGTGACTTTTTTAAAATAATCTGAGGCCTCTTGATTGGGATTTGGGATTTGATGCCTCCAAATGGGTAAAAAATGGAGATTTTGAGTCTGTCTTCATATCCCACCCTCTTACGGTTCGGGAAATGGGTGCGGTCCCCAAAAAACTGTGGAAATAAATTAAAAAAAAATCAATAAAATTAATATATTTTATTAAAGTGTTCTCTTCCAGGATGACTTCTCTCACCCCTGGCACAAGGCTGGGCTGGCTGGGCTCTGAGCAGCCCGGTTTTGGGGCAGGATTGAGGAATTTGATGATTTTTAGGGTCCCTTCCGACCCAAACCGTCCTGGATTTCTGGGGTTTTGCCCCTCAGCCCTTCTTTTTGCCCCCCACCCCCTCCCTTTTGCCCCTTGACCCCTTTTTGCCCCCTTTTTGCCCCCCTTTTGCCCCCCCTTTTTGCCCCCCCCTTTTGCCCCTCCCCTCTCCCTTCTGCCCCTCCCCCTCCCCTCCCGCCTCCCTTTTCCCGCCCTTTCCCCCCCCGCCCCTTTCCCGCCACGCATGCGCAGAACCCAACCAGCGCAGCAGGGAGAGGAGGGGGGAGTGAGCAGCTCCCGCCCACCGCGCATGCGCCCTTCGCCCCGCCTCCCCCTCCCCTCCCCTCCGCGCCCCGCTCCCCCCCTCCCCTCCCCTCCCCTCCCGGCTGGCCGCGCATGCGCGCTGGGCGGCGCAGGGCCCCCGGCGGCGGAGGCAAAATGGCGGCGGTGGTCCAGAACGTGGTGAAGCTGTGAGTGCGCCTCGGCCCCCTCCCCCCCCCCCCGCGCGGGGGGGGGGCGCAATGGTTCGGTCCGGTCCGGCCCGGCCGCCGGGAGCGGGGCTGCCCCACGGCGGGCGAGTCCAAGTGGGCGCCGGGGGGGGGGGGTTGCGCTCCCCCTATTGGTGCCTATAGGGGAGCCAGGAGGGCCCTGGGGGGGGGGATTTTCGCCCTATAAGGCCCTGGGAGGGGGTCTATAGGGCCTGAGGGGGGGTTGTCCGCCCCCATTGGTCCCTATAGGGGATCCTAGAGGGCTCAGGGGGGAATTTTTTCCCCTATAAGGCCTTCGGGTGGGGTCTCTAGGGCCTGAGGGGGGATTTGTCCCCCCACATTGGTCCCTATAGGGGATCCTAGAAGGGTCCTGGGGGTCGATTTTCGTCCTCTAAGGCCCTGGGAGGGGGGGTCTATAGGGCCTGAGAGGGAATTATCCCCCCCTGTTGGTCCCTATAGGGGATCCTAGAGGGTCCTGGGGGGGTATTTTCCCCCTGTAAGGCCCTGATGTGCAGTCTATAGGGCCTGGGGGGGTGTTGCTCCCCCCCTGTTGGTCCCTATAGGGGATCCTAAAGGGCTGTGGGTAGGGATTTTCCCCCCTATACGGACCTGGGAGGGGGTCTCTAGGGCCTGAAGGGGGATTGTCCCCCCTGTTGGTCCCTATAGGAGATTCATAGGGGTTCTAGGGGGGAGTTTTTTCCCCTATAGGGCCCTGGAAGGGGGTCTGTAGGGCCTGGTTGGGGGTGTCACGCTCCCTGTTGGTTCCTCTAGGGGATCCAAGAGGGCCCTGTGGGGGGATTTTCCCCCTATATGGCCCTGGGAGGGGGTCTATAGGGTCCTGGGGAGGGCTGTATGGAGCCCTGCGTGTGGCTTTGTCCCTGTATGGGGGCAGCAGCCCCTATACATCTGCCTGTGTGCCCCTTATAGATTCCTGCAGCGGGGGATCCCCCCTGTAGGGCCCTATAACGGGCTGCCCTAGAGGGCCCTATAGGGGCAGGGGTCTCCATACGTCCCCATATAGGGCCCTGTGCGAGGGGACCTATAGGGCTGGGGCTCCCCTATAGGGCTGGGGAACCTCTCCTCCCCCTATACAGTCCTTGGGGGGATGACCCTATATGTTCCTGGAGTGGTCTTGGGTGCTTTCTATAGGTTCTTGACTCTTTCCATAGGGTCTTGGGCTCTTGCCATAGTTTTTCTGTGTGCTCTTTTCAGACTTTTTCATCGTTTTCCCCATTTTTTGGGGTCTCCCAGGCTTTTTGCCATCCCCCTCCAACCCCAACGTGAGCCAAACTCTTTTTTCAGCCTTTTTGCCCTAAATCGGCGCGCTTTTAGGGCTTTATGTTATTGGGGGTGGTCGTTTTGGGGGCAAATCAGGCAGAAATGGGAACCTCGGGAAGGATTCAGCTCCCGAAGCCTGGTGTTGGGGCTCCCTCTGCAGCCAAAAGAGGGGAAAAAAAGAGAATTTAGGGGCACTGCGTCCCGGGGAGCTTGGGGGGGTCTGAAACGCTTCCACCTCCAGCTTTTTGGGGCTAAAACATCAGAAATTGAGTGCTGGATGTCCCCTTATGCTCCAGCAAACTGATATTTATTTACTCAAGTGGATATTTAGTTACCCAGATCGGTAGTTATTTACCCAAATCCATATTTAATGCATTTCAACCCATTTTGGGGCTCCTTTGGACCCATTTTAGGGCTCCTTTTCCACCCATTTGTTCCCACAGTGCTCCTTTTCGACCCATTTTTTCTCCCTCACACTACTTTTGACCCATTTTTCCCACCCTACACTTCATGTGGATGTTCCTTTTGACCCATTTTGGGCTCCTTTTCACCCATTTTTCTCCACCACTCTCCATCCCGACCCATTTTTTTTCCCCACATCCCATTTTGGGGCTCCTTTTGACCCATTTTTTCCCCACCACACTACTTTTCCACCCATTTTTCCCACCCTACATCTCATTTTGGGGCTCTTTTTGACCCATTTCTTCCAACCACTCTCCTTTTTGACCCATTTTTCTGCACCACACTCAATTTTGACCCACTTTTCCACCACTGCTCTCCGTTTTGACCCATTTTTTCCTCACATCACACTTTGGTGATCCTTTTGACTGGTTTGGGGGCTCCTTTTCACCCATTTCTTCCCATCAAGTTCCTTTTTGACCCATTTTTCCCACTGCACATCCCATTTTGGGGCTCCTTTTGACCCATTTTTCCCCCACACACTCCTTTTTGACCCAATTTTTCCCTCACATCCCATTTTGGGGCGCCGTTTGACCCATTCTGGTGCTCCTTCTGACCCATTTTTCCCCACCACTCTCTTTTTTGACCCAATTTTTCCCCACACATCCCATTCTGGGGCTCCTTTTGACCCATTTTCCCCCACCATTCTCCTTTTTGTCCCGTTTTTTCCCCCACATCACATTTTGGAGCTCCTTTCCACCCATTTTGGGGCTCCTTTTGACCCATTTTTCCCGCACACACTCTGTTTTAACCCATATTTTTCCTCCACATCCCATTCTGGGGCTCCTTTTGAGCCACTTTCCCCCACACACTATTTTTGACCCAATTTTTCCCCTCACATCCCATTTTGGGGCTCATTTTGACCTGTTTTGGGGCTCCTTTTGACCCATTTTGGGGCTCCTTTCGACCCACTTTTCCCCACCACTCTCCTTTTTGACCTAATTTTTCCCCACACATCCCATTCTGGGGCTCCTTTCCACCCATTTCTTCCCATCAAATTCCTTTTTGACCCAATTTTTCCCCACACATCCAATTCTGGGGCTCCTTTCCACCCATTCTGGGGCTCCTTTCAACCCACTTTTCCCCACCACTCTCCCTTTTGACTTGTTTTTTCCACCCTACATCTCATTTTGGGACTCCTTTTTGACCCGTTTTTTCCCCGCATCCCATTTTGGGGGTCCTTTCCACCCATTTTTCCCTACTGCTCTCCTTTTTGACCCATTTTCCCACCCCACATCCCATTTTGGGGCTCCTTTACACCCATTTTGGGGCTCCTTTTCAGCCTTTTTTTGTGCTCCTTTTCACCCATTTTCCCCCACCACTCTCCTTCCCGACCCATTTTCCCACCCCACATCCCATTTTGGGGCTCCTTTTCACCCATTTTGGGGCTCCTTTTCACCTGCTTTTCCCCACCACTCTCCTTTTTGACCCAATTTTTTCCCACACATCCCATTTTGGGTCTCCTTTTGTCCAATCCTGGGTCTCCTTTTCACCCATTTTGGGGCTCCTTTTCACCCACTTTTCCCCACCACTCTCCTTTTTGACCCAATTTTTCCCCACGCATCCCATTTTGGGTCTCCTTTTGACCAATCCTGGGTCTCCTTTTCCCCCGTTTCCCCCCACACACTCCTTTTTGACCCATTTTTTCCCCCACATCCCATTCTGGGGCTCCTTTCCCTCTATTTTGGGCCTTTTTTCCCCCCACCTTTATGCTCCTTTCCCCCCATTCCCCCGCCACCCTCCTTCCCACCCATTCCCGTCCCCCTTCCCCCCCCCCACCTCATTCCCCCACGCCCCTATTTGATCCCCAAGCCCTTTTTTTCCCCCGTTTCCCATTTTTCCTGCCCCTAACCCTTCTTTTTGCAGCCTGGGGGAGCAGTACTACCGCGACGCCATGGAGCAGTGCCACAGCTACAACGCGCGGCTCTGCGCCGAGCGCAGCGTGCGCCTGCCCTTCCTCGACTCGCAGACCGGCGTGGCGCAGAGCAACTGCTACATCTGGATGGAGAAACGCCACCGAGGGCCGGGTACGGCCCCAACCCGCCCAAACCCACCCTCGTTTCCTCGTAATTATCCTCATAACCTTAATTATCCCCTCCCGCCCCCAGGTTTGGCCGCCGGGCAGCTCTACTCCTACCCCGCGCGCCGCTGGAGGAAGAAGCGCCGCGCGCACCCCCCCGAGGACCCCAGGCTCTCCTTCCCCTCCATCAAACCGGGTAAAACCTTTTTTCTACCACTTTCTGGGGGATTTTGGGGGTCCTGCTCCCCTCAGTGGCGCGGCTCCTCGCTCCTCCACCCAACCCTGGTGGGGTGCAGGAGGTCCGAAATCAGCCCGGGAAGCCCGGCACGCGTCCCTGGCCCCCTTCACTCCCATTTCTCCCCCCCTTCTCCCTCCATTTTTTCCTTTTTTTCCCATTTTCCCTCTTACCCCCTATTTTTCCACTATTTTTTCCCTTTTTTTCCCCATTTTCCCTCTTACCCCCCTATTTTTTCCACCATTTTTTCCCTTTTTCCCCCTCCCCTCCCATTTTTTTTACCATTTTTTTCCCTTTTCCCCCCATTTTTCCCTTTTTTTTCCCATTTTTTCTCTTCCCCCTATATTCTCCCCATTTTTTCCTTTTCCCCCCATTTTTTCCTTTTGCCCCCTATTTTTCCTCCATTTTCCCTCATTCCTCCCCTATTTTTTCCCTTTCTCTCCCCCTTATTTTCCCCCCATTTTTTCCCATTTTCCCCTCTCCCCCTCCATTTTTCTCCCATTTTTTCCCTTCCCCCCTTTTCTTCCCCATTTCCCCCCTCCCCCTCTATTTTTCCCCCATTTTTCCCTTTTTCCCTTATTTTTTCCCTCCCCCCATTTTTCCTATTTTTTTCCATTTTTTCCCCTTTTTCCCTTTCCCCCCCATTTTTGCTCCATTTTTCCCCCATTTCCCCCTTCCCCCCCATTTTTCCCCCATTTTTCCCCTATTTTTCCCCTTTTTTCCCCCTTTCCCCCCCCTTATTTTTCCCCCTTTCCCCCCCCTTATTTTTCCCCCTTTCCCCCCCCTTATTTTTCCCCCTTTCCCCCCCCTTATTTTTCCCCCTTTCCCCCCCCTTATTTTTCCCCCTTTCCCCCCCCTTATTTTTCCCCCCTTCCCCCCCCCCTTATTTTTCCCCCTTCCCCCCCCTTATTTTTCCCCCTTTCCCCCCCCTTATTTTTCCCCCTTTCCCCCCCCCTTATTTTTCCCCCTTTCCCCCCCCTTATTTTTCCCCCTTTCCCCCCCCTTATTTTTCCCCCTTTCCCCCCCCCTTATTTTTCCCCCTTTCCCCCCCCTTATTTTTCCTCTTTTTCTCCCCCATTTCCCCCCCCATTTTCCCCCTATTTTCCCCCATTTGTCTCTTCCCCCCCCCTATTTTTCCCCTATTTTTCCCCTATTTTCCCCCCATTCCCTCCCTTATTTTTCCGCATTTGCCTTCCATTTTGTCTCTCCCTCCCCTTTTTCCCCCATTTTGTCCCCCCTTTTTCCCCCCTTTTTCCCCCCATTTTGTCCCTTTCTCCCCCCTATTTTTCCCCCATTTTTCTCCTTTTTTCCCCACCCCCTCCCTTTATTTCTCCCCATTCCCCCCCCTTATTTCCCCCCTTATTTCCCCCCTTATTTATTTCCCCGCAGAGGCGGAGCAGGCCCTGAAGAAGGAGGGGCTGATGTCTCAGGACGGCAGCAGCCTGGAGGCCCTGCTGCGCACCGACCCGCTGGAGAAGCGCGCGCTGCCCGACCCCCCGCGGGGACGACGACAGCCTGGGCGAGTTCCCCGTCACCAACAGCCGCGCGCGGAAGGTGCGGGGGGGCTCCTGGGGAAGCTGGCCCCTTAAAAACAGCGATTCCGCCTCAAAACGCTCGGTTTCCGCCTCAAAACGCTCGGTTTCCGCCTCAAAACGCTCGGTTTCCGCCTCAAAACGCTCGGTTTCCCCATAGAAGAGGTGCCGTTCCCCCCCCAAAAAGCTCCATTCCCACCCCCAAAACACTATTTCCTTCCCCCAAAAAGCTCCTTTTCTCCCCCACCCCAAAAGCTCCATTTCTCGCCCCCCAAGGAGCTCCTTTTCTTCCCCTCATAAAATGTCATTCTCCCCCAAAACAGTGTCATTTCCCCCCCCAAAAAATGCCATTTCTCCCCCAAAACCACCATTTCCCCCAATATTGCTCCATTTCTCCCCCAAAAAACACCATTTTCCCCAGAAGTAGTTCCATTTCCCCCCAAAACCACAATTTCCCCCCAAAACAGCTCTATTTCCCCCTAGAAAAATACCATTTTCCCCCAAAATACCACTATTTCCCCCACAAAACACCATTTTTCCCCAAAAAAAACACCATTTTCCCCCAAGAAAGCTCAATTTTCCCCCAAAATAGCTCCATTAACCCCCCAAAAGCACTGTTTCTCCCCACAGAAGGCACCATTTCCCCCCCCGAAGACACCATTTGTCCCCCTCTTCCCCCCCAAAATACGCCCTCCTCCCCCCCAAAGCTTTATTTCCCCCCAAAAGACTCAGTTTCAGCCTCAAAAGGCTCAGTTTTGGTCCCAAAAGCACCGTTTCCCCCTAAAAAAGGTGCCATTTACCCCCCTTCAAAGCCCTGTTTTCCACCAAAAAGCTCCATTCCCCCCTCCCCAAACGCTATTTCCTTCCCCCAAAAAGCTCCTTTTCTCCCCCCCTGAAAAAAGCTCCATTTTTCCCCCCCCAAAGAGCTCCTTTTCTCCCCCCTCATAAAATGTCATTCTCCCCCAAAACAGTGTCATTTCCCCCCCCCAAAATGCCACTTCTCCCCCAAAAGCACCATTTCCCCCAATATAGCTCCATTTCCCCCCAAAAAACACAGTTTACCCCCCAAAACAGCTCTATTTCCCCCTAGAAAAATACTATTTTCCCCCAAAATACCTCCATTTACCCCCCAAAACCACCATTTTCCCCCAAGACAGCTCAATTTTCCCCCAAAATAGCCCCATATCCCCCCCAAAAGCACTGTTTCTCCCCACAAAAGGCACTATTTCCGCCCAAAAACACCATTTCTCCCCCTAAAAGTGCAATTTCTTCCCCCCCCCCCCCCAAAAGGCTCAGGTTCGGACCCAAAAGGCTGTTTCAGCCTCAAAAGGCCCTGTTTCTGTCCCAAAAGCACCATTTCCCCCTAAAAAAGGTGCCATTTACCCCTCCCCCCAAATAAACCCTCCATCCTCCTCCAAATTTAGGATGGGGGGCACCTGACGCTCCCCCCCTTTTTTTTTTCTCCCTTTTTTTGCCCCCTTTTATCCATTCTGAGGCTTTTTCTCCACCAACCTCTCCTCTCCCCCAGCGCATCCTCGAGCCCGACGATTTCCTCGACGATTTGGACGACGAGGACTACGAGGAGGACACGCCGAAGCGGCGAGGGAAGGGGAAAGCCAAGGTGGGGACCCTTTTTTCCTCCAAATCCCCAAATTTTGGGCACTTTGGTGGTGCCTCACCCCATCCCAGTGTCTTTTGGATGACCCCCGTTCTGTTTTTCTTCCAAATCCCCAAATTTTGGGCACTTTGCTGCTGCCTAACCTCATCCCGGTGTCTGTGAGAGGTCCCCCAGTGCTATTTTTCCTCCAAATCCCAACATTTTGGATACCTTACTGGTGCCTAACCCCATCGTGGTGTCTTTTAGATGACCCCTGCTGCTGTTTTTCCTCCAAATCCCCAAATTTTGGGCACTTTGGTGGTGCCTAACCCCATCCCAGCACCTGTCAGAGGACCCCTGGCTCTGTTTTTTTTCTAAATCCCCAAATTTTGGGCACGTTGCTGCTGCCTAACCTCATCCCGGCATCTGTGGGAGGTCCCCCAGTGCTATTTTTCCTCCAAATCCCAACATTTTGGATACCTTACTGGTGCCTAACCCCATCGTGGTGTCTTTTAGATGACCCCTGGCACTGTTTTTCCTCCAAATCCCCAAATTTTGGGCACTTTGGTGGTGCCTAACCCCATCCCAGCACCGTCAGAGGACCCCTGGCTCTGTTTTTCTTCCAAATCCCCAAATTTTGGGCACTTTGCTGCTGCCTAACCTCATCCCGGCGTCTGTGAGAGGTCCCCCAGTGCTATTTTTCCTCCAAATCCCAACATTTTGGATACCTTACTGGTGCCTAACCCCATCGTGGTGTCTTTTAGATGGCCCCTGCTGCTGTTTTTTCTTCCAAATCCCCAAATTTTGGGCACTTTACTGATGCCTCACCCCATTGTGGTGTCTTTTAGATGGCCCCTGCTGCTGTTTTTTCCTCCAAATCCCCAAATTTTGGGCACTTTGGTGGTGCCTAACCCCATCCCAGCACCGTCAGAGGACCCCTGTCTCTGTTTTTTTTCTAAATCCCCAAATTTTGGGCACTTTGCTGCTGCCTAACCTCATCCCGGCGTCTGTGAGAGGTCCCCCAGTGCTATTTTTCCTCCAAATCCCAACATTTTGGATACCTTACTGGTGCCTCACCCCATCGTGGTGTCTTTTAGATGACCCCTGGCACTGTTTTTCCTCCAAATCCCCAAATTTTGGGCACTTTGGTGGTGCCTAACCCCATCCCAGCACCTGTCAGAGGACCCCTGGCTCTGTTTTTTTTCTAAATCCTCAAATTTTGGGCACTTTGCTGCTGCCTAACCTCATCCCGGTGTCTGTGAGAGGTCCCCCAGTGCTATTTTTGCTCCAAATCCCAACATTTTGGGCACTTTACTGATGCCTCACCCCATTGTGGTGTCTTTTAGATGGCCCCTGCTGCTGTTTTTTCTTCCAAATCCCCAAATTTTGGCACTTCGGTGGTGCCTAACCCCATCCCAGCACCTGTCAAAGGACCCTTGGCTTTATTTTTCTTCTAAATCCCCAAATTTTGGGCACTTTGCTGCTGCCTAACCTCATCTCGGCATCTGTGGGAGGTCCCCCAGTGCTATTTTTGCTCCAAATCCCAACATTTTGGGCACTTTACTGATGCCTAACCCCATCGTGGTGTCTTTTAGATGACCCCTGGCACTTTTTTTTCTTCCAAATCCCAACATTTTGGGCACTTGACTGGTGCCTGAATCAGTCATTAAGCCACTAATTGAGCCTGAATTACCCCCCAAAAAATAATTACCCTAATTTTTAATGAGGGGAGCTCTCGGGGTCTTCCCACCCCAAAGGGGAAAGAGCCCAGGACCCAAAGCGATCCCGCAGCCGTTTCGCTCCATCCCCACTAAGCGGCGGCGGCGAGCCTCCGGGCTGTGACTTCACTCCATTTTTTTGCCTTTTTCCCCCCAAAAAAATAAAAAAATAAAAGGGCAAAGGCGTCGGAGGGGCTCGCAAGAAGCTGGACGCGGCAATTTTGGAAGACCGGGACAAACCCCTACGCTTGTGACAGTGAGTACCCCAGCCCCGGGGCGGCTTGATTTGGGGATAAAGCGTGGCTTGAACACTTGTTGCTTTTATTTTTTGTTCAAAAAGGGAGATTTTAGGCACCTGGGGAGGGAGGAGGGTGCTTGTGGACCCCTGTAGGATGCAGGGGCAGGGCGAAAGGTCCCCAAAAAGGATACAGGGTCCCTGAAAAAGGGAGAAAGGTCCCTGAAAAAGGGATGAAGGGTCCCCAAAAAGGGACAAAGGGTCCTCTGAAAAGGAGGCAAGGTCCCCAAAAAGGGACAAAAGGTCCCGAAAAAAAGGACAGAAGGTCCCCAAGAAAGGGCAAAGGGTCCCCACGAAAGGAAAAAGGTCCCAAAAAAAGGACAGAGTGTCCCGAAAAAAGGACAAAAGGTCCCAAAAAAAGGACAAAAGGTCCTGAAAAACGGACGAAGGGTCTCCTAAAAGGATGCAAGGTCCCAAAAATGGGACAGGAGTTCCCCAAAAAACGACACAGCTTCCCCAAACCAGCCTGAAATTCGGCTTTCCCCTTTCTCTCTTCTTCCTCCTGTCCTGCACAAGCTGCCGCTGGCTTCTTCCGCCCCCGAAACCCCCTTTTCTCCCCTTTTTCCCCTCGTTTTTCCCCCCCCGAGTCCCCTCTGTCGCTTGGCACGGGTGCGTGCGTGCGTTTCTCACCTCTCTCTTTCTGTGTTTCAGATAGTTACAAACAAAAGCATTCCCTGAAACCTCCCGACCGAGGTAGTCCGCTCTCTGTCTGCTTTATTTTAGAGTTCCTGGTTATTTTCACCGTTTATCTCACTCCCTCCTGCCTCTTTCCTCCCCAAAACCTTCATTTTTGGTTCCTTTTTGATTATTTTCACTATTTATTTCACTCCCTCCTGCCTTTCTCCTCCCCAAAACCTCAGTGTTTGGTTCCTTTTCTGATTATTTTCACCATTTATTTGATTCCCTCCTGTGATTATTTCCACTATTTATTTCCTCCTGCCTCTCTTCTCCCCCAAAAGTTAATTTTTGGTTCATTTTTTGATTATTCTCCCTATTTATTTCATTCTCTCCTCCCAAAACCTTCACTTTTGGTTCCTTTCCTGGTTATTTTCACTATTTATTTCATTCCCTCCTGCCTTTCTCCTCCCCAAAGCGTCTGTTTTTGGTTCCTTTTATAATTAGTTTCACTATTTATCTTATTTCCTCCTAAGATTATTTTCACTGTTCATTCCCTCCTCCCTCTCTCCTCCCCAAAACCTTCGTTTTTGGTTTCTTTTCTGATTATTTTCCCTATTTATCTTATTTCCTCCTTCCTCTCTCCTCCCCAAAACCTCCGTTTTTGGTTCCTTTTGGGATTATTTTCACCATTTATTTCATTCCCTCCTGCCTCTCTCCCCCCCGAAACCTTCGTTTTTGGTTCCTTTGATAATAATTTTAATTATTTAATGTCTTCGCCGGGGGAAAAAAGGGAGGGGGAAAGGCAAAAAGACATCAAAAGCTCGCCTCCGAGCCCCCTGACCCCTCTGCAGCGGGTGCTTTTGGGTGGAAAAACAAAAATTTAATCCCCCCCCCCTGCGGTGGGGCTGGGAAAACACGCCGCCTCTTTCAAGAGACGCCAAAGCACATCGCTGCGGAGAGGAAAAAAAAAGGGCAAAAATAAACTTTTCCTGCTTAAAAAAGCAGCGAAAACGGGGGCGGCTTCGCGGCGACTCCTCTTCCTCGCTGGCTTGGGGTGGGGGGGGGGACAAGATTGGTGTTTTTTTATTGAAAAAGGGGGAAAATGGGAAAAAAAATGGTTTTAAACGCTCCCCGAGGGGGTTGAGAGCACTCATTTGGGCGAAAACCTGGGAAAAATGGGAAAAATTGGGATTTATAACCCTCCCTGGGGTGTTCAAGAGTGCTCATTTGAGCAAAATCCCAGGAAAAATGGGGAAAAAAAGGATTTAACACCAAAATTGGGATTTAAAACGCTCCCCAGGGGGTTCGAGAGCCCTCGGTTGGGCAAAAACACAACAAAAAAGGGTCGTAATTGCTTGCTCTGGTGTTTTCGGTGCCTGCTTTTATTGAAAAAGGGGGAAAAATGGGAAAAATTGAGATTTAAAACCCTCCCTGGGGGCGAGGAGATTTTGTCCCCCACTCGGTGGAAAAAAATGTGGAAAAATGCACGGAAAATGTGGGGACCTGGAAGGGGGGGGCAGTGCAGTGGGGGGTGGTGTTTGGGGATTGCCCCCTGCAAAGGGTGGGAAATGGGGCAGAAAATGGGTCGGAAAATCGGGAAATAGGGAAAAATGGGGATAAAATGGGGTGGAAAATGGGGAAACGGGGCAGAAAATGGGGCGGAAAATGGGAACACAGCAAAAAATGGGGCAGAAAATGAGAAAATGGGATGGAAAATTGGAGAACGGGTCGGGAAATGGGAAAAAGGGGCAGAAAATGGGGTGGAAAATCTGTAAATGGGGCAGAAAACAGGTAAAGGGGGGGAAATGGGGCAGAAAATGGGCAAAAGGCAGAAAATGGGGTAGAAAACAAGCAAACGGGGAAGAAAACAGGTAAATGGGGTAGAAAATGGGCAAATGGGGCTGAAAATGGGCAGAATTGGGAAGATTTTGGGGTGCCCCGAGGAGGGGGTGACCCCAAAACCATGCCGCAGGTGCCGGCTGTGCCCGTGGCCGCTGCACTTTCTCCGTCCCCAAAACGATTTCCCTCCGTCCCTAAAACCCAGAGTTTTTCCCCGTTAGAAATTTCCCCAAGGGGGGGGTTCCCATGCTCGAAACCTGAGGGTTTTTGGGGTTTCAGGGGGGTTAAAAATGTCCCGTTTCTGTCCCGCAGTCTGCGGGAAGCGCTACAAGAACCGCCCGGGGCTGAGCTACCACTACGCTCACTCCCACCTGGCCGAGGAGGAGGGGGACGACAAGGACGATTCGCAGCCCCCCACGCCCGTCTCGCAGCGCTCGGAGGAGCAAAAATGTAAGAAAACGGGCAAGTTTGGGGTAAAACCTCCCCAAAACACATGCTGCCAAGCCGCGAGACCCGTGCCGTCCCCGATCCCTTGGGGCAGCTCCCCCAGGCTTGGGGTGCTGCAGCGGGATGCTCTGGACTGGTTTTCACCCTCTCCCCCCCCCCGTTTTTCACCCTTTCCCACCCCTTTTTCACCCTTTCCCACCCCTTTTTCACCCTTTCCCACCCATTTTCACCTTTTTTTTTCCTTATTTTATACCCCCTTCCCCCCCATTTTATACCCCTTCCCTCCATTTTATACCCCTTCCTCCATTTTATACCCCTTCCCTCCATTTTATACCCCTTCCCCCCATTTTATACCCCTTCCCCCCTCTTTTTCCCCCTTTTTTCCCAATTTTCTCCCCCCTTTCATCCATTTCCACCCTCCCTCCCTCATTTTTCCCCTTTTCTCCATCTTTCACCCCCCTTTTCCCCATCTTTCATCTCTTTTCCTTCATTTTTTCACCCCTTTCCTTCCCATATCCCCCGTTCTCCCCTTGCCTTTTCCCCATTTTTCCCCCCACATTTCCGCGTTTTTACCCCCTTTTTCCCATTTTTTTGTCGATTAACCCCTTTTTTTTTATCATTTTCCCCCCCAAATAGCCAAGAAGGGTCCCGACGGCCTGGCGCTGCCCAACAATTACTGCGACTTCTGCCTGGGGGACTCCAAAATCAACAAGAAGACGGGGCAGCCCGAGGAGCTCGTGTCCTGCTCCGACTGCGGCCGCTCAGGTGAGCAGCGCCCTGACCCTCCCCAGCCCCATTATTTGCTCCTAAAGGGTCTTTTTTGTAAGGTTTCATGTCTTTGAGCATCACCAGACCCTTCCCAGCCCCATTAGTTGCTCCTAAAGGGTCGTCTTTGTAGGGTTTCATGGCCACGGCCGTCCCCAAACCCCGTCCCCAAACCCTTCCCAGCCCCATTAGTCTCTTCTAAGGGGGTCTTTTTTTGTAGGGTTTCATGGCCATGGCCATCCCCAGCCCCATTAGTTGCTCCTAAAGGGTCATCTCTGTAGGGTTTCATGGCCATGGCCACCACCAGACCCTTCCCAGCCCCATTAGTCCTCTTCTAAGGGGTCTTTTTTTGTAGGGTTTCATGGCCATGGCCATCCCCAGCCCCATTAGTTGCTCCTAAAGGGTCATCTCTGTAGGGTTTCATGGCCACGGGCCCATCCCCAGACCCTTCCCAGTCCCATTACTCGCTCCTAGAGGGTCGTCTTTGTAGGGTTTCGTGGCCATGGGCACCACCAGACCCTTCCCAGCACCCTTATTTGCTTCTAAAGAGTCCTTTTTGTAGGGTTTCATGGCCATGGCCATCCCCAAACCCTTCCCAGCCCCATTAGTCTCTTCTAAGGGGTCTTTTTTTGTAGGGTTTCATGGCCATGGCCATCCCCAGCCCCCATTATTTGCTCCTAAAGGGTCTTCTTGTAGGCTTTCAGGTCCATGGCCATCACCAGACCCTTTCCAGTCCCCATTATTTGCTCCTAAAGGGTCTTCTTTGTAGGGGTTTCATGGCCACGGCCATCCCCAAACCCTTCCCAGTCCCATTAGTCTCTTCTAAGGGGTCTTTTTTTGTAGGGTTTCATGGCCATGGCCATCCCCAGCCCCATTATTTGCTCCTAAAGGGTCGTCTCTGTAGGGTTTCATGGCCACGGCCATCCCCAGACCCTTCCCAGTCCCATTACTCGCTCCTAAAGGGTCGTCTTTGTAGGGTTTCATGGCCACGGCCACCACCAGACCCTTCCCAGTCCCATTATTTGCTTCTAAAGAGTCCTTTGTGTAGGGTTTCATGGCCATGGCCACCACCAGACCCTTCCCAGCCCCATTAGTCTCTTCTAAGGGGTCTTTTTTTTGTAGGGTTTTCATGGCCATGGCCATCCCCAGCCCCATTATTTGCTCCTAAAGGGTCGTCTCTGTAGGGTTTCATGGCCACAGCCATCCCCAGACCCTTCCCAGTCCCATTACTCGCTCCTAAAGGGTCTTCTTTGTAGGGTTTCATGGCCACGGCCACCACCAGACCCTTCCCAGTCCCATTATTTGCTTCTAAAGAGTCCTTTTTGTAGGGTTTCATGGCCATGGCCACCACCAGACCCTTCCCAGCCCCATTAGTCTCTTCTAAGGGGTCTTTTTTTGTAGGGTTTCATGGCCATGGCCATCCCCAGCCCCATTACTTGCTCCTAAAGGGGTCGTCTCTGTAGGGTTTCATGGCCACGGCCATCCCCAGACCCTTCCCAGTCCCATTACTCGCTCCTAAAGGGTCGTCTTTGTAGGGTTTCATGGCCATGGGCACCACCAGACCCTTCCCAGTCCCATTATTTTGCTTCTAAAGAGTCCTTTGTGTAGGGTTTCATGGCCATGGCCACCACCAGACCCTTCCCAGCCCCATTAGTCTCTTCTAAGGGGTCTTTTTTTGTAGGGTTTCGTGGCCATGGCCATCCCCAGCCCCATTATTTGCTCCTAAAACGGTCTTCTTTGTAGGCTTTCAGGTCCATGGCCATCACCAGACCCTTTCCGGCCCCATTATTTGCTCCTAAAGGGTCTTCTTTGTAGGGTTTCATGGCCATGGGCATCCCCAGACCTTTTCCTACATGGTTATCCCCATGGAGAGGGGTCTTCTCCATTGGGATTCTTGTCCTTGGCCACCACAAGACCCTTTCCCAGCCCCATTATTTGCTTTTAAAGTGTCTTTTTTGTAAGGTTTCATTTCCATGTCCCCCCCCGACTTTTTACAGCACCATTTTTTGCTTTGAATGTGTCTGTTTTTGTAGGGTTTCATGCCCATGGTCATCCCCAGACCCTTTCCAGAACCATTATTTGCTTATATAGAGTCCTTTGTGTAGGGTTTCATGGCCATGGCCACCACCAGGACCCTTCCCAGTCCCATTAGTCTCTTCTAAGGGGTCTTTTTTTGTAGGGTTTCATGGCCATGGCCATCCCCAGCCCCATTATTTGCTCCTAAAGGGTCGTCTCTGTAGGGGTTTCATGGCCACGGCCATCCCCAGACCCTTCCCAGTCCCATTACTCACTCCTAAAGGGTCGTCTTTGTAGGGTTTCATGGCCACGGCCACCACCAGACCCTTCCCAGTCCCATTATTTGCTTCTAAAGAGTCCTTTTTGTAGGGTTTCATGGCCATGGGCACCACCAGACCCTTCCCAGCCCCATTAGTCTCTTCTAAGGGGTCTTTTTTTGTAGGGTTTCATGGCCATGGCCATCCCCAGCCCCATTATTTGCTCCTAAAGGGTCGTCTCTGTAGGGTTTCATGGCCACAGCCATCCCCAGACCCTTTCCGGCCCCATTATTTGCTCCTAAAGGGTCGTCTTTGTAGGGTTTCATGGCCATGGCCACCACCAGGACCCTTCCCAGTCCCATTATTTGCTTCTAAAGAGTCCTTTTTGTAGGGTTTCATGGCCATGGCCACCACCAGAGACCCTTCCCAGCCCCATTAGTCTCTTCTAAGGGGTCTTTTTTTGTAGGGTTTCATGGCCATGGCCATCCCCAGCCCCATTATTTGCTCCTAAAGGGTCTTCTTTGTAGGGTTTCATGGCCATGGGCACCACCAGACCCTTTCCAGCCCCATTATTTGCTCCTAAAGTGTCTTTTTTTGTAAGGTTTCACATCCATGAGCACCACCAGACCTCCTCCAGCCCCTTTTTTCCCCGCCCTTTCCCTCTCCCCTCTTCCTTCCCTCGTTTTTTTTCCTTAAAAACCCAACGATTTGAGGTCGGAGCCGGGCCGGGGGTGCTTTTTACCCCCCGTTTTCGCTGATTTTTCCCTTTCCTTCCCCTTTTTTTTTTTAGGGCACCCCTCGTGCCTGCAGTTCACCCCGGTGATGATGGCAGCCGTCAAGACGTACCGCTGGCAGTGCATCGAGTGCAAGTGCTGCAACATCTGCGGCACCTCCGAAAACGACGTGAGCCCCCCGGGGGGGGGGGGGGGAACGGGGGGGGGGGGGTTTCTGCCCCCCCCTGCCCCATGTTGGGGGGCCTGGGGGTCCGGGGGAGGCAGCTAAAGGGGGTTTGGGGTCGGGAATGGGGGTTTGGGGGGGGGGGAATGAGGGGCTTGGGGGTGAAATTGGGGTGTTTGGGGGGGGGAAAAGGGTGTTTTGGGGGCGGAATGGGGGGTTTTGGGGGGGGAATGGGGGGTTTTGGGGGGAGGAAGGTGGGTTTTGGGGAGGGAAATAGTGCCTTTGGGGGGGGAATGGGGTTTTTGAGGGGGAAATGGTGCCTTTTAGGGGGAGAAATTGGGCAATTTTGGGGGAAATGGGGCTTTTGGGGAGAGGAATAGTTTTTTTTGGGGGGGAATGGTGCCTTTTAGGGGAAGAAATTGGGCTGTTTTGGGGGGAATGGGGCTTTTTTGGGGGAAATGGTGTCCTTTTTGGGGGGGAAATGGGACCTTTGGGGGGGGAATGGTGTTTTTTTTGGGGGGAAATGGTGCCTTTTAGGGGGAGAAATTGGGCTGTTTTGGGGGGAATGGGGCTTTTTGGGGGGAAATGGTGTCCTTTTTGGGGGGATGGTGGTTTTTGGGGGGGGAAATGGGACCTTTGTGGGGGGAATGGTGGTTTTTTTGGGGGAAATGGTGCCTTTTTTTGGGGTGGAAATTGAGATTTTGGGATCAAAGTGGCACCTTTGGGGGGGGGGAAATGATGCTTTGGGTGGGGGAAATGGTGTTTTTTGGGGGAAATGGAGCTTTTTGGGGGAAAATGGTGCCCTTTTTTGGGGAAATGGTCCTTTTTTTTGGGGAAACGGTGCTTTTGGGATCCAAATAGCACCTTTTTGGGGGGGAAGTGTTTTTTTTTGTTGGGAATGGGGGCTTTGGGGGAAGAAATGGTGCTTTTTTGGGGCAAATGGCACCTTTTTGGGGGGGAAATGGAGCTTTTGGGGAGAAAATTGTGCCCTTCTTTGGGGTCATGGTGCTTTTTGGGGAGGAAACGGTGCTTTTGGGATCCAAATGGCACCTTTTTTTGGGGGGGAAATGATGGTTTGGGGGGTAAGTGGGGCTTTTTTGGGGGGAAGTGGTGGTTTGTGGGGGGCAAATGACAATTTTGGGAAGGAAACGGTGCTTTTGGGGGGGGAACATCAGAGGGACTTGTCGGATCCTTTCACTTTAATTCCCCAATTCCTCCCCTTTTTCCCATTTCTCCCTTTTTCCCCAATTCTTCCCTTTTTCCCAATTTCCCCCCAAACTGACCCAGGACCAGCTCCTCTTCTGCGACGACTGCGACCGCGGCTACCACATGTACTGCCTCACGCCCCCCATGTCGGAGCCCCCCGAGGGTGAGTGCTGCGCCCCCCGAAAATGGGTCAAAACACCCCAAATTCGGTACAAAACAGCAAGAGCCACACAGACCCAATCCTTCCTGCTTTTTTGGGGGGAGATCCTTGTGGTTTGGTTCAAAATTCTTGGATTGAGCACGCCAGCGCTGCTCCCAGGCTCCTCTGCTCCAGCAGAGACCCCAAAAAAGCAGTTTTTTGCCCCAAAATTATCACCCAAGGCTCCTTCGTCCTCTTCTCCCTCCCGCTTTGTGCTGACTCACGGCGTCGAAGCAAAAATAGAAGGGGGAAAAAAAAAAAAAAAAGGTATTTACAACCAAAACCCCAAAACCTCGATGGCAGAGGGTTAATTATCGGCCGGTTAATTATCAACCAGTTAATTATCAGCCGCCTTCGCTCGAAGGTTAACGAGGAGGAAGAGGAGGAGGAGGAGGAGGAAGGTCACGGGGCTCCGCAAGCGAGAACCCCTCACCGCCGCCAAGATGCGCGGAGACCCCAAACCTGCCCTTTTTCACCCTAAAACGGCCCCTAACGAAGCACGGGCCCCCTAATGAGGGGCGCGGGGGGAGCCCCCTGTGACCCCCCCCCCAATTTCTGCCCCCAGGGAGCTGGAGCTGCCACCTGTGTCTGGACCTGCTGAAGGAGAAAGCCTCCATCTACCAGAACCAGAACAACTCCTGATGCCCTCGCTTTTCCCTTTTTTCCCCCCCTTTTTTTTTTTTTTCCCCTTTTATTTTACGTTTTTTTTCCCCCATTTTGGGTTGGTTTGGGTTTTTTTTTATCGCTTTTGGGGGTGGCTTCTCTCCCTTCCATCGTGCTGCCCCCGCGTTGGGTGCCCTCCATCGCGCAGCGCCAGGACAGCCACCGCCGCCTCCCTGACCCCCAGGAGGGATTTTTGGGGTAAATTCCCCCTAAATCTGGCCCGGCACGTGCGGGCTGCCCCTTCCCGTCACTGTTCCTGGGCTTTTTCACCCAAAAGGTGCCCGAATCCTCCCCGCTCCAGCGCCTCGGAGTGGCGTGCCAAAAAAAAAAGAACAAAACGCCGCTTTTCCCTTTTCTTGGCAAATTCGGGGCCCCGCGCCAGCTGGGGGTTGTGTTTTTTTGGGTTGTTTTCCTTAATTTTTCAATTCTGATGGGGTGAGGTTTTAGGTTTTTTTTTCTGGTTTTATTTTTATTTCATTTTCCCCCCCCCCATTTTTCTTTTTCTTTCTCTCCTCCCGGCCCCTGCCTAGACGAGGCCTTACACCCCGCCATCCTCCTTCAGCCAGTGCAAAATTGGGGCAAAATCCCAACATTTTGGGGTTTTCCCCGTGCTCCTCCTCCGGCTGGCTCAAAATGGGGCAAAACCCCTCCGTTTCGGGGTTTTCCAGCCCCTGCGGATCCCTCGACCCGTCCCGGTTGCACAGGGTTTGGTTTTGGGGTGGGGTGGGAAGCTGCTTTTGTCCTAAAACCGCCACTTTTCCCCTCAAAACGCGGCAGGGAGGAGGGGGCGTACGCCCCCCCCCGGAAAGGAGCCTCCGTGTTTTATTGGGGTGCGCTGGGGACCCCCCCCTGCTTGCCCCCCCCCCCCCCCCAGGGTCCCGCGGACTGAATGTGCCTGTTTTTTCTAAAAATCTACTTAAAAACCTACCTCCGACCCCCCCCTCCCACCCCTACACCCCCATTTTCACCGGCCGGACCCCCCCCAATGGAGAAGAAGCTGGCGGGGGGGGGGGGGAAAGACCCAAAATGGCCCCAAATTGGCCCAAAACAGCCTCAGATTGACCCAAAATAGCCCTAAGTTGACCCGAAACGGTCCCAGATTGACCCAAAACGGCCCAAAATTGACCCCAAAAGGCCCCAAAATAGCCCCAAATCACTAGAAATAACACTTAACCCAAAAATGCACAAATCTGGTGGGGAGGCAGCTCCAGCCCGGTGTTTTCTCCCCTTTCCCCCCTTTTTGTGCCCGATTCAGGTGGAAAAGGCGGCTTTTTGGTTCAAAATGGGCGGTTTTCCTCTGTTTCGCGCCCCGGTGGGGGGCGGGATGATGAAATGTCCCAAAACGGGTGGGTTTTACCCCGTTTTTTTCCCCTTCGGCAAAGCTTCACGGTTGTGTCTTATCCGGATAAAAAAAAAAATGACACCAAAACTGCTCGTTTTCGTAATAAAAATGAAAAAAAAAAAAACACGTGGAATTGTGAGTGTTTTGGGGCAAAAAGGGGGGATTTCAGGGCCCTGCTGGGGTGGGGGGCTGTGGTGGGAGGGATTGAAGTTCCACTGGGTGGATTTGGGGTGAAAAAGTCCTATTTAGGTGCTTGGATGTGGCTTTTCTGAGGGCTGGTATTGGGGTTGTGTTGCCCTAATTTTTGGGGTGAATAAACCCCATTTAGGTGCCTGCGTGTGGCTTTTCCAAGGCCCGATTTTGGGGTTGTGCTGCCCTTATTTTTGGGGTGAATAAACCCCATTTCTGGTGCTTGGCGTCTCAGGGCCGATAGCCGGGTTGTGCTGCCCTGGTTTTTGGGTGCAAAACGCCCCATTTCGGTGCGTTGTTGTGGCTTCTCTGAGGGCTGATACCGAGGTTGTGCTGCCTGCTCTTTTTGGGGCCAAACCGCTCCGTTTAGGGTTTTTTTTTCCACCCGCCAACCCCGACGGGAGCCTTAATCCCCCAGCGGGGAGGGGGATTAAGGGGGGGCCGCGGCTGAAATCGCCTGAATTGGGGCAAAGGCCGGCGCTCGGTGACCATCGGCGTGGCTTTATTGGGGTGAAATAAATAGGATTTGGGTAAAGAGGGGGCTGTTGGGGGGGGGTCCTGCGCCCCCTCCCCGGTCCTCGCCCCTCAGGCGCCGTCCTTGGTCCCGGTGGGGCCCAGGGGGACGGTGACGTCCTCGTCCTTCAGGTGGCCCCCGCTGCGGGGAGGGGGACAGGGGGGTCAGGGCAATCCCCAAAACCCTCAGTTTTTGCCCCGAAAACTTCAGTCCTCCCCACCCCAAAACCTTCGGTCCTGGCCCTAAAAGCTTCAGTCCTTCCAACCCCAGAGTCTTTGGTCCTCAACCCAAAACCTTCCCACCCCAAAACCTTCCATTCTCACCCCAAAACTTTTTCTCCTTCCCACCCTAAAACCATCTGATCTCGGCCCCAAAACCTTAGTGTTTCCCACCCCAAAATCTTCAGTCCATCCTACCTCCAATACCTTCAATCTTCACCCCAAAACCTTCCGCATTTCCCAGCCCCAAATCCTTCAGTCCTCACCCCAAAACCTTCCACCCTTCCCTCCCCAAATCCAGCCTTTCTCACCCCAAAACCTTCTGCATTTCACACCCCCAAATCCTTCAATCCTCACCCCAAAACCTTCCACCCTTCTCACCCTAAATCCAGCCCTTCTCACCCCAAAACCTTTCGCATTTCCCATCCCCAAATCCTTCAATCCTCACCCCAAAACCTTCCACTCTTCCCTCTCCCAAACCCTTCAATCCTCACCCCAAAACCTTTCGACCCTCTCACCCCAAATCCAGCCCTTCTCACCCCAAAACCTTTTGCCTTTCCCACCCCAAAATCTTCAATCCTCACCCCAAAACCTTCCGCATTTCCCAGCCCCAAATCCTTCAGTCCTCACCCCAAAACCTTCCACCCTTCCCTCCCCAAATCCAGCCCTTCTCACCCCAAAACCTTCTGCATTTCACACCCCCAAATCCTTCAATCCTCACCCCAAAACCTTCCACCCTTCTCACCCTAAATCCAGCCCTTCTCACCCCAAAACCTTTCGCATTTCCCATCCCCAAATCCTTCAATCCTCACCCCAAAACCTTCCCCTCTTCCCTCTCCCAAACCCTTCAATCCTCACCCCAAAACCTTTCGACCCTCTCACCCCAAATCCAGCCCTTCTCACCCCAAAACCTTTTGCCTTTCCCACCCCAAAATCTTCAATCCTCACCCCAAAACCTTCTGCATTTCCCAGCCCCAAACCCTTCAGTCCTCACCCCAAAACCTTCCACCCTTCCCTCCCCAAATCCAGCCTTTCTCACCCCAAAACCTTCTGCATTTCACACCCCCAAATCCTTCAGACCTCACCCCAAAACCTTCCACCCTTCTCACCCTAAATCCAGCCCTTCTCACCCCAAAACCTTTCGCATTTCCCATCCCCAAATCCTTCAATCCTCACCCCAAAACCTTCCACTCTTCCCTCTCCCAAACCCTTCAATCCTCACCCCAAAACCTTTCGACCCTCTCACCCCAAATCCAGCCCTTCTCACCCCAAAACCTTTTGCCTTTCCCACCCCAAAATCTTCAATCCTCACCCCAAAACCTTCTGCATTTCCTACCCCCAAACCCTTCAGTCCTCACCCCAAAACCTTCCAACCTTCTCACCCCAAACCCAGCCCTTCTCACCCCAAAACCTCCCAGGAAGGCAATCTCACCCTAAAACGCCCATTTCCCCCCTTCCCATCTACCACAAAGAAACCGGGGACAAACTGGAGAGGGGGACAGGGACCCCAGGGGGTGACCCAAGGGGGGATGGGGACCCTAAAGAGACCCCAAGGGGGGACGGGGACCCCGAGGGGACCCTAAGGGGGGATGGGGACCCCGAGGGGACCCCAAGGGGGGATGGGGACCCTGGGGGGGGACCCCAAAGTGGGGACGGGGACCCCGAGGGGACCCTAAGGGGGGACGGGGACCCCGGGGGGGACCCCAAAGTGGGACGGGGACCCCAAGGGGGGATGGGGATCCCGAGGGGACCCCAAAGTGGGACGGGGACCCCGAGGGGACCCTAAGGGGGGACGGGGACCCTGGGGGGGACCCCAAAGTGGGACGGGGACCCCGAGGGGACCCTAAGGGGGGATGGAGACCCCGAGGGGACCCCAAGGGGGGACGGGGACCCCGAGGGGACCCTAAGGGGGGATGGGGACCCCGGGGGGGACCCCTCACCGTCTCTCGACGTCCTTGATGGTCTCGGGCAGGGGCACGTTGCGGGTTTCGGGCAGGAAGCAGGTGGCGATGGCCGAGATGATGGGGGCGGCCCCGTAGATGACGAGGGGCAGCACGGGGCTGACGTCGGCTGCCATGCGCACCAGGGGGGCCACCATGCTCCCCACCCGGGCCATGGTGCCCCCCAGGCCCATCCCCGTCTGCCTGCGCCGGGGAGAGGGAGAGGGTGGGCGGGAGGACGGACGGACGGACGGATGGATGGATGGATGGATGGAGAGGAGGTTGGATGGATGGACGTAGGGTTTGGTGATGGTTGGATGGACAGACGGATGGACAGATGGGTGGAGAGGTGGTTGGACGGACAGACGGATGGATGGACGGATGGAGGGTTTGGTGATGGTTGGACAGACAGATGGACGGATGGACGGATGGGTTGAGAGATAGGTGGAGAGGCGGTTGGATGGACAGATGGAGGGTTTGGTGGTGGGTGGGTGGACAGACGGATGGATGGATGGGTTGAGGGATGGTGGAGAGGTTGTTGGAGGGACAGACAGATGGACAGATGGGCGGAGAGGTGGTTGGGTGGACGGATAGATGGACGGATGGAGGGTTTGATGATGGTTGGATGGACAGACGGATGGGTTGTGAGGTGGTTGGATGGATGGATGGATGGATGGATGGATGGATGGATGGATGGATGGATGGATGGAGAGGTTATTGGATGGACAGACGGACATGGGTGGAGAGGTGGTTGGGTGGACGGATGGATGTGGAGAGCGTGATGATGGTTGGCCAGACAGGTGGACGGATGGATGGATGGGTTGAGAGATGGGTGGAGAGGTTGTGGGATGGACAGACAGACACATGGGTGGAGAGGTGGTTGGATGGATGGACGGACGGACGGACAGAGGGTTTGATGCTGGTTGGATGGGTGGATGGATGGGTGGAGAGATTGTTGGACGGACAGACAGACGGACAGACGGAGGGTTTGATGGTGGACAGAGAGAAGTTTGGATGGATTCATTGACCGACAGATGGATATGGTGGGATGCGGGACGGACAGATGGACGGAGGGGTGGGTGGGTGGGTGGGTGGGGGTCTCGGGTGTTGAGGCAGCCCCGCGGGGGGGGCTGCTGCCCACCTGATGGCCGTCGGGAAGAGCTCCCCGGTGAAGATGTAGGCGCAGTTGAAGGAGGCGGCCAAGGAGCCTTTGCCGACCACCGCCAAGGCCATGCGCAGCGTCTGCAGCTCTGGGGACGGCCACGGGGTGGGGGGTCACCACCCCCAGACCCCCACCTCTGGAAGTCCCTGGCCTCCGTCTCTCTCTTTCCAGCCTCTGTCCCTCCAATTTTTCTCCCCACCCCTCTGACCGTCCTTCAGCCATCCTCCATCTCTCCATTCCACCGTCCTCCCTGCCCTCGCCCTCCACCCCCTTGCTCTTTATCCCCTCCCCTCCCCTTCCCTCGCCCTCCACCCCCTCGCCCTCCACCCCCTCGCCCTCCACCCCCTCGCCCTCCATCCCCTCGCCCTCCATCCCACCACCTTCCACCCCCTCGCCCTCCACCCCACCGCCCTCCATCCGTCTCTCCGTCCCTCCCCTGGTCCGTCTGTCCGTCCCGGCGCCCACCCATCGGCACGATGATGTTGGCGAGGATGCAGACCCCCGCGAGCCCCAAGGAGGCACCCTGGGCCACCCGGCGCCCGGCACCGCTGATGGTCAGGACGGAGGCCAGCTTGGCTGGGATGTCCACAGCCGCAAACACCAGTTGGCTCAGGTAGATGTCCACCCCGAAGCCCTGCAGGTCCATGGCCAGCCCGTAGTAAGCGAAGCTGGTAGAGAACCTGCCCAAAAACCCAGCGTTTCAACTCAAAACCCACCAGGCATCTCCAAGTGCCCAGAAGACAGGCTTTGGCCTTCAAAGGTGGCTTTGGCCTCAAAAGTTGGGTATCGTTCCCCCCAAAAAGGTGTGTTGCCGACATGGTTTAGACACTCAAATTGGGTTTTGAGCGCCAAAAGGTGGCTTTTGGCTTCCAAAAATGGTGGGTTATAAACCCCGAGTTGGGTTTTAAGGGCCAAAAGGTGGCTTCTGTCCCCAAAAAGGTGTTTTAGTCCCCCCAGAGTTGGGTTTGGAGTCCCAGAAGTTGAGTTTTGAGCCCCAAAGTTTGGGTGTTGAGCCCTAAAGGTTGGGTTTTGAGCACCAAAGGATGGGCATGGAGTCCCAAAAATGGCTTTGGAGCCTTAAAGGTTGGTTTTGGGGCCTTAAAGGTTGGTTTTTGAACCCAGAAGAATGGGTTTTGACCCCCCGAAGTTGTTTTTTTGAGCCCCAAAGGATGTTTTTTTATTCCAAAAGGTGTTTTTTGGGTCTGAGGTGACCTTACTTACCAGACGAAGGAGACGCCGCAGGAGACTGTCCTCATCCCAGGGGTACGGACCAGGGCGGCCAGGGCCCCCCCTGGCATTGGGGGCTCCCGGCGTACCAGCGCCCGCAGCGCCTGTGGGAGAGGGATCAAGGGATCAGGAGGGATCTGGAGGGACACAAGGGATCTAGGGGGGACCTACTGAGAAATATGGGGGATCTATTGGGGGATACAAGGGATCTAGGGGGGGTCTGGGCTATCTTGTGAGATGTAGTGGTCAGAGAAAGGAGCTGGGGGGGATCCAGGAGGATCTAGAGGGGCATCAGAGAGATCTAGGAGGGATCTGGGGGGACCTAGGAGGGACACGAGGCATTGGGGGGGTGGGGAGAGGAGGAATCCAGGCAGGAAATCTGAAGAGATCTAGGAGGGAAACAGGGGATCCAGGAGATCTGAAGGGGATCCAGGAGATCTGAAGGGGATCCAGGTGATCAGAGGGTAATTAAGGGAGATGTAAGGGGGGGGGGGGGGCAGAGATATTTAGAAGGGATAGAGGGGGTCTGGGGGTGGGTTTAGGATGGGTAGAGGGGAAATCGGGGATCTGGGGGAGAATGAGGGGAGCCTGGGAGGATCTGGGAGGGATTTAACGGGATCTGGGAGGTCTGGGGGGGACCTCACCTCCTCGCTGAGCTTATCGCCCTCCTCCTTCCTCCCGTTGATGCGGGCGACTTTGCGGAGCCCCTTCAGGGCCAGGTCGGGTCGCCCCGAAATCACCTGCCAGCGGGCTGACTCCACGAACAGCCTGGGAAGTGGGGGTGAGGGGTGAGATGGGGGGCGAGGGGTGAGACGGGGACCCCCGCGTCGTGCCCCCCACCACCTCCCAGCCTCCCCTCCTCGTCCCCATACCAGGAGTAGAGGAAGAAGAAGAAGAAGGGGAGGGAGACGACGAGCTGGAGCCAGCGCCAGTGGGGGAGGCCGAAGGCTATGCCCGCCAGCACGAACTGTCCCAGGGTGTAGCAGTAGCCGTTGATGGTGCCCACCACCGCACGCGCCTCCGTCGGGATCCACTCCATGCCTGGGGGTCACCGTCAGCATCTGGGCGCGCGGGTCCCTCCCATTGGTTGGTGGTGGTGGGACCGAACCCAGGCACCAGGGGCACTCCCAAGGGGCAATGGCGGTGGGGTTGGAAGTGGACACCAAGGTCTGTCCCATGGGTCAAGGGTGGTGGGACCCAACCCGGCCAACAAGGTCCCCTCCCATTAGTCAATGGTGGTGGGACCCAACCCAGACTCCAGAATCCAGCCCACATGTCAATTGTAGTAGGGTTGGAAGTGGACACCAAGGTCTGTCCCATGGTCAAGGGTGGTGGGACCCAACCCGACCAACAAGGTCCCTCCCATTAGTCAATGGTTTTGGGACCCAACCCAACCAACAAGGTCCCTCCCATTAGTCAATGGTTTTGGGACCCAACCCAACCAACAAGGTCCCTCCCATTAGTCAATGGTTTTGGGACCTGACCCAACCAACAAGGTCCCTCCCATTAGTCAATGGTTTTGGGACCCAACCCAGACACCAGAATCCATCCCAAGGGTCAATGGTAGTAGGGCTGGAAGTGGACACCAAGGTCTGTCCCATGGGTGTTGGGATTGGAGATGGGTTTGTGGGGCCCTCCATGGGTCAATGGTGGTGGGGTTGGAAGTGGACACCAAGGTCTGTCCCATGGGTCAAGGGTGGTGGGACCCAACCCGACCAACAAGGTCCCTCCCATTAGTCAATGGTTTTGGGACCCAACCCAGACACCAGAACCCATCCCAAGGGTCAATGGTAGTAGGGTTGGAAGTGGACACCAAGGTTTGTCCCATGGGTGTTGGGGCTGGAGATGGGTTTGTGGGGCCCTCCATGGGTCAATGGTGGTGGAACCCAATGTGGACGCCAGGGGCCTTCCAATGGGTCAATGGTAGTAGGGGTGGAACTGGACACCAAGGTCTCTCCCATGGGTCAGTGGTGGTGGGACCCACGGGTCAATGGGAGTGGGACCCAACCCGGCCACCAGGGTCCCTCCCAGGGGTGGTGGAACCCAACCCACACCAGGGTCCCCAGCTCACAGAGAGAAGCGGAGTTGAGGGACACGCCGGCCATGGCCAGGCCCCCCAGGAAGCGGCAGAGGCAGTAGATGACGAACGTGGGGGCGGCCGCGGTGCCGGCCCCCGCCGCCCCCAGCTGCAGGTAGCACCAGGTGAGCAGCGTCCGGCGACCAAACCTGCTGGGACACGGCGCTGGGGGAACTGGGAGCACTGGGATGGGAGGGTACGGGATGCTGGGATGCTGATATAGGACACTGAGAGAGGGGAAGTGGGCACTGGGATTATGGTGCTTTGGGATGGGGACAAAGGGCACTGAGGATGCTGGGATGGGGACATGGGGCACTGGGATGGAGACGGGGCACTGGGATGGAGACAGGAGGCACTGGGGTGGAGACAAAGGGTGGTGGGATGGGGCCATGGGGCACTGGGATGGAGACATGGGGCACTGGGATGGGGACATGGGGTGCTGGAAGCACTGGGACAGGGACTTAGAGCACTGGGAAGACTGGAATGGGGAATATGGATACTGGGATGAGAAACGGGGACACTGGGGGACAGAAGGCAGGAAGGATGTCCCTGCGTATGCCCGTCCGCCCTCCCTACTCCCAGTTCCTCCCAGTTCCTCCCAGTACAGCAGCAGGCCAGCTACATACTTGTCAGAGAGGACCCCGAAAAGGCCGGAGCCCAGGAGGATTCCGGCCATGTAGATGGACTGGGCCACCTGCCGCAGCTTCTTGGACTCGCACACCAGGTCCCACTGCCACCAGGGGGGGAGGGCATGGGGAGGGGGTCAACGGACACCGGTGTGTCCTCCCCCCAACCCCCCAGTGCCCACTGTCTGCCCCTCACCTCGCTGATGATGGTGTGGGCGAAGATGCCGTCGTGATAGGTCCACCCGTCGTGGCACGGCTCGGTGGCCGCCCCATTGGCCGTGCCGTTGGCCGTGCCGTTGGTCTCCAAGAGGTGCCACTGGGGCTCCACGTACCGGCGGCAGCGCTGGGGGCGGTGGTGGTCATCAGAGGGGATGGTGACAAAGAGGGGGACGTCACCGATGCTGTTGTTGGCCACCGGCCGGGGCCGGCAGTGGTGCTCGGGGATGCCGGCGGTGAAGTTCTGCAGAAGGTTGTGGCTGGCCAGCATGAGCAGAGGAAAGGCCAGCGCGGCCACGTAGGTCACCTGGAAGCGTCCCATCCCGCCCAGGCGGGCCAGCAGCTCCACGAAGGACATGGCGGGACGAGGGATGGAGCTGGGGGGGGTCCCCGGACCGGCTGGGGGTGGGAGGAGGAGAAAGGGTTGGAGGAAGGATGAAGAACGGCTGAGGAACAGGCAAGGGGTTGCATGGAGGAAGGGGTGAAGGAAGGGCTGAGGGGTGGAGGAGGACACCCAAAGGGTGGTTTGGAGGAAGGGGCGAGGGACAAGGTGAAGACGGGACCAGGAGAAGGTGGAGGGAGGCTGAGGATGAAGGCCCGAGGGGCTGAAGGACAGTGGAGGACCAAGATGGGCCAAGGGATGGACAGAAGGGTGCGCCAAGGGACAGCCCAATGGAGGGACATGGGAATGGGCAGAGGCATGGACCAAGAGGTGGTTGAGAAGATCAGGGTGTGGGGGGGCAGATCAAGGGAGGATCATCTGCTGATTGGTCCATTGATCTACCAATCCATCCGTCTATTGATCTGTCCATCTATTGATCTGTCCATCTATTGCTTATCGGTCTCTCTATTGGTCTATCAGTTGACCTATCGATCTGGCAGCCAATCAGTCTGATGATCTATCAGGCTCTCTGGTGATCAGTCTATCAATTGATCTATCAGTCTATCAGTTGCTCTATCGATCAATCAGTATCAATTGATCAATCTATCTGTGTATCAATCTGTCAATCACAACCAACCGGTGTCATTATCAAGCTCTCAAGCTCTATTGATCTATCAAGGTGTCTGTCGATCAGTCCCTCTGTCAATTCATCAGTCTATTGATCTATCAGTCTGTCAATTCATCAATCTAACAATCTGATCAATTGATCTGCCCACTAATCTGCCAGCCTATTGATCACTGGCTATTTATTTCTCACTGTCGGCTCTGCTCCTTGCTGCTCTCCCTCCTCCTCCTCCCTCCCTGCCATGTTATCGATCAACCACTCAATTGATCGATCAATTTTATCACCCACCTGTCCTACCAGTGGCTCTGGCCTTCCAATGATGGATCCCGATTGATCGATCGATTGATTGCTGGCTGCTGTTTCGCCCTCCTCCCTCTCTCTGCTGCTCCCTCGTTCTCCGTCTTGATCTGCCACCCACTGTCCCTCTGTCCGTCCCTCCGTCCCTCCCTCTGTCCGTCCCTCCTTCTGTCCATCCCTCCCTCTCTCTGCCACTCCCATTCTCTTCCCCCGGCCTTCCTTCATCCCTCTGTCAATCAATCAATTGATTAATCAATGGCTTTAGCACCCGACCGTGCCACCCATCGTCCCTCCAGAGGCTGTGTGTGCCTGTCCCTCTGCCCATAGCTCATATCGACTCCTTATTCTGTCAAGTGATTGATCTATCTGCTGATCAATCAATCTATTGGGCTGCACCGGTCTATCGATCAACCTGTTGATCTCCCCTTGTCTCTATTGATCGATCTGTTGGACTCCCTGTTGATTGATCAGTCTCACTTTCTCTTGCTATTGATCTTTATATTTCTATTATTTATAATTTATCAAAAATCAATTGGTCCATGATCTCCCTCTTTATTGATCAGTCTATCAGTATTTATGTTTCTATTGATCAACCCATTAGTCTATTGATCAATTTATTGATCTATAATTGATCTATTTGACAGTTAATTGAGATTTAATCCTTCTATTGTCCTGTCTGTGATTGATCTACCCACCCATCATAAATCAATCAATGCACTGGGCTATAAAGTCTCATTCTAGTGACGACTCTGTTGGTCTCTATACTGCTATTGGTCGATTTTTTGAGCTATAATCTAGCTATTGATCAATCTATTGATCTCTCCATTGATCAGACTCTTGGCCTATAATCTCTCTATTGACCAATAGATTGACCTTAATTTCTATTTTGTCTCTCTATCGGTCAATCCATTGATCTCTCTTGATCAATGTGATGAATGTAATCTGTCTATTGATCAGTTTATAATCTTAATCTTTCCATCACTCACTCTATTGACCTATAATCTTCCTGTGGCTCAGCCTATCGGTGTCTCTCTCCCTGCTGATCAGTCTTGTGGGCTTTCATCTCTCTCATCGAGTCCCTTGGTCTCTCCATCCCAATCAGCGTATTGATCTCTATCGACCCACTCACCTCTCTGTTACTCCAGCTCCCTCCTGACCTCTTCCAGCACCGAATCCTGCTCCCAGATCCGTCCGCCAGCGGCTACGACCCCTTGGCCCCACGGCTGCCCATGGCCACGTCCCCGTCCCTGTCCCCGATTCTATTTAAAGCCACCCTGGCCCCAGTTAACGTTTGACTTCCTCGAGGCCAGATCCTGCTCTGGGTCAGTGGAGCTGTTCATCAGATGGAAACGCCGGCGCCAGTCGTGCCGATCCCTGCCTGGGGATGCCCAACGTCTCCCTGGGGACCTCCCATCCTCTCCATCCTCTCCCTCACCGAGGAAGCCCCCATCCCCAGCAGAGAGGGACCCCCTCAGCTGCTCCCCAGGCTTGTTTTTGCCATCGACGGTGGTTGATTTGCCCTGGCAATTGGGGCAAAGTCCTGGGGTCTCTGAACCGGATCCGTGGGGGGGGACCTCTTGGACCCCGGGGCAGGAGGGCAGCGGGAGGCAGTGAAGCACGGCCAGGATGTGGGGAAGTGACCGGAGGCCAGGGGGACCTGACGGGGATGGGTCCGAGGGAGGGTGCAGGGGAGGCAGGAGGCACACGTCCTCAGCACCTGGAGCAGAGGGGGCCTTGGGTGCCGGGAAAGTGGGTGCCTGGGTCATGGGGACACCTGGTTGCAAGGGGACATGATGGTCCTTGGGGACACAATGGCCCCTGGGGACAGCTGGGTTCTGGGTGACAGCTGGATTTTTGGGGACACCCTTGTTCTTGGGGACACCGTTGTGCTTGGGACAGCTAGGTTCTTGGGGACAGAGGGATTTTTGGGGACACCCAAAATTTTGGGGACATCCTGGACCTTGGGGACAGCTGGGTTCTTGGGGACACATGAAGGATTCTTGGGGACACCCAGGTCCTTGGGGACACCCAGAGCCCTGGGGACCACCTGGGACCTTTGGGACACCCAGGTCCATGGGGACACTTTGGTCCTTGGGCCATCTGGATCCGAGGGGACACCCCGGTCCTTGGGGACACCCCGGTCCTTGGGGACATCTGGGTCCTCCTGCACCCATCTGCCTTCCTCAGCCTCCGTTGAAGCTCCGGCCAGAAGGGAGGAGGGGATGGGGACAAGGATGCGATGCCGAGGCCGCGGGACCCAGCTGGGACCCGTGTTTGCCTTCGGGGCGGGACGGCCGGGCCAGGCAGGACCCCCGCGGCCGTGGGAAAACAACCCCCCCCCCCCCCCCCCCCCCTAAGCCTCCCACCGGCTGACCCGTTCCGCCCGCGTTTTGCACGATTTTGCTTTTATTTGTTTTCACTGCGGCACGGAAGAAAAAAAAATAAAAGCAACAAAAAAACACCACGAAGAGGAGAAGGAGAAGGAGGAGGAGGAGGAGGAGGGGGAGATGTGGTCCCCCCCAACATGGAGAAAGGGGCACCCTGATGCCTGTGTCCCCTCCTTGGCCGTTGCCACTGCTGTCCCCTCGCTCCTCTGGGGGATGCACCGCACCAGCTCCTTCCTCTGGGGGGGTTGTGGCAAGGGTTGGGGGATTGGGGGGGGATTTGGGGGGGTCCTGGGGTGGGTAGGGGAGGTGTTAGCAGGGTTCTGTGGTGCCCCCAGGTGTAGGGTCGGGCTGGGTGGGTTGGAGGGGGAGCTGCTGGGCTTCGTCTGCCTTGGTCCGGGTCCGGGTCCGGGTCCTGGGGGGCCAAGGAGGACGAGGTGAGGAGGGGGGAGGCTGGGTGTGTTTTCACGCTGCTGTCCCCCCCGCCCATCACGCCCAACCACCCCCTTTTTTCCCACCCCTTGCCCCGTCCTCCTCCCACCGTCCTGCCCACCGGTCCTCCCCCCCACCCACGTGTCCCTCCCCAGCCTCCATCCCTCCCATCCCACCTGTCCTCCACCTCCTCCACGGACTCGGGCAGGGCCATGTCCCTTGTCTCTGGCAGGAAGATGGCCACCAGTCCCGACACCACGGGGGCCGCCCCGTAGATGATGAAGGGCAGCACGGGGAAGACCTCACCCACCATCTTCACCAAGGGCGCCGTGATGCTGCCCAGTCGGGCCATGGTGTTGGCCAGCCCCATGCCCGTCTGCCTGCGGGACGTGGGGAGGTGCTGAGGGACCACCCCGACGTGGACACGGCCACCCCAGCAGCTCCTACGACCCGCACCCCGCTCCTTACCGAATCACGGTGGGGTAGAGCTCACCCGTGTAGAGGAAGACGCAGTTGAAGGAGGCGGCCAAGCAACCCTTCCCGAAGACGGCCATGGCGGTCCGGAGCGTCCGCAGCTCTGTGGGGACAAAGACGGGGCTCCTGGGACTCACTTAGGTGGGGTTGGGTAGGGGAGGCGCGGTGTTGGAGATTGGAGACCCCACCTGCCCCCACCAATCAGCCCCCAGCCCGCACCTCGTGGCACCAAGATGTTGGCCAAGATGGCCAAGCCCGCCAGGATGAGGGCGAGGGACTGGGTGAAGCGTCGCCCGATGAAGGTGATGGTGAGGACGGAGACCAGCTTGGCCGGGAAGTCTACAGCCCCAAAGATGAGCTGGATCACGTAGATGTTGACGTCAAAGTTTTGCAGGTCCATGGCCAGCCCGTAGTAGGCAAAGCTGGTGGAGAACCTGGGCCGGGAAGAGGTGAGGTGGGCAAATCTCACAAACAAAGAGGTTTGGGGTGGGCTATGGGGGTTGCCCACCATGTCTTGGCCCATGGGATGGAGCCAGGGAATCTGTGTCCCTTCCTGGAGCATGTGAGCACCAAGAGGCCTCTGTTGACTTAGTCCTGTGCCGTGACTCAGTTTCCCTTTCCAACATGGACCCAGCTAAGATGTGTGGATGGGGAACAGTGTTTGGAGGGAGCAGAGAGATCAACAAATGAGAGAGCAGATGGACAACCACCCACTCGTGTCCTCCAGGCTTACCACACGAAGCAGAGGCAGCAAGAGATGCGGCGCACGACAGGCGTCCGGACCAGGTCAAACACCGTGTGGTGGCTCCTCGATGAGGTCATCTCCTTCTGCATGTAGGACTTCAAGGCCTGGGGGGGGGGGAAAGAGGGCCTCTGGGGTGGGGATGGGGCGCTGAGGTTGCTTGTGGGGGGCAAGGTGGAGGAGCAGAGGGGGAAACCAGGGTGGAGAACCTCTCACCACCCTACAAAACACACCAGAGATGCCCTGGTCAGAGCCTCTTACTTCTATGTCCAGCTTGTCCCCTTCCTCTTTCTTCCCATTTATCCTGGCCACTTTCTGGAGCTCCTTCAAGGCCTGCTGGGACTTTCCCACCATGACCATCCAGCGAGCTGACTCTGTTAACCACCTGGGGAGAAGGGGGGGGGGGGGGGGCAGGCGCATCCCACAGGGATCATCCCTCTGTCTTTCTGACCCTTCCACCAGCGAGCCACCCCTTCATCCAGCCATCCACCCATCCAACCATTCACTCATCCACCCATTCACACATCCAACCAATCATCCACGCAATCATCTACTCATCCAACCAACCAACCATTCACCCATCCATCCATCCATCCATCCATCCATCCATCCATCCATCCATCCATCCATCCATCCATCCATCCATCCATCCATCCATCCATCCACCCACCCACCCATCCATCCATCCAAACATCCAACCATTCACCCATCCAACCATCCACCCACCCAATCATCTACTCATCCATCCAACCAACCATCCAACCACCTACTGATCCATCCAACCACCCAACCAACCCTGTGCCACCCATCCACGCAACCCTACATCCTCCCACCCATCCCTCCGTCCCTTCACCCTCTCCTCCTCACCATGAGTAGAGGAAGAAGCCAAAGAAGGGCAGCGACACTGTGAGCTGCAACCACCGCCAGTCAGGGATGGCGTAAGCGATGCCGGCCAGCAGGAACTGCCCGGTGGTGTAGCAGTAACCCATGAAGGTCCCCACGACTGCCCGCGTGCGAGTGGGCATCCACTCCAGGGCTGCCGAGACACGTGCGTGTGACTTGGGGCAGGCTGGGAGGACGCCCTGGGGACGGACGCCTTGGGGCTGGGGGTGGCCACGTACAGAGCGAGACGCTGTTGAGGACGATGCCGGAGAAGGCCGTGCCCGTGAGGAAACGGAAGAGGCAGTAGACGGTGAAAGTGGGGGCGAAGGAGGAGCACGTCCCCATGACGCCCATCTGCAGGTAGCACCAGGTGAGCAGCGACCGGCGGCCAAACCTGGCCAGGAGAAGGGGGTGAGGTGGCCCTCGTGCTGCTGACCCACCTCTCCACCCCCTGTTCCCCCCCCCCCCCACGAGGACAAGGTGTCCCCCCTCACCTGTCCGAGAGGCCCCCAAAGATGATGCCGCCCACCAAGACACCGGCCATGTAGAGTGATTGGGCCAACTGCTTCAAGCCCCGGGAGCTGCACACCAGATCCCACTGCCGAGGGGCAAGGATGTGGGGGTGGGAGAGGGATCGGGGGGACCCCCCCCCCCCGCCTCTCTGCTGCCCCCCAAGACTGGCCTCAG
Organism: Somateria mollissima; assembly: GCA_951411735.1. NCBI lineage: Eukaryota > Metazoa > Chordata > Aves > Anseriformes > Anatidae > Somateria > Somateria mollissima. The sequence goes on along the minus strand of CATOCB010000399.1, from coordinate 29,162 downwards.
AGGCTGGTAGGGTTAATCCTACACCATGGCCAACAGCCACGGCAGCTGGTAGGGTTGATCCAACGCAATGGCCAATGGAAAGAAACACCAAGAAGGTGCCAAGAAACATGGCCACCCTCCCCAGAATCCCCATAGCTGGAAGACACCTTCATGGGTTCATCCAGCCCCTTTTTGACCCTCCCTTGAGAAAACCAACTCCCTTATCCCTCCCTTCCTTGCGCCAGGTCTCCGCAGCACTGAGTGCCTCCAACAAGGGTTGAGCGAGGAAGATGCTCTAGTTGGAAGAAGCCAACATCATGATGGCAGCAGACCCTTCACCGGTGCCCCCAGATAGGAACCATGCCCACGAGTGAGTGAAACATGCCACCAGCCCCAAATCCCACCCCCACCACTGCCTCCGCCCTACCTCCGTGATGATGGTGCTGGTGAAGACGCTGCGGTCATAGGTCCAGCCGTCGTGGCAGGGCTCCGTCTCCAACCAGCTGTCATTGGGGGCCGAGCCGTTGGCCTCCAGAAGCCACCACTGCGGCTTCACAAAGCGCCGGCACCGCTCGCCATGGGGGACCGAGACCCTCAGCAGGTCCTGGGGGTCGAGGATGGTGGCATTGGCCTCCCAGTGGAGCTGGCAGTGGTGGTCGCTGGTGGCGGCCGTGAAGTTCTGCAGGAGGTTGTGGCTGGCCATCATGAGGATGGGCATGGCCAGGAGGATGACCGAGGCCACCTGGAAGCGCCCCATGCCCCCCACATGCTCCAGGAGGTCGGCAAAAGCCATGCTGCCACTGCGAGCCCCCGGGAGCACCTTGCGATGGCCTCCCCAGCCATGCACGCCCACCCACTGGCAGAACCCCAAAAGGGATAGATTTCACCCCAGAAAGTCTTCTCTCCCTCCTGCAGCGTCTGTGCTCTACAAGCGCCCAGGATGGTCTCCTATATAACCCAGCCAACGGTGGCTTTGGTTAACGTTTGACATCCTTTTTCTGGTGGTTTTCCAAAGGGATAAGGCAAAGGCGGGTGGGGAAAATCCAGAAATCTGGGGCAGGCAGAAAATAATTCTCTTTTCCTTTTCTCCTTTTTTTTTTTTTTTTTTTTTTTTTCTTTTTCTCTTCCCCTCAGCATTGATTTTCTGGGGGAGAAAGGAAGCTTTTGGAGAGGGGCAGGGTGAATCTGGGACCAACCTGCCTCACCTGGTGTACCCGAAGCGGTGGGCATCCTGGAGAGGGGGCTTCTGGCCCTGGCCAACGCGTGGCCTTCACCGGCACCGTCAGGTTAAATTTTAGCAATTCTTTTTTTGTGGTCAAAAGGGGACCAAAAGGTGCTGACGGAGGTGGCCCTGCTTGGGTCAGTGCCTTCTCCGCCTGGGGAGGCTGGGGGTTAATTTTTGATGGGATCGGGACCAAGGGTACACGTTGGCACCAGGAGCAAGGGCCAGGTTGGCCCAGCAGGAAGTCGGGGAAGGGGCATGGTGGGAAAAGCCCCGTGGGTTGCTGGAAGGGGCTGGGCTAGGATCTGGGGGGGGAGGGCATTCCTCGTGGGATTTGGGGCCCCCTCCAGTGAGACAAGAGTTGGGTGGCTTGAACGTCATCAGGTGTCGTCTTGTTGGAGGTGACCTCAAACATGGCACTTCTTGGGCATCATCTTCCTGGAGGAGACCTCAGTTGGGTTTCATCCGAGGGGAGGCAACCTGAGAAACTGGTCTGGGGTCTCATCATACTGGAGGTGACCTGGGGGACAAGGTTAGGTGGTGTTTTATTGAAGGTGACCCCCAACATGGTGTCCTTTGGGTGTCATCGCACTGGAGGTGACCTCATAGACCAGGTTATTTGAAGGTGACCCCCACCACAGTGTCCCTTGGGTGTCATCCCACTGGAGGTGACCTCAGGGACCAGGTTTCTGGATGGCATCTTACTGGAGGTGACCTCGGGGACACTGCTTTTGGGCATCATCTTCCTGGCAGTGACCTCAGACATGGTCATTGGGTGTCACCTAGTTGGAGGTGGCCTCAGATAACACCAAGACACCGTCCCCTGGCAGAGCTCCTTTATTCCTCCGAGGACTTCCCCTGCCCCACACGGGGAAGCCACCTGATGTGGGGCACGCGGTGAATTCAAGCCCGTCCCCAAACCAGGGCTGCAGGAACCCGCCAGGAATGCCGCCCCCATCCGGGTCCCTCAGGGCTCCTTCGGTGGGGCCTTGTCCTGGGGCTGCAGGGGGATCTTTTCTTTGAGGTTGGTTGTCTTCTTCTGCTTGGCCCTGGAGGGAGGCAGATGAGAGGTCAGCAGCAGGAGGAGGGTCCACGGGGCATGGCAAGACCCTGTCCATCTGTCTGTCCAGCCATTCATTCGTTCCTCTGCCAACATTCCCACCCAGTTGTCCATCCCCCTATTCATCCGTCTGTCCCTCCACCCCGTCCTCCTCCACTCTGGCCATCCTCCAATCCACCCAGCCTCCTCCAACCCACCTGTCCTCCATCATACCTTCGTGTCCTCTCCCATACCTGTCCACCCCCCCATCCTCTGATCCACCTGCCCATCCTCCTCCAGTGCACACGTCCTCCAGTCCACCCATCTGTCCTCCTCCAATCCACCTGTCCACCCTCTTCCAATCCACACATCCTCCAGTTGACCTGCTCGGCCTCCTCCAATCCACTTGTCCTCCAACCTACCCAACCAACCTCTTCCAACCCACCTGCTCTGCCTCCTCCAATCCACTCGGCCTCCAACCTACCCACCAACCTCCTCCAACCCAGCCAACCTCAACCCCACCCATTCTTCTACCACCCCATCCCCCTGTGAGCCCACTCATCCATCCATCCATCCATCCATCCATCCATCCATCCATCCATCCATCCATCCATCCATCCGTCCATCCATCCGTCCATCCATCCGTCCATCCATCTGTCCATCCATCCGTCCATCCATCCGTCCATCCGTCCATCTGTCCGTCCATCCGTCCTCTTCCCAGCCTGTCCGTCCGTCCTTCCCACCTGCTCTCCACCTCCTCGATGGTATCGGGCAGCGGTGCGTTGAGGGTCTCCGGCAGGAAGCCAGCTGCCACGGCCGCCACGATGGGGGCCACCCCATAGACGGCGGGGGGCAGGAAGGGGTAGTACTCGTCCATCATCTTCACCAGCGGCGCCACGATGCCGCCCACCCGGGCCATGGTGCTGCCGAAGCCCAACCCGGTCTGCCTGCGGGCACCGCGGGGGTCAGCGTGGGGCAGGGACCCCCTGGGGGTGTCAACGAGCCCCATGGGGTGATGGGAAGAGTTTTGTTTTTTGTTTTGTTTTTGTTTTTTACCTGATGGGAGTGGGGTAAAGCTCGGTGGTGTAGAGGAAGACGCAGTTGAAGGAGGCGGAGAGGCAGCCCTTGCCAATGACGGCCAGCGCCGTGCGCACCGTCTGCAGCTCTGGGGCAGAGAGGGGCACGGGGTGGGCTCCGCGCCGGGCTGGGAGCCCCCCAGCCATGGGGCGGTGGTGGGGCGGGACACAGGATGGCGTCTCGCCATCCTCGGAGCTATTCAAGAGCCTTCTGGGCCACTGGGTGCCGTTTAGGTGGCCGACGGAGGCACCCGGGATCGCGTGCCATGGGTGGGTGGCAAGGTGGGGGGCACCCCGTTAAATATCTGGAGAAGGGCCGCAGGGGTGGACGTCACCCGCCCCGCCATCACCCCGGGCCACCCACCTGTGGGGACAAAGATGTTGGCAATGATGACCAGCCCTGCGAAGAAGAGGGCCACCATGAGGGACACCCGCCGGCCGATGTAGCTGAGGGAGACGGTCACCACCACTTTGGCTGGGAAGTCGACGGCACCGAAAATCACCTGGATGAGGTAAATGCTGACGCCGAAGTTCTGCAGATCCATGGCCAGTCCGTAGTACGAGAAACTGATGGAGAACCTGGAGAGGAGCAGGGAGAGAGGCCCGTCAGAGGTCTTTAGGTGGGGTGACCTTCCCACCACCCTGGGATGTCACTGCCATGTGGGACAGGGGGGTCAGATGGAGAGGAGGGCTGTGCTATGGCTGGCTGGCTGGCTTCATGGATTGGCTGTCCATCCAACCATCATCCAACCATCCAACCAACCAACCATCCATCCATCCAACCATCATCCATCCAACCAACCATCCATCCAACCATCATCCAACCATCCAACCAACCATCCATCCAACCAATCATCCATCCAACCAACCATCATCTAACCAACCATCCATCTCTTTTCCACCTTATCCCCACCAGACTTCCCCAACCCAGCCCGGCCCCACCAGACGATGGAGAGGCAGAAGAAGATGTGGCGGATGACCGGGGTCCGAACCAGGTCGGAGATGGTGTAGGAGGACTTCAGACCGGCCAACTCCTCCTTCATGTTGGACCTCAGGTTCTGGAAAGGTGGAAACCAGGAAAGGTGGGTGGGGGCCACAGGAAAACCAAGACCACTCTGGCTCAGAGCTCCCCCCGGTGGGGCCACAATACCTCCACTGTGATCTTCTCCCCTTCCTCCTTCTTCTTATTGATCCTGGCCACCCGCTGCAGGACCTTCACGGCCCTCTCGGCCTTCCCCGAGAGCACCAGCCAACGAGCGGACTCAGCCAGCCACCTGCAGCCAGCAAGGGGGGGAAACTGAGGCACAAAGAGGGGCGAGGAGAGCTCCACATGTCCCCAGGGCTTCCCCGGTGGGACCCAGGCATCCTACCAGGAGTAGAAGAGGAAGACAAAGAAGGGCAGGGAGACGGTGAGCTGGAGCCAGCGCCAGTGGGGGACAGCGTAGGCCAGGCCGGCCAGCAGGATCTGGCCCAGGGTGTAGGCAAAGCCGGTGATGGCCACGGTGATGGCACGGTAGGGCGTGGGGATCCACTCCACCACTGCAAAGGACCACGGGGACACGGCTGACTTGGCGTCCCCTCTCTGTGAACCTCCTTGTGCAAGTGGCCACCCCCTCATGTCCAGACGTGTCCCCATCACGCAGCCCCCTACATGGCCTTCATGATGTCCCCACTGGGATGGTCCCATCAGCAGCTAGAGGAACATCTCCATCTATAGAGAGCGGGACGTCCCCCTCCTTGGCCGTTGGGTTCTCCTCATCATGGCCATGCTGATGTCCCCACCCACGGCCACCTGGACATCCTCATCCATGGCCATTGAGGTGTCTCCACCATGGCCATCAGGTTGTCCCCATCCATGGGCATTGAGTTGTCTCCACCATGGCCCTTGGGATGTCTCCACCGTGGCCATCAGGTTGTCCCCATCTATGGCCATTGAGGTGTCTCCACCATGGCCATTGGGATGTCCCCATCCATGGCCATTGAGTTGTCTCCACCATGGCCATGTTGATGTCCCAATCCATGGCCCTAGGGATGTCCCCACCATGTCCCTCAGGTTGTCCCCATCCATGGCCATTGAGTTGTCCCTCCCATGGCCATCGGGACGTCCCCACCACGGCCAACCCTGTCCCCGTCCCCTCACCCAGGCAGGCGATGCTGAGGCCGAAGCCGGAGAGGGCCATGCCTCCGGCGAAGCGGAAGACGCAGTAGGAGGCGTAGTTGGGGGCGAAGGCCGTGCACGTCCCCATCACCCCCAGCTGCAGGTAGGACCACATCAGCATGGCCTTGCGCCCGAACCTGCGACAGGGAAGCACTGGGTGCCACTGGGGACCACGGGGCAATGGTCTGCCCGACGTCCACGGGGAGAAACTGAGGCACGGGGAGGGGTTGGCTGCTGCCCTTACTTGTCCGAGAGGCCCCCCAGGACCAGGGCTCCCACCAGGACCCCAGCCATGTAGATGGATTGGGCCATCTGCCGGAGCTGCCGGTAGCTGCAGACCAGGTCCCACTGCAGGGACAGGGGTGGGGTGAGGTTGGTCTGGTCCTTTCCTCCCCCAAAATGTCCCTCCCCCTTCCTCCCATTCATCCATCCATCCATCCATCCATCTGTCCATCTGTCATCTCCAACCCTCATCATCCCCATAGGGTTCATCCTCCATCCCCATAGGGTTTCCTCCTCCATCTCCATAGGGTTCGTCCTCCATCCCCATAGGGTTCATCCTCCATCCCCATAGGGTTCCCTCCTCCATCCCCATAGGGTTTCCTCCTCCATCTCCATAGGGTTCGTCCTCCACCCCCATAGGGTTCGTCCTCCATCCCCATAGGGTCTCCTCCTCCATCCCCATAGGGTTCGTCCTCCATCCCCATAGTGTTCATCCTCCATCTCCATAGGGTTTGTCCTCCATCTTCATAGGGTTTCCTCCTCCATCTCCATAGGGTTTCCTCCTCCATCCCCATAGGGTTCGTCCTCCATCCCCATAGGGTTCGTCCTCCATCACAATAGGGTTCCTCCTCCATCACAATAGGGTTTCCTCCTCCATCACAATAGGGTTCATCCTCCATCCCCATAGGGTTTCCTCCTCCATCCCCATAGTGTTCATCCTCCATCTCCATAGGGTTCATCCTCCATCTCCATAGGGTTTCCTCCTCCATCTCCATAGGGTTTCCTCCTCCATCTCCATAGGGTTCGTCCTCCATCCCCATAGGGTTTCCTCCTCCATCCCCATAGGGTTCCTCCTCCATCCCCATAGGGTTTCCTCCTCCATCCCCATAGGGTTTCCTCCTCCATCCCCATAGGGTTCCTCCTCCATCCCCACAGGGTTCTCCCTCTCCCTTCCTCCACCTCCAACCCCGTCCCCACCTTGGAGCTGACGGAGGCCACATCCTCCCACCCTCCCCCCATCCCCTGGTCCCTGTCCCCACCTCATTGACGATGGTGGCCACGTAGATGCTGAGGTCGTAGTCCCAGCCGTCGTGGCAGGGCTCGGTGGGCCAGGGGCCGCTGCTGCCGTTGGTGGGGGCCGAGGCCACGTAGCGCCAGCAGGACCCCGGGGTGGCTTCGGAGGGGCCCAGGGTGCCGTTAGACCACCCCAGGGTGGCCTCAGAAGGCCCCAGGGTGTCATTGGAAGACCCAAGGGTGGCCTCAGGAGGAACACGGGTGCCATCGGGGGACTCCGGAGTGCCACCGAGTGTGACGTGGGTGGCACTGGAGAGGTGGGTGCCATCGGGGGACCCCATGGCACCATCTGGGGACCTCAGGATGGCGTTGGAGGACCTCGAGGTGCCATCGGAAGACCTCGAGGTGCCATCAGGAGGCCTGATGGTGGCAGCGGGCGGCCCCGGTGTGGCACTGGGGAAGCCGGGGGTGGCACCGGGACCACGGGTGGCAGCGGGGGTGGCGCTGGGGACGCGGCAGCGGTGCGGGGGGACGGCGGCGGTGAAGTTCTGCAGGAGGTTGTGGCTGGCCATGAGCAGGATGGGCACCGACAGCAGCACCGTCTGCAGCACCTGGAAGCGTCCCAGCCCCCCGACTTGCTCCAGCACCGCCCCGAACGGCATCGTGGGGGGGGGGGGGGGGGGGGGGGTGCGGGGACACCGGCACCCGTGGGGACACCGCCGGACACAGGGACACTGCTGGAGATGGGGAACGGCGTCAGTCATGGGGACACTGGTGGACACGGGGACAGCAGCACCCGCGGGGACACCAGCACCAAAGGGGACGCATGGGGACAGCAGCACCCGTGGGGACAGCAGCACCCGTGGGGACAGCAGCACCCGTGGGGACATGGGGACCATCATGCATGGGGACACCAGTGGACATGGGGACAGAGGGACACCAGCACCCATGGGGAACGACATCACTCATGGGGTCACCTGAGGACATGGGGACACCAGCACCCACTGGGGACACCGGTGGACGTGGGGACCCATGGGGACACCAGTACCCATGGGGACACCAGCACCCACGGGGACACCAGCACCCACGGGGACACTGGGATGGGGACTGAGGACACATGGGTGGGGACAAAAGCATGGGGACAGGGACTGTGGTGGCACGGGGAGGGGACACGGGGCAGGCACGAGGACTGCAGGGCCACGGCAGGGGGACACGGTGACCACCGGTGACACAGCCAGGGACAGGGACGGTGTCACCACTTGCGTCACCCGCCCCCCAGCCCTCCCGCTGTCCCCATCCCCTCCCTGATGTCCCCAGGCCTGCCCTGGTCCCGTGTCCCCTCCCCGCTGTCCCTGTCCCCGCTCCGGCTCCCTGGGGATGGGGACATCCGGCCAGCTGCGCCTGCCGTGTCCCCATGGTGAAGGGTCCCTGTCCCCTCCCCGATGTCCCCTGTGGGTCCTGGTGCTGTGGCACCCCGTGTCCCCTCCCACCCCCCCTCAATGTCCCAAAGCCATCCCCGTGTCCCCTCTGATGTCCCCAGTGTCCCCTGGCCACCACCCCCTCCTCAACACCCACAGCGCCTCCGCGTCCCAGTTCCAATGTCCCCAACCCCTCTCTGATGTCCCCAACCTGTCCCCAACCCCTTGTTGATGTCCCCAACCTGTCCCCAACCCCTCCCCGATGTCCCCAACCTGTCCCCATTCCCTCCTTGATGTCCCCAACCTGTCCCATGCCCCCTCCTCTTTGTCCCCAACCTGCCCCCGTTCCCTCCCCAATGTCCCCAACCTGTCCCCATCCCATTGAAATGTCCCCAACTTGTCCCATGTCCCCTCTTGGATGTCCCCAACCTGTCCCACGCCCCCATCCCAATGTCCCCAACCTGTCCCCATCCCATTGAAATGTCCCCAACCTGTCCCACGCCCCCTCCCCGATGTCCCCAACCCCTCTTGGATGTCCCCAACCTGTCCCCATCCCCTCACAACGTCTCCAACCTGTCCCTAACCCCTTCTTGATGTCCCCGACCTGTCCCATGCCCCCTCCCCAATGTCCCCAACCTGTCCCCAACCCCTACCCGATGTCCCCAAACCCTCCCTGATGTCCCCAACCTGTCCCATGCCCCCTCCCCGATATCCCCAACGTGTCCCTATCCCCTCGCAGTGTCCCCAACCTGTCCCACGACCCCTCCCCAATGTCCCCAACCTGTCCCCAACCCCTCCTTGATGTCCCCAACCTGTCCCCAACCTGTCCCCTGCCCCCCCGCCGGCCGTACCTGGGCTCTGCGGGGTGACGTCCCCGTCCCCGGGGTCCCCCCGGCTGCCGGCCCCGTTATATAAGGCGAAAAGCGGCTCTTTTGGTTAAAGTGTCACCGGGATTAGGCCGGGGGCGGGGGCAGATTCCAGCGCCGCAGGCGCCGGGGGGCCGCCAGGGTCCGCCCGCCCGCCGGCCCCATAAATGCCCGGGGGGGCCTATAGGCACCCTATAGGTCCCCGCATCCCCTATACGTCCCCAAAGACACCTGCTGCGCCCCACAGACCCTCCCGGGGGCCCCACGCCCCTCCAGGGTCCCCTATAGGTCCCCCAAAGCTGCCCCCAAATACCCCGTGGGCCCCCGGAGGCACCTGACAGCCTCCTTTATGCCCCCCCCCCGTGCCCTGGGGGCCCCTATGGATTCCACAGCAGCCCCTATAGCTCCGAGCAGCTCCCCCAGAGCCCCTCTGAAGGTTTCTGCGGGATCCCATAGAACACCGATAACCCCTATGGAGCCACTGCGGCCCCCACCCCACCTCCCCGACCCCCCACGGGCCCCTACAGCTCCCTATGGATCCTTTAGGGGCCACTGCAGCCCCCTCAATCCCCGCTACGAGTGTCTGAACTCTCTATAGACCCCATAAGGACTCCTATGGACCCCTATAGACCCCCACAGCCCCCTTTATGGGCTCCTGTATGCCCTTGCACATGGCTATAGGTCCTACATGCCCCTATAGATCCTCCACCAGCTCCTGCAGGCCTTTATGGACTCTCCATTAGCTCTTACAGACCCTTATAGATACCTACAGCTTCGCTGTAAATCCCCTACAACCCCCTGCTGACCACATACAGACCCCTATAGCCACTTGTAGATGTCTATAGACCCAGTATGGCTCCTATAGAGCCTTACAGACCTCAGCAGACCATCTTATGGGCTCCTATGGGACCCCATATATCCTCTGTAGGTTCCTATAGGGCCTCATAGATCCCCTATGGGCTTCTATAGAGCCTTGTAGGTCCCCTATAGGCTCCTATAGGCCCTCATAGATCATCTGTGGGTTCCTATAGGCCCTCACAGATCCCCTATGGGCTCCTAAAGGGCCCTGTAGAGCCCCTATGGGATCTTATAGGGTCTCATAAATCCCCTATGGGCTCCTATAGAGCCTTGTAGGTCCCCTATAGGCTCCTATAGGCCCTCATAGATCACCTCTGGGTTCCTATAGGCCCTCACAGATCCCCTATGGGCTCCTATAGGGCCCTGTGGAGCCCCTATGGGATCTTATAGGGTCTCATAAATCCCCTATGGGCTCCTATAGAGCCTTGTAGGTCCCCTATAGGCTCCTATAGGCCATCATAGATCACCTCTGGGTTCCTATAGGCCCTCACAGATCCCCTATGGGCTACTATAGGGCCCCGTAGAGCCCCCATGGGATCCTATAGAGTCTCATAGACCCCCTATGGGCTCCTACAGGGCCCCGTAGAGCCCCTACGGGCTCCTATAGGCCCTCACGGATCCTTTATAGGTTCCTATAGGACCTTATATATCCCCTATGGGCTCTTATAGGCCCTTATATATCCCTTATGGGCTCCTATAGGGCCCCGTAGAGCCCCTATAGGGCCCCGTAGAGTCCCTATAGGGCCCCTATAGACCCCCGCAGCCCTTTAAAGCCCCCCCTATAGGCTCCCCGGGACCCTTATGGAGTTTCTGCAGCCCCCTATAGGGCTCTCGGGGGGGTCTCTGCTGCTCTCTGGTGGCCGCGACCCCGCACGGCAGCACCGGGGGGGAGGTGAGGGGGGTTTGGGGACCCCCAGGTGACTGGGGGGGGGGGGGGCGTGGGGACACCGAGGGGACCCCGGGGGGGGGGGTGAGGGACCCCCCCGGGGGATGTAAAGACGCCGCCTGCGCGCTGCCCCTATGGAAACGGGAACGTTTATTGAGCCGATACAAAAACCCCCAGAATCGTTAAAAGTCGCCAACGGCCTCCAAAACCACCCCCCGCCCCCCCCAAAAAGGGTCACGGGGGTTTGGGGCCGGGCCAGGGGCGCCCCCCCCCCAAAAAAAAAAAAAAAAAGCAGGGGGACGGCGCAGCCCCCCCATGAACTTTGGGGGGGGGCTCCCAGTGCTCCCAGTATACGCCCCCAAGCCAAACTGGTGCGATCCCAAGCCCCGGCCCCAAAACGGCCCCAAATCCGGAGGGGGGGGCGCTAAGAGTCGTAATCTTCATCCTCTTCCTCCTCTTCTGGGGCGCGGGGGGGGCCTGGAGCTGGTGGGAGCCCCCCTGGAAGCCCCCCCGGGAGCCCTGGGACCGGGGGGGGGGCCCAGCGGTGCGAAGGGCACCCCGGGGCTGCGGGGAGGGGGTGTCAGGGGGGGGGCTGGCAGCCCCAAAAAGGGACCTCGGTGTCCCCACGTGCCCCCCCCAAGCCCTAAAAGACCCCTGCATCCCCCCCCCCGACCCCAAAAGGGATCCCAGCATCCCAGTGTCGTCCCCCCCCCCTCCCAAAATCCCAATCCCGTTGTGTTCTCCCCCCAAAATCCCAATCCCGTTGTGTGCCCCTCCCGCAAAATCCCAATCCCGTTGTGTGCCCCCACCCCAAAATCCCAATCCCATTGTGTGCCCCCACCCCAAAATAATTTGGGGTTCCCAATGTCCCTGCTCCCTCCCCACGCCCCAAAGGGACCCTGCCATCACCCCCCCACCCCAAAAAGCACCCCAAAACCCAGGTGCCCCCCCCCCCCCCCCCCGAAAAGAAAACCCCATGCCCCCCACCCTAAAAAGCTCCCCAGTGTCCTGGTGACCCCAAAAAGGGACCCAGGCGTCCCCCCCCCCCCCCCAAAATACCCCAAATGTCGTGCCCACCCCTTGATACCTAGCGAAATTGAGGGGGGGCCGTGCGGGGGGGGGCTGTGGGGTCTCCTCCTCTCCGTCGCTGTCACTGTCCTCCGAGTCCTCCTTTATTTTTTTTGGGGGGGGGACGACACAAGGGTCACAGCGAGGGGATGCCTCCCCGCCCCCCCCCCCCCCCCGACCCCAAAAACCCAGGTCCCCCTCCCCGAAAACCCTCCTGGGGTCCCAGAGCCCCCCCCCTGGGGTCCCAGCACCCCCCAAACGCATCCCAGTGCCCCCCCCCCCCAGTGGGTCCCCCCCCCCCCCCCCGGCACATCCCCACCTCCTGCTCCGAGTCCGTCCCCGACTGTTTGGGGTCTTTGCCCTTGGCTCCGGGACCCCCGTTCTTCCGCCCCGTACCTGGGCGCCGGCCTCTGTGTGTGTGGGGGGGGGGGGGGTCACCAACACCCCCGTTAGGGTCACTGACATCCAGGCAGCCCCCCCAACCCCAAAATGCCCCCCCGGACCCCTCCAGAATCGCCCTGAGATCCCCCAAATCCCACCCCAAATCCCCCCAGACCCCACTGTCTGAGTTAAGGAGCCCCCAGCCCCCCCCCCCCCCAAAGCCCCCACAAGCCCCCCCCTGTGCCCCCCCCAAAGGACCCCCTCCACAGCCTCCCCCCCAAAGCCAGGACCCCCAAATTTAGGGCTAAGACCCCACAATCCCCCTATGTCCACCCCCAATTATTCCCCCCCCAACTCCTGGACCCCCAGGGACCCCAGCACCCTGGGAAGGCCCCCCCCGGATTTAGAGGACCCCCCCCCAAGGATTTAGGCTCCCTCCCCCCTAAGAATTTAGAGGGCACCCCAAAGGATTTAGGGGATCCTCCAGGATTTAGGGACTCCCCACAAGAATTTAAGGCCCCGCCCAAGGACTTAGGGACCCCCCCAAGGATTTAGGGACCCCCCCACACAATAATTTAGGGCTCTTCCAAGGACTTAGAGACCCCCCCCCAAGGACTTAGGGGGCACCCCAAAGGATTTAGGGACCTTTCCCAGGACTTAGGAAACCCCCCAGGGATTTAGGGGGCACTCCCAAAGGATTTCGGGGACACCCCAAGGATTTAGGGACCCCCCCCCACAAGAATTTAGGGCCCCCCCCAAGGACTTAGGGACCTTTCCCAGGGCTTAGGAAACCCCCCAGGGATTTAGGGGGCACCCCAAAGGATTCTGGGGACCCCCCAAGGATTTTGGGACCCCCCCAAGGACTTAGGGGGCGCCCCAAAGGACTTAGGGACCTTTCCCATGACTTACAAAACCTCCCCAAGGATTTAGGGACCCCCCCACAAGAATTTAGCCCCCCCCCAAGGACTTAGGGACCTTTCCCAGGACTTAGGAACCTCCCCAAGGATTTAGGGGACCCCCCCACAAGAATTTAGGGCCCCCCACAAGAATTTAGGGACCTTTCCCAGGACTTAGGAAACCCCCCAGGGATTTAGGGGGCACCCCAAAGGATTTCAGGGACCCCCCCCAAGGACTTAGGGGGCACCCCAAAGGACTTAGGGACCTTTCCCAGGACTTACGAAACCTCCCCAAGGATTTAGGGACCCCCCCACAAGAATTTAGGGCCCCCCCCAAGGACTTAAGGACCTTTCCCAGGACTTAGGAAACCCCCCAGGGCTTTAGGAGGCACTCCCAAAGGATTTTGGGGACCCCCCAAGGATTTAGGGACTCCCCCACAATAATTTAGGGCCCCCCCCAAGGACGTAGGGTGCACCCTAAAGGATTTAGGGACCTTTCCCAGGACTTACGAAACCTCCCCAAGGATTTAGGGAACCACCCCAAGGATTTAGGGGACCCCCCCACAAGAATTTAGGGTCCTTCCAAGGACTTAGGGGGCAACCCAAAGGACTCAGGGACCTTTCCCAGGACTTAGGAAACCCCCCAGGGATTTAGGGGGCACCCCCAAAGGATTTTGGGGACCCCCCCCAGGATTTAGAGACCCCCCCCACAATAATTTAAGGCCCCCCCCAAGGACGTAGGGGGCACCCCAAAGGATTTAGGGACCTTTCCCAGGACTTAGGAACCTCCCCAAGGATTTAGGGGGCCCCCCACAAGAATTTAGGGCCCCCCACAAGAATTTAGGGACCTTTCCCAGGACTTAGGAAACCCCTCACGGATTTAGGGGGCACCCCCAAAGGATTTCGGGGACCCCCCAAGGATTTAGGGGACCCTCCCACAAGAATTTAGGGTCCTTCCACGGACTTAGGGGGCACCCCAAAGGACTCAGGGACCTTTCCTAGGGCTTAGGAAACCCCCAGGGATTTAAGGGACACCCCCAAAGGATTTCAGGGACCCCCCAAGGATTTAGGGACCCCCCCCCCAATAATTTAGGGCCCCCCACAAGAACTTAGGGACCTTTCCCAGGACTTAGGAAGCCCCCCAGGGATTTAGGGGGCACTCCCAAAGGATTCTGGGGACCCCCCAAGGATTTAGGGACCCCCCCCCACAAGAATTTAGGGCCCCCCCCAAGGACTTAGGGACCTTTCCCAGGGCTTAGGAAACCCCCCAGGGATTTAGGGGGCACCCCCAAAGGATTTCGGGGACCCCCCACAAGAATTTAGGCCCCCCCCCAAGGACTTAGGGACCTTTCCCAGGACTTAGGAACCTCCCCAAGGATCTAGGGGACCCCCCCACAAGAATTTAGGGCCCCCCACAAGAACTTAGGGACCTTTCCCAGGACTTAGGAAACCCCCCAGGGATTTAGGGGACACCCCCAAAGGATTTCGGGGACCCCCCAAGGATTTAGGGGACCACCCCAAGGATTTAGGGGACCCCCCGAGGATTTCGGGGCCCCCCCACAAGAATTTAGGGCCCCCCCCAAGGACTTAAGGACCTTTCCCAGGACTTAGGAAACCCCCCAGGGCTTTAGGAGGCACCCCCAAAGGATTCTAGGGACCCCCCCCAAGGACTTAGGGGGCACCCCAAAGGACTTAGGGACCTTTCCTAGGGATTAGGAAACCCCCCAGGGATTTAGGGGACATCCCCAAAGGATTTCGGGGACCCCCCAAGGATTTAGGGGACCCTCCCACAAGAATTTAGGGTCCTTCCAAGGACTTAGGGGGCACCCCAAAGGACTCAGGGACCTTTCCTAGGGCTTAGGAAAACCCCCAGGGATTTAGGGGGCACCCCCAAAGGATTTAGGGGACCACCCCAAGGATTTAGGGACCCCCCCCCCAATAATTTAGGGCCCCCCACAAGAACTTAGGGACCTTTCCCAGGGCTTAGGAAACCCCCCAGGGATTTAGGGGGCACCCCCAAAGGATTTCGGGGACCCCCCAAGGATTTAGGGACCCCCCCACAAGAATTTAGGGCCCCCCCCAAGGACTTAGGGACCTTTCCCAGGGCTTAGGAAACCCCCCAGGGATTTAGGGGACACCCCCAAAGGATTCTGGGGACCCCCCCCAAGGACTTAGGGGGCACCCCAAAGGACTTAGGGACCTTTCCTAGGGATTAGGAAACCCCCCAGGGATTTAGGGGACATCCCCAAAGGATTTCGGGGACCCCCCAAGGATTTAGGGGACCCTCCCACAAGAATTTAGGGTCCTTCCACGGACTTAGGGGGCACCCCAAAGGACTCAGGGACCTTTCCTAGGGCTTAGGAAACCCCCAGGGATTTAAGGGGCACCCCCAAAGGATTTAGGGGACCCCCCAAGGATTTAGGGGACCCCCCGAGGATTTAGGGGACCCCCCGAGGATTTCGGGGCCCCCCCCGTACCTGCGTGGCGCCCGCTCGCCCTCGCCGTGGGGCTCGTCGCCCTCGCCCTGCATGTCGGGCACGGCGGCCACCAGGTCCTTGAGGAAGTCGAACTGCTGCTCCAGCTCGATGCACTGCTTCCTGGGGGCGGGGCCTCAGCGGGACACGCCCCCCAAAGGGCCACAAGCCCCGCCCCCAACTCTAGGCCACACCCCCCCCGGGGGACAAGCCCCGCCTCCTGCCCCCTGCCCCACTAGGGCTGGTGGGGGGAGTGGGGAAACTGAGGCACGGGGCGGGGGGGTGGGGGATGGGAGCGTCGGGTGTCACCGGGCCCGGCACCCTGGGGACCTTGGGGACGCCTCAACAGCACCCTGGGGACCATGGGGACACCTCAACAGCACCTAGGGGACATTGGGGACACCTCAACAGCACCCAGGGGACCTTGGGGATGCCTCCCTGGCACCCTGGGGACGCCTCAACAGCACCCAGGGGACTGTAGGGACAACCAGGGGACCTTGGGGACATGTCCCCAACACCCAAGGGACATTGGGGACACCTCCCTGGCACCCTGGGGACCTTGGGGACACCTCAACATCACCCAGGGATCTGTGGGGACACCCAGGGGACGTTGGGGACACCTCCCTGGCACCCTGGGGACCATGGGGACACCTCAACAGCACCCAGGGGACCTTGGGGACACCTCAACAGCACCCAGGGGACCTTGGGGACGCCTCCCTGGCACCCTGGGGACACCTCAACAGCACCCAGGGGACTGTAGGGACAACCAGGGGACCTTGGGGACATGTCCCCAACACCCAAGGGAAGTTGGGGACACCTCCCTGGCACCCTGGGGACCATGGGGACACTTCAACAGCAGCCAGGGATCTGTGGGGACACCCAGGAGACCTTGGGGACATGTCCCCAGCACCCAAGGGACGTTGGGGACACCTCCCTGGCACCCTGGGGACCTTGGGGACACCTCAACAGCACCCAGGGATCTGTGGGGACGCCTCAACATCACCCAGGGGTTTGCGGGGACACCCAGGGGGCCTTGGGGACATGTCCCCAGCACCCAAGGGACATTGGGGACACCTCCCTGGCATCCTGAGGACCATAGAGAGACCTCAACAGCTCCCTGGGGACCACGGGGACATCTCAACATCACTCAGGGATCTGTGGGGACACGCAGGGGGACCTTGGGGACATGTCCCCAGCACCCAAGGGACATTGGGGACACCTCCCTCCCTGGCACCCAGGGGACCTTGGGGACACATTTCTAGCATCCAAGGGACACTGGGGACACCTCCCTGGCACCCTGAGGACCACAGAGAGACCTCAGCAGCACCCTGGGGACCACGGGGACACCTCAAGAGCACCCAGGGGACTGCGGGGACCCCCAGGGGACATTGAGGACCTCCAGGGGACCTTGGGGACACCCAGGGGACCTCGGGGACACCCAGGGGACACTCACAGGTGCGAGGTGGTCATGGTCTTGGCGTTGCGGGACTGGGTGACGTGGCACGCCTTGCGCAGCAGCGACTCCAGGAAGAGCTCCAGCGCCCGCGCTGCCCCGCTAAGGACCCCAAAAAAAGGGGACACGGGGACCTTGGGGACACCCCCACCCCACACCCCCCGGGGGGGCCCAGTGGCCTGGGGGGGGCGGGGACGGGAAGGGGACCGAGGTGGGACACTGCTGGGCGGAGAGGGGATGGGGACAGGGATGTGGGGGGCACCCAGGGGGACAGGGAGGGGACACAGAGGGGACAAAAAAGGAAGGTGGAGAGGACTCAGTGGGGACACCACGGGGACGGGGATGGGGACACAACGATGACACTGAGGGGACACAAATGGGGGACAGTGGGGACACGGACGGGACACCGTTGGGGCACAGTGGGGACACAATGGGGACATGGAGGGGACTCAGTGGGGTCAACAGGGGGATGGGGAGGGGACACCATGGGGACACCAGAGGGAGAGGGAGGGGACTCAATGGGGACACCGTGGGGACAGGGAGGGGACTCAATGGGGACACCGTGGGGACAGGGAGGGGACGAGGAGGGGACACTGTGGGGACACCATGGGGATGGGGAGAGGACCCCATGAGGACACCATGGGGTCACTGCAGGGACACCACGGGGGTGGGGAGGGGACACCGCGGGGACACTGTGGGGACAGGGAGGGGACACAATGGGGACACCACTGGGACAGGGAGGGGACACCACGGGGACACCGCGGGGATGGGGAGGGGACTCAATGGGGACACCATGGCGTCACTGTGGGGACACCATGGGGACAGGGAGGGGACACCATGGGGACACCACGGGGACAGGGAGGGGACACCACGGGGTCACCGTGGGGACACCACGAGGATGGGGAGGGGACAAGGAGGGGACACCGCGGGGATAGCATGGGATCACCGCAGGGACACCACGGGGACACAGTGGGGACAGGGAGGGGACACCGTGGGGACACCATGGGGTCACCGCGGGGTCAGGGAGGGGACACCACGGGGTCACCGCGGGGTCAGGGCAGGATACAGATGATGACGGGGACGGCGGCCGCCACCTTCCCGATCTCCTCGTCCGTCTGCATGATCTTCTTGATCCGCGCCTGGGGGCCACAGGGGGGGGACACTGAGGCACGGCCCCGCCCCCCCGGGACAGGCCCCGCCCACCCCAGCACAGGCCACGCCCCCCCCAAACCCACAGCCCCGCCCCTCCCCGAGGCAACAAGCCTGCACCTGCCGGGCCAGGCCACGCCCCCCTCCCTCTAGGCCACGCCCCTCCATCTAGACCACGCCCCTCCCTCTAGGCCACGCCCCTCCCTCTAGGCCACGCCCCTCCCTCTAGGCCACGCCCCCTCCCTCTAGGCCTGTTGCTAGGGGCCCACCTGCCCGCTCCCCTCCCGTTGCCATGGCAACCCGTTGCCGTGCCGCCCCGTTGCCAGGGAGCCCCGTTGCCATGGCAACCCGGCCGCCACCGCCCTCCCCGCCTCCACCAGGCCCCGCTTCCCTTCCCGGAGCCGGTTCCGGGCCCGGAGCCCAACACAGCGGCCCCGGGACCCCCTCAGGGCCCCGGTTCCCCCCTCAGGGCCCCGGTTCCCCCCTCAGGGCCCCGGCTCCCCACTCAGGGCCCCGGTTTCCCCCCTCCCGGCCCCGGTTCCCTCCCTTCCAGGCCCCGTTCCCGGCCCGGTTCCCCGCTGACCGGCGGGAAGCGCGCGTTGTATTTCTTCTTCTTGCTCGGCATCTCCGCCACAAGGCGCCGGCCCCGCCGCTTGCCCCCCCCCCGCCGGGCCCCGGCCCCGCTGGGCCCCGCTGGGCCGCTCCCGCTCCCGCCGCCGGGCCCCGCTCCGCTGCGGCCTGCGCGCCCCACCCCTTCCGCCGTTAGCCCCGCCCCTTCCGGCACCGGGCGGGCCTCCGGGCTACCCTCAGCGGCGAGGCCACGCCCCCTGGTAACCGAACCCTTCTACCAAACCACGCCCCCTCGTAGCCACGCCCCTCTACACGAGGCCACGCCCCCTCCCCGCAGAGCCCGCCCCCCCTCGCTGTCAATCAAGCGAACCCGGCGCTGGCATTGGGCCGTTTATTTCGGGGAGGGGAGGGGTTAAAAAGGGGCGGGGGGGGGTCGGGGGGGTTTTGGGGTCCCCCCCCCCGCCCTAAGGCACTTTTTAGGGAGGGGAGGACCCCCCCCCCCCCCCCCCCCCCCGCCCCGGGGCTCTCCCAGTGAGCCCCAGTGGCCTCCCAGTAGCTCCCAGTTCCAGCCCAGTCAGGCCCAGTAGCTCCCAGTTCCCCCCAGCAGCTCCCAGTTGCCCCCTAGCCCCCTCCCAGTTGCCCCCAGTAGCCCTTGAAGCTGCTCCAGTCCCTCCCAGTAACGCTTTAAGCCCCCCCCCAGTTGCTCCCAGTAACCTGTCAAGCCCCCCCATACTCCCAGTGACTCCCAGCAGCTCCCAGTTCCAGCCCAGTCAGACCCAGTAGCTCCCAGTTACTCCCAGTAGCCCTTTAACCTTCTCCCAGTTGCTCCAAGTAGCCCTCTAAGCACCCCTAGCTGCTCCCAGTAACACTTCAACCCCCTCCCAGTAGTTCCCAGTAGCCCTTTAAGCCCCCCAGTTCCTCCCAGTAGCCCTTGAAGCTGCTCCAGCCCCTCCCAGTAACACTTTAAGCCCCCCAGTTGCTCCCAGTAACCAGTCAAGCCCCCCCAGTAGCTCCCAGCAGCCCTTTTAAGCCCCCCCAGTAGCCCTTTAACCCCCTCCCAGCTGCTCCCAGTGACTCCCAGTTGCCTCCGGTCGCCCTTCACCCCCCCCCCAGCTGCTCCCCGCCCCCCCCCCCTTGCCCTCCCAGCCCCTCCCAGTGCTTCCCAGTTAGGTGGAAGGGAACTGGCTGAGGAAGGCGCTGAAGTCCAGGTCCCCCAGGGAGGGCAGCGAGTCCTCGGCGGGCGGGGGGGGGGCCCCCCAAATCCGGGGGGGGGGGGCAGATCCGGGGGGGGCGCCCCCCCGGGAGGGGTGGGGGGGGGCTGGCTCTGCACCAGCCGGGTGATGGCTTCGGGGTAGGACAGCAGCATGGGGGGGGGGGGAGCACCCCCCCCGACGGAGGGGGGGTCCCCAAAACCAGCCGGGAGGGGGGGGAGCTCCCCGAACCCCCCCCCGGCGGCGGAGGCGGTGGCGGGGGGGGGCTCGGGGGGGCCCAGCAGGCGCTGGAGCTCGGTGGCGTCGATGGTGTCGAAGGGGGGGTCGTCCAGCAGCGCCCCTAAATCCAGAGGGGGGGGGCGCCCCTCCGGGATCGGGGCCGCCCACGCCGCCGCCCCCCCCCGCCCCCCATTTCGGGGCCGGTGGCGGGGGGGGGGGGCCCGGCCCCCCCTCGTCGAACTGCAGCTGCAGCAGGGCCTCGGTCAGGGGCTCCGGGGCTGCGGCGGGGGGGGGCACCCCAAAAGGGAAGAGGGGGGCGGGGGAGGCCCCCAGCGGGGGGAGAGCTGGGGGGGCAAGGGGGGGGGGGCAATAAGTGTGGGGGGGGCTCGGATGTGCCCCCCCCATATCTTTTTGACCCCCCCCCACAATCCTTTTCCCCACCCAGGACTCCCATTTCCACCCCCAGACCCCCCCCTTTCCCCTCCCTATTTACCCCCCCCACCCCATATCCACCCCCAGCCCCCCCCTTTTGCCCCCCCCTCCCCATTAAACCCCCTCACTTGCCCCCCCAGCCCCCCCCGTTTCCACCCCCAGACCCCCCCATTGCTGCCCCCAAACCCCATTACCCCCCCCCCCCCTTAGTGCCCCCCCCCCCCCCAAACTCACCCATGCTGGGGGGGGGCTGGGGGGCCTGGGGGGGCCGGGAGGGCACGGCGATGCGCCGGGGGGGCCGCGGCTCCGAGGGCTCCAGGCCTGGGGGTCAACAGTGTCAGGACCCCAAATTCCCCCCCCCCCGTGAACCCAATACCCCCCCAGGACCCCCCCAAACCCCCCAGGACCCCAAATAGCCCCCCCCAGGAACACCCAACCCCCCCCCAAATTCCAAATACTTCCCTGGAACCCCAAATACCTCCCCAGGAACGGCCCCCAATGCCCAGATCCCAAATTCCCTCCGGGAACCCCAAATACCCCCCCAGTAACCCCAAAACACCCCCAGGACCCCCCCCGGACCCCAAACACCCCCAAGGAACCCCAAAACACCCCCTAGGACCCCAAATACCCCCCCCAACACCACAAATACCCCCCCAACACCACAAATACCCCATAAAGTAACCCCAATAACCCCCTTGACACCCCAACCCCCCCCAGGACCCCCACAGCCCCCTGTAGGTACCCCCAACACCCCCCCCAAAAACCCCCTTAACCCCCCACCACCTCCAACACCCCCCTTAACACCCAAATACCCCCCTTAACACCCCAAATCCCCCCATGGTGGGGGAGGGACCCCAGATTTGCCCCCCCCCAACACCCCAATTTCCCCCCAGGGACCCCATAAAGGGCTGTGGGACCCCCCACCCCATATATCCCCCCCGGGACCCCACAACCTGGCAGCGGCGCCCGCTGGACGAAGGCACGGAACGTCTCCCGCGTGCGCTTGCGCTTCTCCTCGATGCACTGCAGGTCCTCTGCGCCCAGTCCCCACCAGTACATCCCAGTAAGAACCAGTCCCTGTCCCCACGACCCCCTAGACCTCCCCCAACAAGCCCTGGTGACCCCCGAAATCCCGGTGACCCCCAATGCGTCAATGACCCCAAATGTATCAGTGACCCCAAGTGGGCCAGTGACGCTCCCAGTAACCACCAGTTGCTCCCCCAGTAAGTCCCAGTCACACCAGTAAAACCAAGAGAGGGGCAGGGGGGTCCCCAAAGGGCTGGGGGGGGCTGGAGACCTTCCTGGGAACCCCATAACCACATTGGGAACTGCTTGGGGACCCCATAACCACGTTGGGGACCCCTTGGGGACATCAGGGTTGGGTTAAAGACCCCATAACCATGTTGGGGACCCCTTGGGGACCCCAAAACCATGGTGGGGAACCCTTGGGGACATCAGGGTTGGGTTGAAGACCCCATAACCACATTGGGGACCCCATAACCATGTTGGGGCCACCAGCACCACCTTGAGGAACCTTTGGGGACCCAATAACAACATTGGGGCCACCAACCACCACAGCTGCGTCACCAAACCCTTAAATCCCACCCAACGCCCCCGTTGGCGACCGCACTGTTGGGTTGGGGTGGGCTATGGGGTGTAGGGTGGGTATAGGGCATAGGGTGGGTGTAGGGTGGGTATAGGGAGTAGGGAGAGTATAGGGTGGGAATAGGGTAGGTATTGTGTGTAGGATGGGTGTAGGGTGGGGTTGTAGAGTGGATGTAGGGCATAGGGTGGGTGTAGGATTGATATAGGGTGTAGGGTGGGTGTAGGATGTAGAATGGGTATAGGATGTAGGATGGGTGTAGAGTACAGAGTGGGTATAGTGGGTAGGGTGTAGGATGGATATAGGATGTACGGTGGGTGTAGGGTGTGTATAGGATGTAGTGCGGGTGTAGGGTGGATATAGGGTATAGAGTGGGTACAGGGTGGGTGTAGGGTGGGTATAGGGTGTGTACAGGATGTAGTGTGGGTGTAGGGTGGATATAGGGTATAGGGTGGGTGTAGGGTGGATATGGGATGTAAGGTAGGGTATAGAGTGTAGAGGGGTATAAGATGTAGGGTGGATATAAGGTGTAGGGTGGATAGAGAGTGTAGGGTGGATATAGGATGTGGAATGAGTATAGGATGCAGAAAGGATATAAAACAGGTATAGGATGTAGGGTAGATATAGGGTGTACTGTGGATATAGAATGTAGGGTGGATGTAGTGTGTAGAATGAATACAGAATGTAGAGAAGATATAGGGTGTAGTATGGGTATAGGGTGTAGAGTGGATATAGGATGCAGGGTGGATATAGGGTGCAGGCTGGGTATAGGGTGTATAACGGGTATAGAGTGTAGGGTGGATACAGGGCGTACGTTGGGTGCAGGGTGGATACAGGACGTAGGGTGGGTATAGGACGTAGAGTGGGCATACGATGTAGGGTGGGTATAGGCAGTAGGGTGTAGGCTAAGTATAGGATATAGGGTGGATATAGGACATAGAGACTGTAGGGTGTAGGACGGGTATAGGGCATAGGATGGATATAGGGTGTAGGGTGGATTTAGGGTGTAGGATGGGTATAGAATGTAGGGTGGATATAGGACGTAGGGTGGGTATAGGGTGTAGTAAGGGTATAGGATGTAGGGTGGATATAGGACGTAGGGTGGGTATAGGGTGTAGGATGGGGTATAGCATGTAGGGTGGGTGCAGGGTGTAGTATGGGTATAGAGTGTAGGGTGGATATAGCACGTAGGGTGGGTATAGGGTGTAGTAAGGGTATAAGATGTAGGGTGGATAAAGGGTATAGGGTGTACTATGGGTACAGAGTGTAGGGTGGATGTAGGAGGTAGAGTGGGGTATAGAGTGCAGGGTGTAGGATGGGTATAGGATGTAGGGTGGATATAGGACGTAGGGTGGGTATAGGGTGTAGGATGGGTATAGCATGTAGGGTGGGTGTAGGGTACAGTATGGGTATAGAGTGTAGGGTGGATATAAGACGTAGGGTGGGTATAGGGTGTAGTAAGGGTATAAGATGTAGGGTGGATAAAGGGTATAGGGTGTACTATGGGTACAGAGTGTAGGGTGGATGTAGGAGGTAGAGTGGGTATAGAGTGCAGGCTGTAGGATGGGTATAGGATGTAGGGTGGATATAGGATGTAGAGTGGGTATAGGGTGTAGGATGGGTATAGGATGTAGGGTGGATATAGGACGTAGGGTGGGTATAGGGTGTAGGATGGGCATAGGATGTAGGGTGGGTGTAGGGTATAGTATGCGTATAGAGTATAGGGTAGATACAGGACATAGGGTGGATATGGGGTGTAGGATGGGCGTAGGGTGTAGGGTGTAGGATGGGTATAGAGTGTAGGGTGGATATAGAACATAGGGTGGGTATAGAGTGTAGGGTGGATATAGAACGTAGGGTGGGTATAGGGTGAAGGGTGGGGTATAGGGTGAAGGATGGTATAGGGTGTAGGATGAGTATAGGTGTACGGTGGATATAGGGTGTAGGGTGGATATAGGGTGTAGGGTGGATATAGGGTGTAGGGTGGATATAGGGTGTAGGATAGGTACAGAGCGTAGAGTGGGTATAGAGTGTAGGGTGGGTATAGGGCGTAGGATGGGTATAGGGCGTAGGATGGGTATAGGGCGTAGGATGGGTATAGGATGTAGGATGGATGTAGAGTGTAGAGTGGATATAGGACGTCGGCTGAATACACGCTGTAGGACGGCTATAGCGTGTAGGGTGGGCATCGGGCGGGCGCCGGGAGCACGGAGGGTCTGGGGGCCGCGGTGGGGGGGCCGTACCCTGGTGCGGGGAGGTTAGCGGAAGTCGAGGGGGGGGGAGCGCTGGCGGTCGGAGGGGCGCTGCAGCTGCATGCGCACGGTGACGGGCTGGCGCAGCGCGCGCTCGCGGAAGGGCGGCGTGCGGAAGACGATGGCCACCTGCCGGTGCACGTCGGCCGCCGCGAAGCTGCCCTTGGCCTCCCAGCCCTCGGCGCGGAACAGCACCTCGATGTCCTCTGCGGGGGAGAGAGCGGGGTTTTTGGGGGGTCGTTATAGGGTTTGGGGGGGTTTCGGGGCGGTTTTGGGGTTTTTAGCATTTTTTTAATAGGTGTTTTTGGAAGTTTTGGGGTTTTCTTTGAGGGTTTGGGGGTATTTCGTTTTTGGTTTTTTTTTTTTTTTTTTTTTTTTAGCGGGGATTTGGGGATATTGTTTTTAGGGTTTTGGGTTTTCTTACAGGGTTTTGGTATTTTTATTTTTTATATATATATAAATTTTTATATTTTATGTTTTTTTTATTATATTTTCTTTATTTTTGTAAGTTTTGGGATTTTGAGGGTTTTGGGGTATTTTGGGGGGTTTTGTTTTTTTTAGAGGGGATTTGGGGGTATTGTTTTTAGGGTTTTGGGCTTTCTTATAGGGTTTTGGGATTTTCAGAGGATTTGTTTTTTTTTCAATATTTTCTTTATTTTTGTAAGTTTTGGGATTTTGAGGTTTTTTTTTTTTAGGAGGGATTTGGGGGTATTGTTTTTAGGGTTTTGGGTTTTCTTATAGAGTTTTGGGATTTTCAGGGGAATTTGTTTTTTTTTTTCAATATTTTCTTTATTTTTGTAAGTTTGGGGGTTTTCTTTGAGGGTTTCGGTTCTGTGTTTTTTTAGGGGGGAATTGGGGTTTTATTTTTAGGGTTTTGGGGTTTTCTTATAGAGTTTTTGGGATTTTCTTTCTTTTTTTTTTTTTTTAATTTATTTTTGTTTTGGGTTTTTGATTTTTTTTTTTTTTTTTGAGGGCGAGGAGGGCCAGGGGTCTTGTTCTTAGGGTTCTTGGATTTTCTTATAGGATTTGGGGTTTTCAGGGATAATTTTTTTTTTTTTTAATATATTTTTGTAAGTTTGGGGGTTTTCTTTGAAGGTTTTGGGTTATTATTTTTTTTGAGGGGGAGAGCATAGGGGGTCTTGTTTTTATGGTTCTTGGATTTTCTCATAGGGTTTTGGGGTTTTCAGGGATATTTTTTATATTTTTAATATATTTTTGTAAATTTTGGGGTTTTCTAGTGTTTTGGGTTATTTGGGAGGATTTTTTTTTTTAAGGGAGAAGTTGAAGGTTTTGTTTTTAGGGCTTGGGGGTTTTCTTTTAGGATTTTGGTTTTCTTTTGGTGTGTTTTTTAGGGGTTTCACTTTACGTTTTTTTTTGGGGGGGGGTGATTTTGGTTTGTTTGGGGGTTTTGTTTTTAGGATTTTGGGGTCTGTTTTAGGGTTTTGTGTTTTTCTTTTACGGTTTTGGTTTCTTTTGGTGGTTTGGGGCTTTTTTTTGGGGGGTGGGGTTTTATTTTTAGGGTTTTGGGGGCTTTTCTGTGGAAAACTTTGGAGTTTTATTTTAGTTTGGGGTTTACTCTTTTTTTAGGGTTTTTGGCTTTTTTTTTTTTCGGGGGGGGGGGGGGGGGGCATACCGACCTTTCTGGACCTTGTCACAGAGCAGGAAGATCTCGTCGCCCCCCTGGCAGCTCCCCGAGTTGCGGTTCACCCGGCAGATGCGCAGCTCGGCCGTGCTGGGGGCACCTGGGGGACAGGGGGAGGGTTTGGGGTGACGTTAGGTGACACGGGGTCACCCAGGGTCACATGGGGTCACACGGGGTCATACAGACTTGTATAGGGTGACACAAGGACGTGTGGGGTTATGCGGGGTGATATGGGGTCTTGGAGGGTAGCGCGGGGGGTTATAGGGTGATATGGGGTCACGCAGGGTGGCGTGGGGGGCACACGGGGTCACATGGGGTCATATAGGGTGATATGGGGTCACAGGGGGTCATACAGGGGTCATATAGGGTCACATGGGGTCATATAGGGTGATATGGGATCACACAGGGGTCATATAGGGTGATATAGGGTCACATGGGGTCATACGGGGTGATATGGGGTCACACAGGGTCACATGGGGTCATACAGGGTCATATGGGGTCACACAGGGTCACATAGGGCACATGGGGTGATAATGTGGTCATACAGGGTCACATGGGGTTATACACGGTCATACAAGGTCACATGGCGTCATATAGGGTAATATGGGGTCACACAGGGTCACATGGGGTCATATAGGGTCACGTGGGGTCATATAGGATAATATGGGGTCACATGGGGTCATATAGGGTCATACAGAGTCACATGGGGTCATATAGGGTAATATGGGGTCACACAGGGTCACATGGGGTCATATAGGGTAATATGGGATCATGCAGGGTGGCATGGGGGTCACATGGAGTCACATGTGAAGCCTCGCATGGCTTTAGCAAGTTTTGGTCTGTTTTAGCGTGTTTTTGGCATGTTTTCGTCTCCCAACAAAAATGTGAAATATTTTAAGATGTTTTTGGCATGCTCTGACACGCTTTTAGCATGTTTTTGGCACGTTTCAGTGTCTCAGCAACGTTTTCCCATGTCTTAACATGCTTTTTGCATGACTTAGCATGTTCTTGGCGTGTTTTAGCATCTCAGTGAAGTTCTCACATATTTTAGTATGTTCTTTGTATGATTCCACATGTTTTTAGCATGTTTTTGGCATGTTTTGGTGTCTCAACAAAATTTTGATGTGTTTGAACTTGTTCTAGGCATGACCTAGTGTGCTCTTGGTGTGTTTTAGTATATTTTGGGCATGATTTTGGTGTGTTTTTGACATATTTTAACATCCCAACAAAACTTTCATGATTATTAGTATGTTCTTGGCATGACAGCATGTTTTTTGGTGGCATGTTTTGGCATGTTTTAGCGTCTCAGCAGAATTTTCGTGCATTTTAGTATGTTCTTGGCATGACCTAACATGCTTTTGTCATGTTTTATCATTTTTTGGGCATGTTTTGGGCATATTTGGGGCATGTTTTAGTGTCTCAGCAAAATTTTCATGTATTTTAGTATGTTCTTAGCATGACCTAACCATGATTTTGTTATGTTTTGTCATGCTTTAGGCATGTTTTCTGCATGTTTCAGTGTCTCAGCACAATTTTCTTGTATTTTAGTATGTTCTTGGCATGACCTAACAAGTTTTTGTCGTGTTTTCTCATGTTTTAGGCATGCTTTGCGCATGTTTCAGTGTCTCACCAAAATTTTTATGTATTTTAGCATGTTCTTGGCATGACCTAACACGATTTTGCCATGTTTTGGCTTTTTTGGCGTGTTTTGGCATGTTTTGATGCATCTTGGCCTGTTTCGGGCCTATTTTGTGTGTGTTTTTTAGTGGTTTTGCATATTTTCAGCATACTTTTGCATGTTTTTGCATGCTTTTAGCATGTTTTCGGCATGTTTTTGCATGTTTTAGGTGTGTTTTCAGCGCGGGACTCACGGTTATCGTAGATGGGCTGGGAGAGGACGGGGGGCAGCGGGTGCAGCCCCCCCCGGGCCGCGCACCCACACCTGGAAGCAGAGCCGCACCGCGCTCAGGTCGTACTCGCCACCGCGCTCCTCCGCTGGCACTGCCGCGCACCAGTAAGAACCAGTCACCACCAGTAACCACCAGTCACCCCTGCCGCTGTTCCCCTGACTGCTGGCTGAGCCCTCCCAGTGCTCCCAGTAACTTCTCGGGGCTTCCAGTAAGCTCCCAGTAAGCTCCTGTGGTTCTCAGTAACCTCCCACTGCTCCCAGTAAGCTCCCAGTGCTCCTACTGATCCCACCCAGTCCTCCCAGTAACTCCCAGTACCCTCACCAGCCCTCCCAGTAACCCTTAGTGTAGCTCCCAGTGCTTCCCAGTAGCCCCCCAAAGCCTCCCGAAACTGTCAGCACCCTTACCAGTAACTCCCAGTATAGCTCCCAGTGCTTCCAGTAGCCCCCAATGCCTCCCAGTAACCTCCCATTAACCCCCAGTATAGCTCCCAGTGCTTCCAATAGCCCCCAAAGCCCCCCAGAACTGTCAGCATTCTTACCAGTAACCCCCAGTATAGCTCTCCTTGCTTCCCAGTAGCCCTCAATGCCTCCCAGTAACCTTCTAGTAACCCCCAGTACCCTCAGAACCCCTCCCAGTAACCCCCAGTATACCTCCCAGTGCTTCCCAGTGGCCCCTGATGCCCCCCAGACCACCCCAGCCACCCCCAGCCTCCCCACCAACCCCCTGCCCCAGTAACCCCCAGTGCCTCCCAGTAACCTCCCCAGCACCTCCCAGTGCTCCCAGTACCGTTGAAGGGGTTGTTGTTGGTGCGGATGCGCTCGGCTAGGGCTGCCTCCAGCTCTCGTTTCTTCACGCACTGGATGCCCAGGTTCTGGAAACTGCCCGGAGGCTCAGCACAACCCCCCCAGACCCCTCTCCCCAAATTTTAGGACCCCCCCCCCCCAAATCCCCAGGGACTCCCCCACCCCCCTGGGACATCCCCAAGACCCCAGAACCAGAACCCCCCCTAAAAATACCCCTCAGGGATCCCTTCAGGACCTGAAATTCCTCCAAGACCCCCTGGGACCCTCCCATTACCTGTAAGCCCCCCAAAAATTTGGGACCCCCCCCAAACCCCAAGAATCCACAGACCCCTGGGACCCCCACAGAACCCTGGAGACCTCC
>CATOCB010000398.1:67500-87500 GCA_951411735.1 Somateria mollissima | reverse complement strand
CGGCCGGAGCGCCGACCAGCGACCAGGGCACGCGCCCTAAACGCCGCCGCCGCCGCCGCTCTCGCCCCGAGCGGGGCAGCGCCTCGCCTGCGACGGGAAGCGAGCTGGACAGGAGACCGCCCGTGCCTGAACACCGGACACCGCCGCGGCTCCCCCGGGACAGGGGAGCGCGGAAGAGCCGGCCCGCCGGGGGCCCTCTCCGACGCGACCCGAGTGGCCTCATCGATCAGGAGAAGAAAAAAAAAAAAAAAAAAAAAAAAAAAGCAGCAGCGAACAGCGTCGCGCGCGTGCATGCGTGCGGGTGTGCTGGAGCAACGTCCGCGAGAGGTGCTCGCGCCGACCTGAACATCGGCCCTGACAGGAACCGACCCGCCGGGGAGCCTCTCCGACGTGCCCGAGGAACGCCTCGACGGGCGCCTGCGTGCGGGTGTCGTGAGGTGCATCGTCGGGAGCCGGAGGCGCCGCCGCCTCGGCCGTGCCAATCCACGCGGTCCCCCCTCCTTCGCCTTCCGAGCCTCCGGGACCCACAGAAGCAGCCGGGGACGCCCCCGGACACACGCGTTCGGGCGCCGGCGGACCGCCCGCCGGCTTCTGGCCGCTCTCTCCACAGCTCTGAGCTCGCGGCTCGCTGCTCTCCGGCGACTCGCACGCGCGAGACCGCTTCTCGCTCGCCGGCGGGGCGGGGGAAGTGGCTCAGCAAGCAGCTCGGGGCTACCGCTCCACACAACCCACGCCCGAGCCGACGCCACCACCGACGCCGCGCGCCCCCTTCTCGCGCGCCGGCTCTCCAAGCCCCAAGCGCTCGCTCGGCACCGCTGGCGGAGCAGAGTCCTCGCTCTCTCCTAGAGACGGACACAGAAGTCATTGCCTCACAAACACCGCACGACCTTTTGCAGGCTACCGCGGCGAGGCACCCGAGCACAACCGACTTTTACCTCGACCTAACTGGAGGCACAGAGAAACAGCGACGCCTACCACACCTTCCGAGCCGTGGCACGAGCTGCTAGTCTACCGCCAGCCCCACGGCTGCCCTCCAAGTGCCGTCGGAGCCACGGTAGACCTGGCCGCCGCTCCCTCTGCCCGACCGTCGGCCAGCTCCTCCGCACGGGTAGACCTGGCAACCGCAGGAGGACACGGGGAGACCCGCCGGCCGGGAACCAACACCGCCGGCCCGCCTTCCTTCGCTTTTCGAACGGGCCCTTCCGGCACTTTTCGGACCTTTTCGGGCCTTTTCGGACCTTTCCGGGAATTTCCGACGCTTTCCGCGCGATCGGACCCGCTCGGGAACCGCTCGACCGACCGGCAGACGTGCGCGTTCGCAAACGCGCGCGCGCGCGCGCGCCCGTCGCTGCCGGGCAGACCCCGACGCCGTTCTCGCGGACGGACCTGCAGCGACCCCTACAGGTCGCCGCCGGCTAAGCAAACATGGCGACCGCGGCCGGGTAGACCTGGCGGCCGCAGGAAGACACGGGGAGAACTGACGGCTGCTGTCCGCAGCGCTTATACAAGGCGCCCGCGGCGCCCCCAGGCGGGGAACACCTGCCGGCCGGGAACCAACACCGCCGTCGTTTCCCTAGCAGGGCTCTGCCTTGTCTTGCTCAGCTTCCATCCGCATTGCTCTGCTCTCCTGTGCTGGGCTAGGCTTCTTTTGGAGACCGTCCCACTGATTTGGATGCCGAGTCGATTGGTATCATTATGAACGCATAAAGCATCCGACGCAGAACTTTGGCCTCCCCACAGCCCGGCGACTGTTCCCTCGGAACTGGCGCGTGGGGGCAGCAGGCCTGGACACCCAGCATGGTCTTTTCTGTGGCCCCAGCCGTGCGGCGAGCCGCCAGGTGGGCCCCACAGCTATTCCTCTGGGGATGGTGTTCGCTGAGGGTTTGAACGACGATAAGTAACGACAAGATTCCCACAACCACGGTGGAAGAAAGGCAACAATAAAGAAATACACAGCTAAAGCAAGACATGGTTCTTGCCCGCTGTCACGGTGGACTAGGACATGTGAAGGAGGCTGGGGAGAGGGCGATCAGGATACAGCCACTGTCCAAGTCCGGCTGCCACCTGCACACAACATGGAGGCCCTCCGGTCTCCCCCCCACAGACTCTTGGAACCCAAAGGAGGGCTGGCCGCCAGCTCCTTACGTTTGCTTTGCTTCTCTTTGTTTTGCCTTGCTCTGCTTTGCTTTGCTCTTCCTGGCACAGTTTTGCTTTTCCATACCTCCTTTCCTCTGCTGTTCTTGCCCCGGCTTTGCCTCAGAGTGTTTTGCTCTTTCTCTCCTGGAAATGCTTTGCATTTCCTTGTGCTACTTTGCTTTGCTTTGCTTTTCCTTGCTCTGCTTTGCCTTCCCTGGCCATGCTTCCGGTTGCTTTATCAGGCCATGCTTTCCTTGGTTTAGCTTTGGGTTATAGACCTGGCACTGCTTTGCTTTTCCTACCCCTGCTGTGCTTTGCCTTGCCTCAAACTGCTTTGCTTTCCTTTGTTTGCCTTGTCTTTCCTGGTTGTGCTTTGCTTTTCCCGGTGCCACTTTCCTTTGCTCACCTTTGCCTTCCCTGCCCATGCTTTGCTTTGCTTTGCTTTGTATTCCTGGCACTGCTTTGCTTTTCCTTCTCTGCTCTGCTTAGCTTTTCTTAACCCTGCTCTGATTTGCCTTACCTCGAACTTTTTCGCTTTGTTGTGGTTTTTATTGCTGGTTTTTTGTCGTTGTTGTTTTTTTGTTTGTTTGTTTGTTTGTTTTTGTTCTTTTTTTTTAATTTTATTTTTATTTTTTTTCACTGCTTTCTCTTTCCTGGCACTGCTTTCTCTTTCCTGGCACTGCTTTGCTTTTCCCGGTGCCACTTTCCTTTGCTCACCTTTGCCTTCCCTGCCCATGCTTTGCTTTGCTTTGCTTTGTATTCCTGGCACTGCTTTGCTTTTCCTTCTCTGCTCTGTTTAGCTTTTCTTAACCCTGCTCTGATTTGCCTTACCTCGAACTTTTTCGCTTTGTTGTGGTTTTTATTGCTGGTTTTTTGTCGTTGGTTTTTTTTTTTTTTGGTTCATTTTTTATTTTTATTTTTTTTTTTCACTGCTTTCTCTTTCCTGGCACTGCTTTCTCTTTCCTGGCACTGCTTTGCTTTTCCTGGTGCTACTTTCCTTTGCTCTGCTTTGCCTTCCCTGGCCTTGCTTTGTTTTGCTTTATGGGGCCAAGCTTTCCTTTGCTCTGCTTTGCTTTGCTCTGCTTTGCTTTGCCTTGCTATGCTTTGCCTTGCCATGCTTTGCTTTCCTGGCCATGCTTTGCATCTCTTTACTTTTATTTTTACTTTTTTTTTTTCTTTTCATGTTCATTGCATGTTTTGTTTTCCTTTTGAACCTTTTTGATGTGTTTTCTCTGACAGTGCTTTGCTTTTCCAGGCCGTGCTTGTCATTGCTTTTCCTTATGCCGCTAGGTCTTTTCCCTGGCAGGGCTCTGCCTTGTCTTGCTCAGCTTCCATCCGCATTGCTCTGCTCTCCTGTGCTGGGCTAGGCTTCCTTTGGAGACTGTCTCACTGAGTTTGCTGCTGAGTCGATTGGTATATTTATGAGCACATAAACTGTCGGACACACACGTTGGCCTCCCCGCAGCCCAGCAACTGTCCCCTCGGAACTGGCACGTGGGGGCAGCAGGCCTGGCCACCCGACATGGTCCATTTTGTGGCCCCAGCCATGCGGCAAACTGCCAGGTGGTCCCCAGCGTTACTCGTGTGAGGAAGCTGTTGGGTGAGGTTCTCAACGACAATAAGTAACCACAAGATTCCCACAACCACGGTGGGAGAAATCCACAACAACAACAACAACAACAACAACAAAATAGATATATAGATAAAACCAGCTAAAGCAAGACATGGTTCTTGCCCACCGTCACGGTGGACTAGGACATGTGAAGGAGGCTGGGGAGAGGGCGATCAGGGTACAGCCACTGTCCAAGTCTGGCTGCCATCTGTACACAACATGGAGGCCCTCCGGTCACCCCCCCACAGACTCTTGGAACCCAAAGGAGGGCTGGCCGCCAGCTCCTTACGTTTGCTTTGCTTCTCTTTGTTTTGCCTTGCTCTGCTTTGCTTTGCTCTTCCTGGCACAGTTTTGCTTTTCCATACCTCCTTTCCTCTGCTGTTCTTGCCCCGGCTTTGCCTCAGAGTGTTTTGCTCTTTCTCTCCTGGAAATACTTTGCATTTCCTTGTGCTACTTTGCTTTGCTTTGCTTTTCCTTGCTCTGCTTTGCCTTCCCTGGCCATGCTTCCGGTTGCTTTATCAGGCCATGCTTTCCTTGGTTTAGCTTTGGGTTATAGACCTGGCACTGCTTTGCTTTTCCTACCCCTGCTGTGCTTTGCCTTGCCTCAAACTGCTTTGCTTTCCTTTGTTTGCCTTGTCTTTCCTGGTTATGCTTTGCTTTTCCCGGTGCCACTTTCCTTTGCTCACCTTTGCCTTCCCTGCCCATGCTTTGCTTTGCTTTGCTTTGTATTCCTGGCACTGCTTTGCTTTTCCTTCTCTGCTCTGTTTAGCTTTTCTTAACCCTGCTCTGATTTGCCTTACCTCGAACTTTTTCGCTTTGTTGTGGTTTTTATTGCTGGTTTTTTGTCGTTGGTTTTTTTTTTTTTTTTTGGTTCATTTTTTATTTTTATTTTTTTTTTTCACTGCTTTCTCTTCCCTGGCACTGCTTTCTCTTTCCTGGCACTGCTTTGCTTTTCCTGGTGCTACTTTCCTTTGCTCTGCTTTGCCTTCCCTGGCCTTGCTTTGTTTTGCTTTATGGGGCCAAGCTTTCCTTTGCTCTGCTTTGCTTTGCTCTGCTTTGCTTTGCCTTGCTATGCTTTGCCTTGCCATGCTTCGCTTTCCTGGCCATGCTTTGCATCTCTTTACTTTTATTTTTACTTTTTTTTTTCTTTTCATGTTCATTGCATGTTTTGTTTTCCTTTTGAACCTTTTTGATGTGTTTTCTCTGACAGTGCTTTGCTTTTCCAGGCCGTGCTTGTCATTGCTTTTCCTTATGCCGCTAGGTCTTTTCCCTGGCAGGGCTCTGCCTTGTCTTGCTCAGCTTCCATCCGCATTGCTCTGCTCTCCTGTGCTGGGCTAGGCTTCCTTTGGAGACTGTCTCACTGAGTTTGCTGCTGAGTCGATTGGTATATTTATGAGCACATAAACTGTCGGACACACACGTTGGCCTCCCCGCAGCCCAGCAACTGTCCCCTCGGAACTGGCACGTGGGGGCAGCAGGCCTGGCCACCCGACATGGTCCATTTTGTGGCCCCAGCCATGCGGCAAACTGCCAGGTGGTCCCCAGCGTTACTCGTGTGAGGAAGCTGTTGGGTGAGGTTCTCAACGACAATAAGTAACCACAAGATTCCCACAACCACGGTGGGAGAAATCCACAACAACAACAACAACAAAATAGATATATAGATAAAACCAGCTAAAGCAAGACATGGTTCTTGCCCACCGTCACGGTGGACTAGGACATGTGAAGGAGGCTGGGGAGAGGGCGATCAGGGTACAGCCACTGTCCAAGTCTGGCTGCCATCTGTACACAACATGGAGGCCCTCCGGTCACCCCCCCACAGACTCTTGGAACCCAAAGGAGGGCTGGCCGCCAGCTCCTTACGTTTGCTTTGCTTCTCTTTGTTTTGCCTTGCTCTGCTTTGCTTTGCTCTTCCTGGCACAGTTTTGCTTTTCCATACCTCCTTTCCTCTGCTGTTCTTGCCCCGGCTTTGCCTCAGAGTGTTTTGCTCTTTCTCTCCTGGAAATACTTTGCATTTCCTTGTGCTACTTTGCTTTGCTTTGCTTTTCCTTGCTCTGCTTTGCCTTCCCTGGCCATGCTTCCGGTTGCTTTATCAGGCCATGCTTTCCTTGGTTTAGCTTTGGGTTATAGACCTGGCACTGCATTGCTTTTCCTACCCCTGCTGTGCTTTGCCTTGCCTCAAACTGCTTTGCTTTCCTTTGTTTGCCTTGTCTTTCCTGGTTATGCTTTGCTTTTCCCGGTGCCACTTTCCTTTGCTCACCTTTGCCTTCCCTGCCCATGCTTTGCTTTGCTTTGCTTTGTATTCCTGGCACTGCTTTGCTTTTCCTTCTCTGCTCTGTTTAGCTTTTCTTAACCCTGCTCTGATTTGCCTTACCTCGAACTTTTTCGCTTTGTTGTGGTTTTTATTGCTGGTTTTTTGTCGTTGTTGTTTTTTTTTTTTTTTTTTTTTTGGTTCATTTTTTATTTTTATTTTTTTTTTCACTGCTTTCTCTTCCCTGGCACTGCTTTCTCTTTCCTGGCACTGCTTTGCTTTTCCTGGTGCTACTTTCCTTTGCTCTGCTTTGCCTTCCCTGGCCTTGTTTTGTTTTGCTTTATGGGGCCAAGCTTTCCTTTGCTTAACTTTGCCTTGCCATGCTTTGCTTTCCTGGCCATGCTTTGCATCTCTTTACTTTTATTTTTACTTTTTTTTTTCTTTTCATGTTCATTGCATGTTTTGTTTTCCTTTTGAACCTTTTTGATGTGTTTTCTCTGACAGTGCTTTGCTTTTCCAGGTCGTGCTTGTCATTGCTTTTCCTTATGCCGCTAGGTCTTTTCCCTGGCAGGGCTCTGCCTTGTCTTGCTCAGCTTCCATCCGCATTGCTCTGCTCTCCTGTGCTGGGCTAGGCTTCCTTTGGAGACTGTCTCACTGAGTTTGCTGCTGAGTCGATTGGTATATTTATGAGCACATAAACCGTCAGACACAGAACATGACCTCCCCGCAGCCCAGCAACTGTCCCCTCGGAACTGGCACGTGGGGGCAGCAGGCCTGGCCACCCGACATGGTCCATTTTGTTGCCTCAGCCATGCGGCGAGCCGCCAGGTGGGCCCCACTGCTAGTTGGGTGTGTGAGGTTCTCAACGACAATAAGTAACCACAAGATTCCCACAACCACGGTGGAAGAAATCCACAACAACAACAACAACAACAACAAAATAGATAGAGATATATAAAACCAGCTAAATCAAGACATGGTTCTTGCCCACCGTCACGGTGGACTAGGACATGTGAAGGAGGCTGGGGAGAGGGCGATCAGGGTACAGCCACTGTCCAAGTCTGGCTGCCACCTGCACACAACATGGAGGCCCTCCGGTCTCCCCCCCCCACAGCCACTTGGAACCCAAAGGAGGGCTGGCCGCCAGCTCCTTACATTTGCTTTGCTTCTCTTTGTTTTGCCTTGCTCCGCTTTGCTTTGCTCTTCCTGGCACAGTTTTGCTTTTCCATACCTCCTTTCCTCTGCTGTTCTTGCCGCGGCTTTGCTTGGATTTGCATCAGACTGCTTTGCCTTTTCTTCCCTTGTTATGGTTTACTTGTCCTTGTGCTACTTTCCTTAGCTCAGCTTTGCCTTCCCCGGCCTTGCTTTGTTTTGCTTTATGGGGCCATGCTTGCCTTTGTTTAGCTTCGCTCTGCTCTGCTTTGCCTTGCTATGTTTTGCCTTTTCTGGACATGCTTTGCATCTATTTTTTTATTATTATTATTATTTTTTTTTTTTTTAAATGTCCATTGCATTATTTTGTTTTCCTTTTGGACCTATATGATGTGTTTTTACAGGCCGTGCTTTGCTTTTCCAGGCCGTGCTTGTCATTGCTTTTCCTTATGCCGCTAGGTCTTTTCCCTGGCAGGGCTCTGCCTTGTCTTGCTCAGCTTCCATCCGCATTGCTCTGCTCTCCTGTGCTGGGCTAGGCTTCCTTTGGAGACTGTCTCACTGAGTTTGCTGCTGAGTCGATTGGTATATTTATGAGCACATAAACTGTCGGACACACACGTTGGCCTCCCCGCAGCCCAGCAACTGTCCCCTCGGAACTGGCACGTGGGGGCAGCAGGCCTGGCCACCCGACATGGTCCATTTTGTGGCCCCAGCCATGCGGCAAACTGCCAGGTGGTCCCCAGCGTTACTCGTGTGAGGAAGCTGTTGGGTGAGGTTCTCAACGACAATAAGTAACCACAAGATTCCCACAACCACGGTGGGAGAAATCCACAACAACAACAACAACAACAACAAAATAGATATATAGATAAAACCAGCTAAAGCAAGACATGGTTCTTGCCCACCGTCACGGTGGACTAGGACATGTGAAGGAGGCTGGGGAGAGGGCGATCAGGGTACAGCCACTGTCCAAGTCTGGCTGCCATCTGTACACAACATGGAGGCCCTCCGGTCACCCCCCCACAGACTCTTGGAACCCAAAGGAGGGCTGG
Organism: Somateria mollissima; assembly: GCA_951411735.1. Taxonomy (NCBI): domain Eukaryota; kingdom Metazoa; phylum Chordata; class Aves; order Anseriformes; family Anatidae; genus Somateria; species Somateria mollissima. The sequence continues at coordinate 79,297 of CATOCB010000398.1, read as the reverse complement.
CCGCCAGCTCCTTACGTTTGCTTTGCTTCTCTTTGTTTTGCCTTGCTCCGCTTTGCTTTGCTCTTCCTGGCACAGTTTTGCTTTTCCATACCTCCTTTCCTCTGCTGTTCTTGCCCCGGCTTTGCCTCAGAGTGTTTTGCTCTTTCTCTCCTGGAAATACTTTGCATTTCCTTGTGCTACTTTGCTTTGCTTTGCTTTTCCTTGCTCTGCTTTGCCTTCCCTGGCCATGCTTCCGGTTGCTTTATCAGGCCATGCTTTCCTTGGTTTAGCTTTGGGTTATAGACCTGGCACTGCTTTGCTTTTCCTACCCCTGCTGTGCTTTGCCTTGCCTCAAACTGCTTTGCTTTCCTTTGTTTGCCTTGTCTTTCCTGGTTATGCTTTGCTTTTCCCGGTGCCACTTTCCTTTGCTCACCTTTGCCTTCCCTGCCCATGCTTTGCTTTGCTTTGCTTTGTATTCCTGGCACTGCTTTGCTTTTCCTTCTCTGCTCTGCTTAGCTTTTCTTAACCCTGCTCTGATTTGCCTTACCTCGAACTTTTTCGCTTTGTTGTGGTTTTTATTGCTGGTTTTTTGTCGTTGTTGTTTTTTTGTTTGTTTGTTTGTTTGTTTTTGTTCTTTTTTTTTTATTTTATTTTTATTTTTTTTCACTGCTTTCTCTTTCCTGGCACTGCTTTCTCTTTCCTGGCACTGCTTTGCTTTTCCCGGTGCCACTTTCCTTTGCTCACCTTTGCCTTCCCTGCCCATGCTTTGCTTTGCTTTGCTTTGTATTCCTGGCACTGCTTTGCTTTTCCTTCTCTGCTCTGCTTAGCTTTTCTTAACCCTGCTCTGATTTGCCTTACCTCGAACTTTTTCGCTTTGTTGTGGTTTTTATTGCTGGTTTTTTGTCGTTGTTTTTTTTTTTGTTTGTTTGTTTGTTTGTTTTTGTTCTTTTTTTTTTATTTTATTTTTATTTTTTTTCACTGCTTTCTCTTTCCTGGCACTGCTTTCTCTTTCCTGGCACTGCTTTGCTTTTCCCGGTGCCACTTTCCTTTGCTCACCTTTGCCTTCCCTGCCCATGCTTTGCTTTGCTTTGCTTTGTATTCCTGGCACTGCTTTGTTTTTCCTTCTCTGCTCTGTTTAGCTTTTCTTAACCCTGCTCTGATTTGCCTTACCTCGAACTTTTTCGCTTTGTTGTGGTTTTTATTGCTGGTTTTTTGTCGTTGTTTTTTTTTTTTTTTTTTTTTTTTTTGGTTCATTTTTTATTTTTATTTTTTTTTTTTCACTGCTTTCTCTTTCCTGGCACTGCTTTCTCTTTCCTGGCACTGCTTTGCTTTTCCTGGTGCTACTTTCCTTTGCTCTGCTTTGCCTTCCCTGGCCTTGCTTTGTTTTGCTTTATGGGGCCAAGCTTTCCTTTGCTCTGCTTTGCTTTGCTCTGCTTTGCTTTGCCTTGCTATGCTTTGCCTTGCCATGCTTTGCTTTCCTGGCCATGCTTTGCATCTCTTTACTTTTATTTTTACTTTTTTTTTTTCTTTTCATGTTCATTGCATGTTTTGTTTTCCTTTTGAACCTTTTTGATGTGTTTTCTCTGACAGTGCTTTGCTTTTCCAGGCCGTGCTTGTCATTGCTTTTCCTTATGCCGCTAGGTCTTTTCCCTGGCAGGGCTCTGCCTTGTCTTGCTCAGCTTCCATCCGCATTGCTCTGCTCTCCTGTGCTGGGCTAGGCTTCCTTTGGAGACTGTCTCACTGAGTTTGCTGCTGAGTCGATTGGTATATTTATGAGCACATAAACTGTCGGACACACACGTTGGCCTCCCCGCAGCCCAGCAACTGTCCCCTCGGAACTGGCACGTGGGGGCAGCAGGCCTGGCCACCCGACATGGTCCATTTTGTGGCCCCAGCCATGCGGCAAACTGCCAGGTGGTCCCCAGCGTTACTCGTGTGAGGAAGCTGTTGGGTGAGGTTCTCAACGACAATAAGTAACCACAAGATTCCCACAACCACGGTGGGAGAAATCCACAACAACAACAACAACAACAACAACAAAATAGATATATAGATAAAACCAGCTAAAGCAAGACATGGTTCTTGCCCACCGTCACGGTGGACTAGGACATGTGAAGGAGGCTGGGGAGAGGGCGATCAGGGTACAGCCACTGTCCAAGTCTGGCTGCCATCTGTACACAACATGGAGGCCCTCCGGTCACCCCCCCACAGACTCTTGGAACCCAAAGGAGGGCTGGCCGCCAGCTCCTTACGTTTGCTTTGCTTCTCTTTGTTTTGCCTTGCTCTGCTTTGCTTTGCTCTTCCTGGCACAGTTTTGCTTTTCCATACCTCCTTTCCTCTGCTGTTCTTGCCCCGGCTTTGCCTCAGAGTGTTTTGCTCTTTCTCTCCTGGAAATACTTTGCATTTCCTTGTGCTACTTTGCTTTGCTTTGCTTTTCCTTGCTCTGCTTTGCCTTCCCTGGCCATGCTTCCGGTTGCTTTATCAGGCCATGCTTTCCTTGGTTTAGCTTTGGGTTATAGACCTGGCACTGCATTGCTTTTCCTACCCCTGCTGTGCTTTGCCTTGCCTCAAACTGCTTTGCTTTCCTTTGTTTGCCTTGTCTTTCCTGGTTATGCTTTGCTTTTCCCGGTGCCACTTTCCTTTGCTCACCTTTGCCTTCCCTGCCCATGCTTTGCTTTGCTTTGCTTTGTATTCCTGGCACTGCTTTGCTTTTCCTTCTCTGCTCTGCTTAGCTTTTCTTAACCCTGCTCTGATTTGCCTTACCTCGAACTTTTTCGCTTTGTTGTGGTTTTTATTGCTGGTTTTTTGTCGTTGGTTTTTTTTTTTTTTTTTTGGTTCATTTTTTATTTTTATTTTTTTTTTTTTCACTGCTTTCTCTTTCCTGGCACTGCTTTGCTTTTCCTGGTGCTACTTTCCTTTGCTCTGCTTTGCCTTCCCTGGCCTTGCTTTGTTTTGCTTTATGGGGCCAAGCTTTCCTTTGCTCTGCTTTGCTTTGCTCTGCTTTGCTTTGCCTTGCTATGCTTTGCCTTGCCATGCTTTGCTTTCCTGGCCATGCTTTGCATCTCTTTACTTTTATTTTTACTTTTTTTTTTTCTTTTCATGTTCATTGCATGTTTTGTTTTCCTTTTGAACCTTTTTGATGTGTTTTCTCTGACAGTGCTTTGCTTTTCCAGGCCGTGCTTGTCATTGCTTTTCCTTATGCCGCTAGGTCTTTTCCCTGGCAGGGCTCTGCCTTGTCTTGCTCAGCTTCCATCCGCATTGCTCTGCTCTCCTGTGCTGGGCTAGGCTTCCTTTGGAGACTGTCTCACTGAGTTTGCTGCTGAGTCGATTGGTATATTTATGAGCACATAAACTGTCGGACACACACGTTGGCCTCCCCGCAGCCCAGCAACTGTCCCCTCGGAACTGGCACGTGGGGGCAGCAGGCCTGGCCACCCGACATGGTCCATTTTGTGGCCCCAGCCATGCGGCAAACTGCCAGGTGGTCCCCAGCGTTACTCGTGTGAGGAAGCTGTTGGGTGAGGTTCTCAACGACAATAAGTAACCACAAGATTCCCACAACCACGGTGGGAGAAATCCACAACAACAACAACAACAACAACAACAAAATAGATATATAGATAAAACCAGCTAAAGCAAGACATGGTTCTTGCCCACCGTCACGGTGGACTAGGACATGTGAAGGAGGCTGGGGAGAGGGCGATCAGGGTACAGCCACTGTCCAAGTCTGGCTGCCATCTGTACACAACATGGAGGCCCTCCGGTCACCCCCCCACAGACTCTTGGAACCCAAAGGAGGGCTGGCCGCCAGCTCCTTACGTTTGCTTTGCTTCTCTTTGTTTTGCCTTGCTCTGCTTTGCTTTGCTCTTCCTGGCACAGTTTTGCTTTTCCATACCTCCTTTCCTCTGCTGTTCTTGCCCCGGCTTTGCCTCAGAGTGTTTTGCTCTTTCTCTCCTGGAAATACTTTGCATTTCCTTGTGCTACTTTGCTTTGCTTTGCTTTTCCTTGCTCTGCTTTGCCTTCCCTGGCCATGCTTCCGGTTGCTTTATCAGGCCATGCTTTCCTTGGTTTAGCTTTGGGTTATAGACCTGGCACTGCATTGCTTTTCCTACCCCTGCTGTGCTTTGCCTTGCCTCAAACTGCTTTGCTTTCCTTTGTTTGCCTTGTCTTTCCTGGTTATGCTTTGCTTTTCCCGGTGCCACTTTCCTTTGCTCACCTTTGCCTTCCCTGCCCATGCTTTGCTTTGCTTTGCTTTGTATTCCTGGCACTGCTTTGCTTTTCCTTCTCTGCTCTGCTTAGCTTTTCTTAACCCTGCTCTGATTTGCCTTACCTCGAACTTTTTCGCTTTGTTGTGGTTTTTATTGCTGGTTTTTTGTCGTTGGTTTTTTTTTTTTTTTTTTGGTTCATTTTTTATTTTTATTTTTTTTTTTTTCACTGCTTTCTCTTTCCTGGCACTGCTTTGCTTTTCCTGGTGCTACTTTCCTTTGCTCTGCTTTGCCTTCCCTGGCCTTGCTTTGTTTTGCTTTATGGGGCCAAGCTTTCCTTTGCTCTGCTTTGCTTTGCTCTGCTTTGCTTTGCCTTGCTATGCTTTGCCTTGCCATGCTTTGCTTTCCTGGCCATGCTTTGCATCTCTTTACTTTTATTTTTACTTTTTTTTTTTCTTTTCATGTTCATTGCATGTTTTGTTTTCCTTTTGAACCTTTTTGATGTGTTTTCTCTGACAGTGCTTTGCTTTTCCAGGCCGTGCTTGTCATTGCTTTTCCTTATGCCGCTAGGTCTTTTCCCTGGCAGGGCTCTGCCTTGTCTTGCTCAGCTTCCATCCGCATTGCTCTGCTCTCCTGTGCTGGGCTAGGCTTCCTTTGGAGACTGTCTCACTGAGTTTGCTGCTGAGTCGATTGGTATATTTATGAGCACATAAACTGTCGGACACACACGTTGGCCTCCCCGCAGCCCAGCAACTGTCCCCTCGGAACTGGCACGTGGGGGCAGCAGGCCTGGCCACCCGACATGGTCCATTTTGTGGCCCCAGCCATGCGGCAAACTGCCAGGTGGTCCCCAGCGTTACTCGTGTGAGGAAGCTGTTGGGTGAGGTTCTCAACGACAATAAGTAACCACAAGATTCCCACAACCACGGTGGGAGAAATCCACAACAACAACAACAACAAAATAGATATATAGATAAAACCAGCTAAAGCAAGACATGGTTCTTGCCCACCGTCACGGTGGACTAGGACATGTGAAGGAGGCTGGGGAGAGGGCGATCAGGGTACAGCCACTGTCCAAGTCTGGCTGCCATCTGTACACAACATGGAGGCCCTCCGGTCACCCCCCCACAGACTCTTGGAACCCAAAGGAGGGCTGGCCGCCAGCTCCTTACATTTGCTTTGCTTCTCTTTGTTTTGCCTTGCTCCGCTTTGCTTTGCTCTTCCTGGCACAGTTTTGCTTTTCCATACCTCCTTTCCTCTGCTGTTCTTGCCCCGGCTTTGCCTCAGAGTGTTTTGCTCTTTCTCTCCTGGAAATACTTTGCATTTCCTTGTGCTACTTTGCTTTGCTTTGCTTTTCCTTGCTCTGCTTTGCCTTCCCTGGCCATGCTTCCGGTTGCTTTATCAGGCCATGCTTTCCTTGGTTTAGCTTTGGGTTATAGACCTGGCACTGCTTTGCTTTTCCTACCCCTGCTGTGCTTTGCCTTGCCTCAAACTGCTTTGCTTTCCTTTGTTTGCCTTGTCTTTCCTGGTTATGCTTTGCTTTTCCCGGTGCCACTTTCCTTTGCTCACCTTTGCCTTCCCTGCCCATGCTTTGCTTTGCTTTGCTTTGTATTCCTGGCACTGCTTTGCTTTTCCTTCTCTGCTCTGCTTAGCTTTTCTTAACCCTGCTCTGATTTGCCTTACCTCGAACTTTTTCGCTTTGTTGTGGTTTTTATTGCTGGTTTTTTGTCGTTGTTGTTTTTTTTTTTTTTTTTTTTTGGTTCATTTTTTATTTTTATTTTTTTTTTTTCACTGCTTTCTCTTCCCTGGCACTGCTTTCTCTTTCCTGGCACTGCTTTGCTTTTCCTGGTGCTACTTTCCTTTGCTCTGCTTTGCCTTCCCTGGCCTTGCTTTGTTTTGCTTTATGGGGCCAAGCTTTCCTTTGCTCTGCTTTGCTTTGCTCTGCTTTGCTTTGCCTTGCTATGCTTTGCCTTGCCATGCTTTGCTTTCCTGGCCATGCTTTGCATCTCTTTACTTTTATTTTTACTTTTTTTTTTCTTTTCATGTTCATTGCATGTTTTGTTTTCCTTTTGAACCTTTTTGATGTGTTTTCTCTGACAGTGCTTTGCTTTTCCAGGCCGTGCTTGTCATTGCTTTTCCTTATGCCGCTAGGTCTTTTCCCTGGCAGGGCTCTGCCTTGTCTTGCTCAGCTTCCATCCGCATTGCTCTGCTCTCCTGTGCTGGGCTAGGCTTCCTTTGGAGACTGTCTCACTGAGTTTGCTGCTGAGTCGATCGGTATATTTATGAGCACATAAACCATCGGACACACACGTTGGCCTCCCCGCAGCCCAGCAACTGTCCCCTCGGAACTGGCACGTGGGGGCAGCAGGCCTGGCCACCCGACATGGTCCATTTTGTGGCCCCAGCCATGCGGCAAACTGCCAGGTGGTCCCCAGTGTTACTCGTGTGAGGAAGCTGTTGGGTGAGGTTCTCAACGACAATAAGTAACCACAAGATTCCCACAACCACGGTGGAAGAAATCCACAACAACAACAACAACAACAACAAAATAGATATATAGATAAAACCAGCTAAAGCAAGACATGGTTCTTGCCCACCGTCACGGTGGACTAGGACATGTGAAGGAGGCTGGGGAGAGGGCGATCAGGGTACAGCCACTGTCCAAGTCTGGCTGCCATCTGTACACAACATGGAGGCCCTCCGGTCACCCCCCCACAGACTCTTGGAACCCAAAGGAGGGCTGGCCGCCAGCTCCTTACGTTCGCTTTGCTTCTCTTTGTTTTGCCTTGCTCCGCTTTGCTTTGCTCTTCCTGGCACAGTTTTGCTTTTCCATACCTCCTTTCCTCTGCTGCTCTTGCCCCGGCTTTGCTTTGCTTTGCCTCAGATTGTTTTGCTGTTTCTTTCCTGGCAATGCTTTGCTTTTCCTTGTGCTACGTTCCCTTGCTCTGCTTTGACTTGCTCAGCTTTCCCTTCCCTGGCTATGCTTTCCTTGGTTTAGCTTTGGGTTATAGACCTGGCACTGCTTTGCTTTTCCTACCCCTGCTGTGCTTTGCCTTGCCTCAAACTGCTTTGCTTTCCTTTGTTTGCCTTGTCTTTCCTGGTTATGCTTTGCTTTTCCCGGTGCCACTTTCCTTTGCTCAGCTTTGCCTTCCCTGGCCTTGCTTTGTTTTGCTTTATGGGGCCATGCTTTCCTTTGCTTAACTTTGCTTTGCTCTGCTTTGCGCTGCTTTGCTTTGCCTTTCCTGGTCATGTTTTGCATTCCTTATTTATTTATTTATTTATTTATTTATTTATTTATTTATTTATTTATTTTTATTGATTTGATGTTCATTCCATGCTTTATGTTTTCCTTTTATATCTTTTTCTTGTGTTTTCTCCGGCCATGTTTTGCTTTTCCAGGCCCTGGTTCTCATGGCTTTCCTTATGCCGATAGGTCTTTTCCCTAGCAGGGCTCTGCCTTGTCTTGCTCAGCTTCCATCCGCATTGCTCTGCTCTCCTGTGCTGGGCTAGGCTTCCTTTGGAGACTGTCTCACTGAGTTTGCTGCTGAGTCGATTGGTATATTTATGAGCACATAAACCGTCAGACACAGAACTTGGCCTCCCCGCAGCCCAGCAACTGTCCCCTCGGAACTGGCACGTGGGGGCAGCAGGCCTGGCCACCCGACATGGTCCATTTTGTGGCCTCAGCCACGCGGCGAGCCGCCAGGTGGGCCCCACTGCTAGTTGGGTGTGTGAGGTTCTCAACGACAATAAGTAACCACAAGATTCCCACAACCACGGTGGAAGAAATCCACAACAACAACAACAACAACAACAACATAGATAGAGATATATAAAACCAGCTAAATCAAGACATGGTTCTTGCCCACCGTCACGGTGGACTAGGACATGTGAAGGAGGCTGGGGAGAGGGCGATCAGGGTACAGCCACTGTCCAAGTCTGGCTGCCACCTGCACACAACATGGAGGCCCTCCGGTCTCCCCCCCCCACAGCCACTTGGAACCCAAAGGAGGGCTGGCCGCCAGCTCCTTACATTTGCTTTGCTTCTCTTTGTTTTGCCTTGCTCCGCTTTGCTTTGCTCTTCCTGGCACAGTTTTGCTTTTCCATACCTCCTTTCCTCTGCTGTTCTTGCCCCGGCTTTGCTTTGCTTTGCCTCAGATTGTTTTGCTGTTTCTTTCCTGACAATGCTTTGTTTTTTCTTGTGCTACTTTCCTTTGCTCTGCTCAGCTTTGTTTTGCTTTTTCTTTCCTGGGCCTGCTATGTTTTTACTTGTGCAGTCATGCTTTATTTTTTATTTCTTTGCTTCGTATTCCTGTCAGTGCTTTGCTTTCCCTTCTCTGCTCTTCTGTACCTTTCTTAGCCTCGCTGTGCTTTGCTTTGCCTCAAACTGCTTTCTTTCCTTGGCTTTCCCTTTCCTGGCACCGCTTTGCTTTTCCTTGTGCTCCTTTCCTTAGCTTTGCTGTCTTTATGAACGCATAAACAAGTTCATAAAACTTGTTTATGAACACATAGAAAAGTTAGCCGGCCCGCAGCCCGGCAGCTGTCCCCTCGGAGCTGGCGGGCAGGGACAGGGATCTGGCTACCGGGCCAGGTCTATTTTGTTGCCCACCGTTGTCCGGAGAGCCACCAGGTGGGCTCCGTTGCTATTCGTCTGGGGAGGGGTGGGGGTTGAGAACAACAATAAATAACTACTCGATTCCTAAAACTAAAGGGGGAAACAGACGAAGAATACTATTGTTATTACTACTACTCCTATTTTTATTATGTTTTAATGATATTTATTTCTATTACTATTTAATACTTTTATTTCTAATAACTTCTTAGTAGTAGATAATAATAATAATTATTAGTAGTAGTAGTATTGATCATTTATATAATGATAAGCAGCTAAAGCAAACCAGCCAGGCAGCCAGCCAAACTGAGTGGCACAGGTGGGGAGCCGTTCGCGGCCGAGCAGGAGCCTCTGATGTCAGAGCGAGAGGCGGCCCGAGGCAACCGGGGGCCGCTGCCACACCCTGGCCTTCTCAAACGCCCAGCTCCCCGTAAGCCAGCAACGGGCCCCTTTTCCTCTGGGGTGGGTGGGGGGTGCGATTTCGACTGACGCTAAGTTAACTACGCATTTTGTTTTGGCAGCACCGTTTTTCTTTGCTTTGCTTTCCCTGGCCCTGTGTTGTTTTGCTTTGCTTTGTATTCATGGCACTGCTTCGCTTTTCCTGGCCCTGTTTTACTTTGGTTTGTCTGTTCCTGACCATGCTTTGCTTTTCCTGGCCTTGCTTCGTTTCGTTTTGCTTTACTTAGTATTCAAGACACCGCTTTTCTTTCCCTGGACCTCCTTTGCTTTGGTTTTTCTCGCCCTTCTTTGTTTTGCTTTTGCTGGCCGGCCCTGCCTTGCTTTGTTTTGCTTTACGGTTGTATTCAAGACACCACACCGCTTTTCTTTTCCTGGACCTCTTTTGCTTTGGTTTTTCTCGCCTTTCTTTGTTTTGCTTTTGCTGGCCCTGCCTTGCTTTGTTTTGCTTTACTTTGTATTCAAGACACCGTTTTTCTTTCCCCCACCCCCCAGGAAATCCTTAGCTTAGTTTTTTTCTCGCCCTTCTTTGTTTTGCTTTTGCTGGCCCTGCCTTGCTTTGTTTTGCTTTACTTTGTATTCGTGACACCACTTTTCTTTTCCTGGACCTCTTCTGCTTTGGTTTTTCTTGCCCTGCTTCGTTTTGCTTTTCCCGGCCCTTCTTGGCTTTGCTTTTCCTTTTGCCTCTTTCTTTTCCCTAGCAGGGCTTTGCTTTGTCTCGCTCTGCTTTCCGTTGCATTGCTCAGCTCTGCTTTGCCGTACTAGGTAGGCTTCTTTTGCAGACCGTCGCACCGATTTGGGCGATGAGCCGATCGGTGTATTTATGAACGCATAAACCCTCAGGCGCACACCGTGGCCTCCCCGCAGCCCGACGACTGTCCCCTGCGAGCTGGAGGGCGGGGACAGGAAGCCCGGCCACCCACCCAGCATGGTCTATTCCTCATCCCCCGCTGTCCGGCGAGCTGCCAGGTGGGTCCCGCTGCTGCTGTTCGTCTGGGGATGGGGTTGGGTGAGGTTTTTTAGGACGATAAGTGACATGACATGATTCCCAATGATTTTGGTTCGTTTTGCTTTGCTTTACTTTTCCTTGCTTTACTTTTCGTTGCTCTTGCCCGCTTTGCTTTTCCTGCACCTGCTTCGACGTGCTTTCCTTAGAACTGCCTATTTTTGGGGGGTTTTGGTTTGTATTCCCGGCACCGATTTCCTTTTCTTTGCTCTGCTTTGCTGTTCCTACTCTGCTTTGCTTTGCTTTTTTGCTTTTTTGATGTGTTTACACACACAGGAACGCTGGGTCACCTAATTCGGCCTCCCCACAGTCGCCAACCGTCCCTTCGCAGCTGGCAGGTGGGGGGGGGGGGGTGGGGGTCGGCCACCCAGCCAAGTCTATTCCAGGACCCCTGCTGACTGGGGAGCCGCCATCTGAGCTCAACTGCCGTTTGCCTGGGGAGGCGGGGGGGGAGGGGGGGGAGCTGAGGAGTGGGGGGGGGGGGGGGGGGGGGGAGGTTTTGAAAGACGGTAAGGAATGACATGATTCCTAAAGCTACAGCGGAAAACAGGCAACAGAACTAACTAATAATAATAATAATAATAAAGATAACAGTATTTATTTTCAAAAGCAGCTAAAGCAAACCGGCCAGGCAGTCAGCCGCACTGAGTGGCACAGGTGGCGAGCCGCTCGCGGCCGAGCAAGAACCTCTGACGTCAGAGCGAGCGGTGGCCCGAAGCAGCCGGGGTCCGGGGCCGCGCCCTCGCCTTCCCGACCGGCGCCGGCGCCCCGCCCCGCCCGCTGCAAAGGCTGCAAAGGGCGGACGAGAGGGAGGGAGAAGTGGGGAGGGGGTGGAGGTGGCCATTGAAGTGCATAGACGGCCGCTGTCAGATGCAGGCCGCCCTATCTACCCACCCCTCCCACCCTCCCCGCCTCGTGCAGCCGCCAGGTCTACTTCTCCTCCCCGCTCTCTCCCCCCGCCCCCTCCCGCCTCGTGGAGCCACCAGGTCTACTTCTCCCTCCTCCTCCCCCGCTCTCTTCCCCCGCCCCCTCCCGCCTCGTGGAGCCACCAGGTCTACTTCTCCCTCCTCCTCCCCGCTCTCCCCCCGCCCCCTCCCGCCTCGTGGAGCCACCAGGTCTACTTCTCCCTCCCCCCCCCCGCTCTCTCCCCCCGCTCCCTCCCGCTTCGTGAAGCCACCAGGTCTACTTCTCCCTCCTCCTCCCCGCTCTCTCCCCCCGCCCCCTCCCGCTTCGTGGAGCCACCAGGTCTACTTCTTCCTCCTCCCCGCTCTGTCTCCCCCGCCCCCTCCCGCCTCGTGGAGCCATCAGGTCTACCCCGCCGTCATGGTCATTGGTCTAGCCATCACAGCCACGGCTAGAGGGTGGCCCGGCTGCCTCGTCTACACGGCCACACAGACGCAGACGCGCGCGTGCACAGACGCGCGCGTGCCCGCACGCTTCCCTCCGGCGGCCCGCCAGGTCTATCCACACGCCTCTCGCGTGCAGGGGAACGGGTGGGAGGCGCCATTCATTCGAATCGTTCACGCTTTTAAAAGAAAA
>CATOCB010000398.1:32500-55000 GCA_951411735.1 Somateria mollissima | reverse complement strand
CCGACCTGAACATCGGCCCTGACAGGAACCGACCCGCCGGGGAGCCTCTCCGACGTGCCCGAGGAACGCCTCGACGGGCGCCTGCGTGCGGGTGTCGTGAGGTGCATCGTCGGGAGCCGGAGGCGCCGCCGCCTCGGCCGTGCCAATCCACGCGGTCCCCCCTCCTTCGCCTTCCGAGCCTCCGGGACCCACAGAAGCAGCCGGGGACGCCCCCGGACACACGCGTTCGGGCGCCGGCGGACCGCCCGCCGGCTTCTGGCCGCTCTCTCCACAGCTCTGAGCTCGCGGCTCGCTGCTCTCCGGCGACTCGCACGCGCGAGACCGCTTCTCGCTCGCCGGCGGGGCGGGGGAAGTGGCTCAGCAAGCAGCTCGGGGCTACCGCTCCACACAACCCACGCCCGAGCCGACGCCACCACCGACGCCGCGCGCCCCCTTCTCGCGCGCCGGCTCTCCAAGCCCCAAGCGCTCGCTCGGCACCGCTGGCGGAGCAGAGTCCTCGCTCTCTCCTAGAGACGGACACAGAAGTCATTGCCTCACAAACACCGCACGACCTTTTGCAGGCTACCGCGGCGAGGCACCCGAGCACAACCGACTTTTACCTCGACCTAACTGGAGGCACAGAGAAACAGCGACGCCTACCACACCTTCCGAGCCGTGGCACGAGCTGCTAGTCTACCGCCAGCCCCACGGCTGCCCTCCAAGTGCCGTCGGAGCCACGGTAGACCTGGCCGCCGCTCCCTCTGCCCGACCGTCGGCCAGCTCCTCCGCACGGGTAGACCTGGCAACCGCAGGAGGACACGGGGAGACCCGCCGGCCGGGAACCAACACCGCCGGCCCGCCTTCCTTCGCTTTTCGAACGGGCCCTTCCGGCACTTTTCGGACCTTTTCGGGCCTTTTCGGACCTTTCCGGGAATTTCCGACGCTTTCCGCGCGATCGGACCCGCTCGGGAACCGCTCGACCGACCGGCAGACGTGCGCGTTCGCAAACGCGCGCGCGCGCGCGCGCCCGTCGCTGCCGGGCAGACCCCGACGCCGTTCTCGCGGACGGACCTGCAGCGACCCCTACAGGTCGCCGCCGGCTAAGCAAACATGGCGACCGCGGCCGGGTAGACCTGGCGGCCGCAGGAAGACACGGGGAGAACTGACGGCTGCTGTCCGCAGCGCTTATACAAGGCGCCCGCGGCGCCCCCAGGCGGGGAACACCTGCCGGCCGGGAACCAACACCGCCGTCGTTTCCCTAGCAGGGCTCTGCCTTGTCTTGCTCAGCTTCCATCCGCATTGCTCTGCTCTCCTGTGCTGGGCTAGGCTTCTTTTGGAGACCGTCCCACTGATTTGGATGCCGAGTCGATTGGTATCATTATGAACGCATAAAGCATCCGACGCAGAACTTTGGCCTCCCCACAGCCCGGCGACTGTTCCCTCGGAACTGGCGCGTGGGGGCAGCAGGCCTGGACACCCAGCATGGTCTTTTCTGTGGCCCCAGCCGTGCGGCGAGCCGCCAGGTGGGCCCCACAGCTATTCCTCTGGGGATGGTGTTCGCTGAGGGTTTGAACGACGATAAGTAACGACAAGATTCCCACAACCACGGTGGAAGAAAGGCAACAATAAAGAAATACACAGCTAAAGCAAGACATGGTTCTTGCCCGCTGTCACGGTGGACTAGGACATGTGAAGGAGGCTGGGGAGAGGGCGATCAGGGTACAGCCACTGTCCAAGTCCGGCTGCCACCTGCACACAACATGGAGGCCCTCCGGTCTCCCCCCCACAGACTCTTGGAACCCAAAGGAGGGCTGGCCGCCAGCTCCTTACGTTTGCTTTGCTTCTCTTTGTTTTGCCTTGCTCTGCTTTGCTTTGCTCTTCCTGGCACAGTTTTGCTTTTCCATACCTCCTTTCCTCTGCTGTTCTTGCCCCGGCTTTGCCTCAGAGTGTTTTGCTCTTTCTCTCCTGGAAATGCTTTGCATTTCCTTGTGCTACTTTGCTTTGCTTTGCTTTTCCTTGCTCTGCTTTGCCTTCCCTGGCCATGCTTCCGGTTGCTTTATCAGGCCATGCTTTCCTTGGTTTAGCTTTGGGTTATAGACCTGGCACTGCTTTGCTTTTCCTACCCCTGCTGTGCTTTGCCTTGCCTCAAACTGCTTTGCTTTCCTTTGTTTGCCTTGTCTTTCCTGGTTATGCTTTGCTTTTCCCGGTGCCACTTTCCTTTGCTCACCTTTGCCTTCCCTGCCCATGCTTTGCTTTGCTTTGCTTTGTATTCCTGGCACTGCTTTGCTTTTCCTTCTCTGCTCTGCTTAGCTTTTCTTAACCCTGCTCTGATTTGCCTTACCTCGAACTTTTTCGCTTTGTTGTGGTTTTTATTGCTGGTTTTTTGTCGTTGTTGTTTTTTTGTTTGTTTGTTTGTTTGTTTTTGTTCTTTTTTTTTTATTTTATTTTTATTTTTTTTCACTGCTTTCTCTTTCCTGGCACTGCTTTCTCTTTCCTGGCACTGCTTTGCTTTTCCCGGTGCCACTTTCCTTTGCTCACCTTTGCCTTCCCTGCCCATGCTTTGCTTTGCTTTGCTTTGTATTCCTGGCACTGCTTTGCTTTTCCTTCTCTGCTCTGTTTAGCTTTTCTTAACCCTGCTCTGATTTGCCTTACCTCGAACTTTTTCGCTTTGTTGTGGTTTTTATTGCTGGTTTTTTGTCGTTGGTTTTTTTTTTTTTTGGTTCATTTTTTATTTTTATTTTTTTTTTTTCACTGCTTTCTCTTTCCTGGCACTGCTTTCTCTTTCCTGGCACTGCTTTGCTTTTCCTGGTGCTACTTTCCTTTGCTCTGCTTTGCCTTCCCTGGCCTTGCTTTGTTTTGCTTTATGGGGCCAAGCTTTCCTTTGCTCTGCTTTGCTTTGCTCTGCTTTGCTTTGCCTTGCTATGCTTTGCCTTGCCATGCTTTGCTTTCCTGGCCATGCTTTGCATCTCTTTACTTTTATTTTTACTTTTTTTTTTTCTTTTCATGTTCATTGCATGTTTTGTTTTCCTTTTGAACCTTTTTGATGTGTTTTCTCTGACAGTGCTTTGCTTTTCCAGGCCGTGCTTGTCATTGCTTTTCCTTATGCCGCTAGGTCTTTTCCCTGGCAGGGCTCTGCCTTGTCTTGCTCAGCTTCCATCCGCATTGCTCTGCTCTCCTGTGCTGGGCTAGGCTTCCTTTGGAGACTGTCTCACTGAGTTTGCTGCTGAGTCGATTGGTATATTTATGAGCACATAAACT
Source organism: Somateria mollissima (assembly GCA_951411735.1). Taxonomy (NCBI): domain Eukaryota; kingdom Metazoa; phylum Chordata; class Aves; order Anseriformes; family Anatidae; genus Somateria; species Somateria mollissima. Next base: position 51,763 of record CATOCB010000398.1, on the reverse strand, counting down.
GTCGGACACACACGTTGGCCTCCCCGCAGCCCAGCAACTGTCCCCTCGGAACTGGCACGTGGGGGCAGCAGGCCTGGCCACCCGACATGGTCCATTTTGTGGCCCCAGCCATGCGGCAAACTGCCAGGTGGTCCCCAGCGTTACTCGTGTGAGGAAGCTGTTGGGTGAGGTTCTCAACGACAATAAGTAACCACAAGATTCCCACAACCACGGTGGGAGAAATCCACAACAACAACAACAACAACAACAACAAAATAGATATATAGATAAAACCAGCTAAAGCAAGACATGGTTCTTGCCCACCGTCACGGTGGACTAGGACATGTGAAGGAGGCTGGGGAGAGGGCGATCAGGGTACAGCCACTGTCCAAGTCTGGCTGCCATCTGTACACAACATGGAGGCCCTCCGGTCACCCCCCCACAGACTCTTGGAACCCAAAGGAGGGCTGGCCGCCAGCTCCTTACGTTTGCTTTGCTTCTCTTTGTTTTGCCTTGCTCTGCTTTGCTTTGCTCTTCCTGGCACAGTTTTGCTTTTCCATACCTCCTTTCCTCTGCTGTTCTTGCCCCGGCTTTGCCTCAGAGTGTTTTGCTCTTTCTCTCCTGGAAATACTTTGCATTTCCTTGTGCTACTTTGCTTTGCTTTGCTTTTCCTTGCTCTGCTTTGCCTTCCCTGGCCATGCTTCCGGTTGCTTTATCAGGCCATGCTTTCCTTGGTTTAGCTTTGGGTTATAGACCTGGCACTGCTTTGCTTTTCCTACCCCTGCTGTGCTTTGCCTTGCCTCAAACTGCTTTGCTTTCCTTTGTTTGCCTTGTCTTTCCTGGTTATGCTTTGCTTTTCCCGGTGCCACTTTCCTTTGCTCACCTTTGCCTTCCCTGCCCATGCTTTGCTTTGCTTTGCTTTGTATTCCTGGCACTGCTTTGCTTTTCCTTCTCTGCTCTGTTTAGCTTTTCTTAACCCTGCTCTGATTTGCCTTACCTCGAACTTTTTCGCTTTGTTGTGGTTTTTATTGCTGGTTTTTTGTCGTTGTTGTTTTTTTGTTTGTTTGTTTGTTTGTTTTTGTTCTTTTTTTTTTATTTTATTTTTATTTTTTTTCACTGCTTTCTCTTTCCTGGCACTGCTTTCTCTTTCCTGGCACTGCTTTGCTTTTCCCGGTGCCACTTTCCTTTGCTCACCTTTGCCTTCCCTGCCCATGCTTTGCTTTGCTTTGCTTTGTATTCCTGGCACTGCTTTGCTTTTCCTTCTCTGCTCTGTTTAGCTTTTCTTAACCCTGCTCTGATTTGCCTTACCTCGAACTTTTTCGCTTTGTTGTGGTTTTTATTGCTGGTTTTTTGTCGTTGGTTTTTTTTTTTTTTGGTTCATTTTTTATTTTTATTTTTTTTTTTTCACTGCTTTCTCTTTCCTGGCACTGCTTTCTCTTTCCTGGCACTGCTTTGCTTTTCCTGGTGCTACTTTCCTTTGCTCTGCTTTGCCTTCCCTGGCCTTGCTTTGTTTTGCTTTATGGGGCCAAGCTTTCCTTTGCTCTGCTTTGCTTTGCTCTGCTTTGCTTTGCCTTGCTATGCTTTGCCTTGCCATGCTTTGCTTTCCTGGCCATGCTTTGCATCTCTTTACTTTTATTTTTACTTTTTTTTTTTCTTTTCATGTTCATTGCATGTTTTGTTTTCCTTTTGAACCTTTTTGATGTGTTTTCTCTGACAGTGCTTTGCTTTTCCAGGCCGTGCTTGTCATTGCTTTTCCTTATGCCGCTAGGTCTTTTCCCTGGCAGGGCTCTGCCTTGTCTTGCTCAGCTTCCATCCGCATTGCTCTGCTCTCCTGTGCTGGGCTAGGCTTCCTTTGGAGACTGTCTCACTGAGTTTGCTGCTGAGTCGATTGGTATATTTATGAGCACATAAACTGTCGGACACACACGTTGGCCTCCCCGCAGCCCAGCAACTGTCCCCTCGGAACTGGCACGTGGGGGCAGCAGGCCTGGCCACCCGACATGGTCCATTTTGTGGCCCCAGCCATGCGGCAAACTGCCAGGTGGTCCCCAGCGTTACTCGTGTGAGGAAGCTGTTGGGTGAGGTTCTCAACGACAATAAGTAACCACAAGATTCCCACAACCACGGTGGGAGAAATCCACAACAACAACAACAACAACAACAACAAAATAGATATATAGATAAAACCAGCTAAAGCAAGACATGGTTCTTGCCCACCGTCACGGTGGACTAGGACATGTGAAGGAGGCTGGGGAGAGGGCGATCAGGGTACAGCCACTGTCCAAGTCTGGCTGCCATCTGTACACAACATGGAGGCCCTCCGGTCACCCCCCCACAGACTCTTGGAACCCAAAGGAGGGCTGGCCGCCAGCTCCTTACGTTTGCTTTGCTTCTCTTTGTTTTGCCTTGCTCTGCTTTGCTTTGCTCTTCCTGGCACAGTTTTGCTTTTCCATACCTCCTTTCCTCTGCTGTTCTTGCCCCGGCTTTGCCTCAGAGTGTTTTGCTCTTTCTCTCCTGGAAATACTTTGCATTTCCTTGTGCTACTTTGCTTTGCTTTGCTTTTCCTTGCTCTGCTTTGCCTTCCCTGGCCATGCTTCCGGTTGCTTTATCAGGCCATGCTTTCCTTGGTTTAGCTTTGGGTTATAGACCTGGCACTGCTTTGCTTTTCCTACCCCTGCTGTGCTTTGCCTTGCCTCAAACTGCTTTGCTTTCCTTTGTTTGCCTTGTCTTTCCTGGTTATGCTTTGCTTTTCCCGGTGCCACTTTCCTTTGCTCACCTTTGCCTTCCCTGCCCATGCTTTGCTTTGCTTTGCTTTGTATTCCTGGCACTGCTTTGCTTTTCCTTCTCTGCTCTGTTTAGCTTTTCTTAACCCTGCTCTGATTTGCCTTACCTCGAACTTTTTCGCTTTGTTGTGGTTTTTATTGCTGGTTTTTTGTCGTTGTTGTTTTTTTGTTTGTTTGTTTGTTTGTTTTTGTTCTTTTTTTTTTATTTTATTTTTATTTTTTTTCACTGCTTTCTCTTTCCTGGCACTGCTTTCTCTTTCCTGGCACTGCTTTGCTTTTCCCGGTGCCACTTTCCTTTGCTCACCTTTGCCTTCCCTGCCCATGCTTTGCTTTGCTTTGCTTTGTATTCCTGGCACTGCTTTGCTTTTCCTTCTCTGCTCTGTTTAGCTTTTCTTAACCCTGCTCTGATTTGCCTTACCTCGAACTTTTTCGCTTTGTTGTGGTTTTTATTGCTGGTTTTTTGTCGTTGGTTTTTTTTTTTTTTGGTTCATTTTTTATTTTTATTTTTTTTTTTTCACTGCTTTCTCTTTCCTGGCACTGCTTTCTCTTTCCTGGCACTGCTTTGCTTTTCCTGGTGCTACTTTCCTTTGCTCTGCTTTGCCTTCCCTGGCCTTGCTTTGTTTTGCTTTATGGGGCCAAGCTTTCCTTTGCTCTGCTTTGCTTTGCTCTGCTTTGCTTTGCCTTGCTATGCTTTGCCTTGCCATGCTTTGCTTTCCTGGCCATGCTTTGCATCTCTTTACTTTTATTTTTACTTTTTTTTTTTCTTTTCATGTTCATTGCATGTTTTGTTTTCCTTTTGAACCTTTTTGATGTGTTTTCTCTGACAGTGCTTTGCTTTTCCAGGCCGTGCTTGTCATTGCTTTTCCTTATGCCGCTAGGTCTTTTCCCTGGCAGGGCTCTGCCTTGTCTTGCTCAGCTTCCATCCGCATTGCTCTGCTCTCCTGTGCTGGGCTAGGCTTCCTTTGGAGACTGTCTCACTGAGTTTGCTGCTGAGTCGATTGGTATATTTATGAGCACATAAACTGTCGGACACACACGTTGGCCTCCCCGCAGCCCAGCAACTGTCCCCTCGGAACTGGCACGTGGGGGCAGCAGGCCTGGCCACCCGACATGGTCCATTTTGTGGCCCCAGCCATGCGGCAAACTGCCAGGTGGTCCCCAGCGTTACTCGTGTGAGGAAGCTGTTGGGTGAGGTTCTCAACGACAATAAGTAACCACAAGATTCCCACAACCACGGTGGGAGAAATCCACAACAACAACAACAACAACAACAACAAAATAGATATATAGATAAAACCAGCTAAAGCAAGACATGGTTCTTGCCCACCGTCACGGTGGACTAGGACATGTGAAGGAGGCTGGGGAGAGGGCGATCAGGGTACAGCCACTGTCCAAGTCTGGCTGCCATCTGTACACAACATGGAGGCCCTCCGGTCACCCCCCCACAGACTCTTGGAACCCAAAGGAGGGCTGGCCGCCAGCTCCTTACGTTTGCTTTGCTTCTCTTTGTTTTGCCTTGCTCTGCTTTGCTTTGCTCTTCCTGGCACAGTTTTGCTTTTCCATACCTCCTTTCCTCTGCTGTTCTTGCCCCGGCTTTGCCTCAGAGTGTTTTGCTCTTTCTCTCCTGGAAATACTTTGCATTTCCTTGTGCTACTTTGCTTTGCTTTGCTTTTCCTTGCTCTGCTTTGCCTTCCCTGGCCATGCTTCCGGTTGCTTTATCAGGCCATGCTTTCCTTGGTTTAGCTTTGGGTTATAGACCTGGCACTGCTTTGCTTTTCCTACCCCTGCTGTGCTTTGCCTTGCCTCAAACTGCTTTGCTTTCCTTTGTTTGCCTTGTCTTTCCTGGTTATGCTTTGCTTTTCCCGGTGCCACTTTCCTTTGCTCACCTTTGCCTTCCCTGCCCATGCTTTGCTTTGCTTTGCTTTGTATTCCTGGCACTGCTTTGCTTTTCCTTCTCTGCTCTGTTTAGCTTTTCTTAACCCTGCTCTGATTTGCCTTACCTCGAACTTTTTCGCTTTGTTGTGGTTTTTATTGCTGGTTTTTTGTCGTTGGTTTTTTTTTTTTTTTTTTTGGTTCATTTTTTATTTTTATTTTTTTTTTTCACTGCTTTCTCTTCCCTGGCACTGCTTTCTCTTTCCTGGCACTGCTTTGCTTTTCCTGGTGCTACTTTCCTTTGCTCTGCTTTGCCTTCCCTGGCCTTGCTTTGTTTTGCTTTATGGGGCCAAGCTTTCCTTTGCTCTGCTTTGCTTTGCTCTGCTTTGCTTTGCCTTGCTATGCTTTGCCTTGCCATGCTTCGCTTTCCTGGCCATGCTTTGCATCTCTTTACTTTTATTTTTACTTTTTTTTTTCTTTTCATGTTCATTGCATGTTTTGTTTTCCTTTTGAACCTTTTTGATGTGTTTTCTCTGACAGTGCTTTGCTTTTCCAGGCCGTGCTTGTCATTGCTTTTCCTTATGCCGCTAGGTCTTTTCCCTGGCAGGGCTCTGCCTTGTCTTGCTCAGCTTCCATCCGCATTGCTCTGCTCTCCTGTGCTGGGCTAGGCTTCCTTTGGAGACTGTCTCACTGAGTTTGCTGCTGAGTCGATTGGTATATTTATGAGCACATAAACTGTCGGACACACACGTTGGCCTCCCCGCAGCCCAGCAACTGTCCCCTCGGAACTGGCACGTGGGGGCAGCAGGCCTGGCCACCCGACATGGTCCATTTTGTGGCCCCAGCCATGCGGCAAACTGCCAGGTGGTCCCCAGCGTTACTCGTGTGAGGAAGCTGTTGGGTGAGGTTCTCAACGACAATAAGTAACCACAAGATTCCCACAACCACGGTGGGAGAAATCCACAACAACAACAACAACAAAATAGATATATAGATAAAACCAGCTAAAGCAAGACATGGTTCTTGCCCACCGTCACGGTGGACTAGGACATGTGAAGGAGGCTGGGGAGAGGGCGATCAGGGTACAGCCACTGTCCAAGTCTGGCTGCCATCTGTACACAACATGGAGGCCCTCCGGTCACCCCCCCACAGACTCTTGGAACCCAAAGGAGGGCTGGCCGCCAGCTCCTTACGTTTGCTTTGCTTCTCTTTGTTTTGCCTTGCTCTGCTTTGCTTTGCTCTTCCTGGCACAGTTTTGCTTTTCCATACCTCCTTTCCTCTGCTGTTCTTGCCCCGGCTTTGCCTCAGAGTGTTTTGCTCTTTCTCTCCTGGAAATACTTTGCATTTCCTTGTGCTACTTTGCTTTGCTTTGCTTTTCCTTGCTCTGCTTTGCCTTCCCTGGCCATGCTTCCGGTTGCTTTATCAGGCCATGCTTTCCTTGGTTTAGCTTTGGGTTATAGACCTGGCACTGCATTGCTTTTCCTACCCCTGCTGTGCTTTGCCTTGCCTCAAACTGCTTTGCTTTCCTTTGTTTGCCTTGTCTTTCCTGGTTATGCTTTGCTTTTCCCGGTGCCACTTTCCTTTGCTCACCTTTGCCTTCCCTGCCCATGCTTTGCTTTGCTTTGCTTTGTATTCCTGGCACTGCTTTGCTTTTCCTTCTCTGCTCTGTTTAGCTTTTCTTAACCCTGCTCTGATTTGCCTTACCTCGAACTTTTTCGCTTTGTTGTGGTTTTTATTGCTGGTTTTTTGTCGTTGTTGTTTTTTTTTTTTTTTTTTTTTTGGTTCATTTTTTATTTTTATTTTTTTTTTCACTGCTTTCTCTTCCCTGGCACTGCTTTCTCTTTCCTGGCACTGCTTTGCTTTTCCTGGTGCTACTTTCCTTTGCTCTGCTTTGCCTTCCCTGGCCTTGTTTTGTTTTGCTTTATGGGGCCAAGCTTTCCTTTGCTTAACTTTGCCTTGCCATGCTTTGCTTTCCTGGCCATGCTTTGCATCTCTTTACTTTTATTTTTACTTTTTTTTTTCTTTTCATGTTCATTGCATGTTTTGTTTTCCTTTTGAACCTTTTTGATGTGTTTTCTCTGACAGTGCTTTGCTTTTCCAGGTCGTGCTTGTCATTGCTTTTCCTTATGCCGCTAGGTCTTTTCCCTGGCAGGGCTCTGCCTTGTCTTGCTCAGCTTCCATCCGCATTGCTCTGCTCTCCTGTGCTGGGCTAGGCTTCCTTTGGAGACTGTCTCACTGAGTTTGCTGCTGAGTCGATTGGTATATTTATGAGCACATAAACCGTCAGACACAGAACATGACCTCCCCGCAGCCCAGCAACTGTCCCCTCGGAACTGGCACGTGGGGGCAGCAGGCCTGGCCACCCGACATGGTCCATTTTGTTGCCTCAGCCATGCGGCGAGCCGCCAGGTGGGCCCCACTGCTAGTTGGGTGTGTGAGGTTCTCAACGACAATAAGTAACCACAAGATTCCCACAACCACGGTGGAAGAAATCCACAACAACAACAACAACAACAACAAAATAGATAGAGATATATAAAACCAGCTAAATCAAGACATGGTTCTTGCCCACCGTCACGGTGGACTAGGACATGTGAAGGAGGCTGGGGAGAGGGCGATCAGGGTACAGCCACTGTCCAAGTCTGGCTGCCACCTGCACACAACATGGAGGCCCTCCGGTCTCCCCCCCCCACAGCCACTTGGAACCCAAAGGAGGGCTGGCCGCCAGCTCCTTACATTTGCTTTGCTTCTCTTTGTTTTGCCTTGCTCCGCTTTGCTTTGCTCTTCCTGGCACAGTTTTGCTTTTCCATACCTCCTTTCCTCTGCTGTTCTTGCCGCGGCTTTGCTTGGATTTGCATCAGACTGCTTTGCCTTTTCTTCCCTTGTTATGGTTTACTTGTCCTTGTGCTACTTTCCTTAGCTCAGCTTTGCCTTCCCCGGCCTTGCTTTGTTTTGCTTTATGGGGCCATGCTTGCCTTTGTTTAGCTTCGCTCTGCTCTGCTTTGCCTTGCTATGTTTTGCCTTTTCTGGACATGCTTTGCATCTATTTTTTTATTATTATTATTATTTTTTTTTTTTTTAAATGTCCATTGCATTATTTTGTTTTCCTTTTGGACCTATATGATGTGTTTTTACAGGCCGTGCTTTGCTTTTCCAGGCCGTGCTTGTCATTGCTTTTCCTTATGCCGCTAGGTCTTTTCCCTGGCAGGGCTCTGCCTTGTCTTGCTCAGCTTCCATCCGCATTGCTCTGCTCTCCTGTGCTGGGCTAGGCTTCCTTTGGAGACTGTCTCACTGAGTTTGCTGCTGAGTCGATTGGTATATTTATGAGCACATAAACTGTCGGACACACACGTTGGCCTCCCCGCAGCCCAGCAACTGTCCCCTCGGAACTGGCACGTGGGGGCAGCAGGCCTGGCCACCCGACATGGTCCATTTTGTGGCCCCAGCCATGCGGCAAACTGCCAGGTGGTCCCCAGCGTTACTCGTGTGAGGAAGCTGTTGGGTGAGGTTCTCAACGACAATAAGTAACCACAAGATTCCCACAACCACGGTGGGAGAAATCCACAACAACAACAACAACAACAACAAAATAGATATATAGATAAAACCAGCTAAAGCAAGACATGGTTCTTGCCCACCGTCACGGTGGACTAGGACATGTGAAGGAGGCTGGGGAGAGGGCGATCAGGGTACAGCCACTGTCCAAGTCTGGCTGCCATCTGTACACAACATGGAGGCCCTCCGGTCACCCCCCCACAGACTCTTGGAACCCAAAGGAGGGCTGGCCGCCAGCTCCTTACGTTTGCTTTGCTTCTCTTTGTTTTGCCTTGCTCCGCTTTGCTTTGCTCTTCCTGGCACAGTTTTGCTTTTCCATACCTCCTTTCCTCTGCTGTTCTTGCCCCGGCTTTGCCTCAGAGTGTTTTGCTCTTTCTCTCCTGGAAATACTTTGCATTTCCTTGTGCTACTTTGCTTTGCTTTGCTTTTCCTTGCTCTGCTTTGCCTTCCCTGGCCATGCTTCCGGTTGCTTTATCAGGCCATGCTTTCCTTGGTTTAGCTTTGGGTTATAGACCTGGCACTGCTTTGCTTTTCCTACCCCTGCTGTGCTTTGCCTTGCCTCAAACTGCTTTGCTTTCCTTTGTTTGCCTTGTCTTTCCTGGTTATGCTTTGCTTTTCCCGGTGCCACTTTCCTTTGCTCACCTTTGCCTTCCCTGCCCATGCTTTGCTTTGCTTTGCTTTGTATTCCTGGCACTGCTTTGCTTTTCCTTCTCTGCTCTGCTTAGCTTTTCTTAACCCTGCTCTGATTTGCCTTACCTCGAACTTTTTCGCTTTGTTGTGGTTTTTATTGCTGGTTTTTTGTCGTTGTTGTTTTTTTGTTTGTTTGTTTGTTTGTTTTTGTTCTTTTTTTTTTATTTTATTTTTATTTTTTTTCACTGCTTTCTCTTTCCTGGCACTGCTTTCTCTTTCCTGGCACTGCTTTGCTTTTCCCGGTGCCACTTTCCTTTGCTCACCTTTGCCTTCCCTGCCCATGCTTTGCTTTGCTTTGCTTTGTATTCCTGGCACTGCTTTGCTTTTCCTTCTCTGCTCTGCTTAGCTTTTCTTAACCCTGCTCTGATTTGCCTTACCTCGAACTTTTTCGCTTTGTTGTGGTTTTTATTGCTGGTTTTTTGTCGTTGTTTTTTTTTTTGTTTGTTTGTTTGTTTGTTTTTGTTCTTTTTTTTTTATTTTATTTTTATTTTTTTTCACTGCTTTCTCTTTCCTGGCACTGCTTTCTCTTTCCTGGCACTGCTTTGCTTTTCCTGGTGCCACTTTCCTTTGCTCACCTTTGCCTTCCCTGCCCATGCTTTGCTTTGCTTTGCTTTGTATTCCTGGCACTGCTTTGTTTTTCCTTCTCTGCTCTGTTTAGCTTTTCTTAACCCTGCTCTGATTTGCCTTACCTCGAACTTTTTCGCTTTGTTGTGGTTTTTATTGCTGGTTTTTTGTCGTTGTTTTTTTTTTTTTTTTTTTTTTTTTTGGTTCATTTTTTATTTTTATTTTTTTTTTTTCACTGCTTTCTCTTTCCTGGCACTGCTTTCTCTTTCCTGGCACTGCTTTGCTTTTCCTGGTGCTACTTTCCTTTGCTCTGCTTTGCCTTCCCTGGCCTTGCTTTGTTTTGCTTTATGGGGCCAAGCTTTCCTTTGCTCTGCTTTGCTTTGCTCTGCTTTGCTTTGCCTTGCTATGCTTTGCCTTGCCATGCTTTGCTTTCCTGGCCATGCTTTGCATCTCTTTACTTTTATTTTTACTTTTTTTTTTTCTTTTCATGTTCATTGCATGTTTTGTTTTCCTTTTGAACCTTTTTGATGTGTTTTCTCTGACAGTGCTTTGCTTTTCCAGGCCGTGCTTGTCATTGCTTTTCCTTATGCCGCTAGGTCTTTTCCCTGGCAGGGCTCTGCCTTGTCTTGCTCAGCTTCCATCCGCATTGCTCTGCTCTCCTGTGCTGGGCTAGGCTTCCTTTGGAGACTGTCTCACTGAGTTTGCTGCTGAGTCGATTGGTATATTTATGAGCACATAAACTGTCGGACACACACGTTGGCCTCCCCGCAGCCCAGCAACTGTCCCCTCGGAACTGGCACGTGGGGGCAGCAGGCCTGGCCACCCGACATGGTCCATTTTGTGGCCCCAGCCATGCGGCAAACTGCCAGGTGGTCCCCAGCGTTACTCGTGTGAGGAAGCTGTTGGGTGAGGTTCTCAACGACAATAAGTAACCACAAGATTCCCACAACCACGGTGGGAGAAATCCACAACAACAACAACAACAACAACAACAAAATAGATATATAGATAAAACCAGCTAAAGCAAGACATGGTTCTTGCCCACCGTCACGGTGGACTAGGACATGTGAAGGAGGCTGGGGAGAGGGCGATCAGGGTACAGCCACTGTCCAAGTCTGGCTGCCATCTGTACACAACATGGAGGCCCTCCGGTCACCCCCCCACAGACTCTTGGAACCCAAAGGAGGGCTGGCCGCCAGCTCCTTACGTTTGCTTTGCTTCTCTTTGTTTTGCCTTGCTCTGCTTTGCTTTGCTCTTCCTGGCACAGTTTTGCTTTTCCATACCTCCTTTCCTCTGCTGTTCTTGCCCCGGCTTTGCCTCAGAGTGTTTTGCTCTTTCTCTCCTGGAAATACTTTGCATTTCCTTGTGCTACTTTGCTTTGCTTTGCTTTTCCTTGCTCTGCTTTGCCTTCCCTGGCCATGCTTCCGGTTGCTTTATCAGGCCATGCTTTCCTTGGTTTAGCTTTGGGTTATAGACCTGGCACTGCATTGCTTTTCCTACCCCTGCTGTGCTTTGCCTTGCCTCAAACTGCTTTGCTTTCCTTTGTTTGCCTTGTCTTTCCTGGTTATGCTTTGCTTTTCCCGGTGCCACTTTCCTTTGCTCACCTTTGCCTTCCCTGCCCATGCTTTGCTTTGCTTTGCTTTGTATTCCTGGCACTGCTTTGCTTTTCCTTCTCTGCTCTGCTTAGCTTTTCTTAACCCTGCTCTGATTTGCCTTACCTCGAACTTTTTCGCTTTGTTGTGGTTTTTATTGCTGGTTTTTTGTCGTTGGTTTTTTTTTTTTTTTTTTGGTTCATTTTTTATTTTTATTTTTTTTTTTTTCACTGCTTTCTCTTTCCTGGCACTGCTTTGCTTTTCCTGGTGCTACTTTCCTTTGCTCTGCTTTGCCTTCCCTGGCCTTGCTTTGTTTTGCTTTATGGGGCCAAGCTTTCCTTTGCTCTGCTTTGCTTTGCTCTGCTTTGCTTTGCCTTGCTATGCTTTGCCTTGCCATGCTTTGCTTTCCTGGCCATGCTTTGCATCTCTTTACTTTTATTTTTACTTTTTTTTTTTCTTTTCATGTTCATTGCATGTTTTGTTTTCCTTTTGAACCTTTTTGATGTGTTTTCTCTGACAGTGCTTTGCTTTTCCAGGCCGTGCTTGTCATTGCTTTTCCTTATGCCGCTAGGTCTTTTCCCTGGCAGGGCTCTGCCTTGTCTTGCTCAGCTTCCATCCGCATTGCTCTGCTCTCCTGTGCTGGGCTAGGCTTCCTTTGGAGACTGTCTCACTGAGTTTGCTGCTGAGTCGATTGGTATATTTATGAGCACATAAACTGTCGGACACACACGTTGGCCTCCCCGCAGCCCAGCAACTGTCCCCTCGGAACTGGCACGTGGGGGCAGCAGGCCTGGCCACCCGACATGGTCCATTTTGTGGCCCCAGCCATGCGGCAAACTGCCAGGTGGTCCCCAGCGTTACTCGTGTGAGGAAGCTGTTGGGTGAGGTTCTCAACGACAATAAGTAACCACAAGATTCCCACAACCACGGTGGGAGAAATCCACAACAACAACAACAACAAAATAGATATATAGATAAAACCAGCTAAAGCAAGACATGGTTCTTGCCCACCGTCACGGTGGACTAGGACATGTGAAGGAGGCTGGGGAGAGGGCGATCAGGGTACAGCCACTGTCCAAGTCTGGCTGCCATCTGTACACAACATGGAGGCCCTCCGGTCACCCCCCCACAGACTCTTGGAACCCAAAGGAGGGCTGGCCGCCAGCTCCTTACATTTGCTTTGCTTCTCTTTGTTTTGCCTTGCTCCGCTTTGCTTTGCTCTTCCTGGCACAGTTTTGCTTTTCCATACCTCCTTTCCTCTGCTGTTCTTGCCCCGGCTTTGCCTCAGAGTGTTTTGCTCTTTCTCTCCTGGAAATACTTTGCATTTCCTTGTGCTACTTTGCTTTGCTTTGCTTTTCCTTGCTCTGCTTTGCCTTCCCTGGCCATGCTTCCGGTTGCTTTATCAGGCCATGCTTTCCTTGGTTTAGCTTTGGGTTATAGACCTGGCACTGCTTTGCTTTTCCTACCCCTGCTGTGCTTTGCCTTGCCTCAAACTGCTTTGCTTTCCTTTGTTTGCCTTGTCTTTCCTGGTTATGCTTTGCTTTTCCCGGTGCCACTTTCCTTTGCTCACCTTTGCCTTCCCTGCCCATGCTTTGCTTTGCTTTGCTTTGTATTCCTGGCACTGCTTTGCTTTTCCTTCTCTGCTCTGCTTAGCTTTTCTTAACCCTGCTCTGATTTGCCTTACCTCGAACTTTTTCGCTTTGTTGTGGTTTTTATTGCTGGTTTTTTGTCGTTGTTGTTTTTTTTTTTTTTTTTTTTTGGTTCATTTTTTATTTTTATTTTTTTTTTTTCACTGCTTTCTCTTCCCTGGCACTGCTTTCTCTTTCCTGGCACTGCTTTGCTTTTCCTGGTGCTACTTTCCTTTGCTCTGCTTTGCCTTCCCTGGCCTTGCTTTGTTTTGCTTTATGGGGCCAAGCTTTCCTTTGCTCTGCTTTGCTTTGCTCTGCTTTGCTTTGCCTTGCTATGCTTTGCCTTGCCATGCTTTGCTTTCCTGGCCATGCTTTGCATCTCTTTACTTTTATTTTTACTTTTTTTTTTCTTTTCATGTTCATTGCATGTTTTGTTTTCCTTTTGAACCTTTTTGATGTGTTTTCTCTGACAGTGCTTTGCTTTTCCAGGCCGTGCTTGTCATTGCTTTTCCTTATGCCGCTAGGTCTTTTCCCTGGCAGGGCTCTGCCTTGTCTTGCTCAGCTTCCATCCGCATTGCTCTGCTCTCCTGTGCTGGGCTAGGCTTCCTTTGGAGACTGTCTCACTGAGTTTGCTGCTGAGTCGATCGGTATATTTATGAGCACATAAACTGTCGGACACACACGTTGGCCTCCCCGCAGCCCAGCAACTGTCCCCTCGGAACTGGCACGTGGGGGCAGCAGGCCTGGCCACCCGACATGGTCCATTTTGTGGCCCCAGCCATGCGGCAAACTGCCAGGTGGTCCCCAGTGTTACTCGTGTGAGGAAGCTGTTGGGTGAGGTTCTCAACGACAATAAGTAACCACAAGATTCCCACAACCACGGTGGAAGAAATCCACAACAACAACAACAACAACAACAAAATAGATATATAGATAAAACCAGCTAAAGCAAGACATGGTTCTTGCCCACCGTCACGGTGGACTAGGACATGTGAAGGAGGCTGGGGAGAGGGCGATCAGGGTACAGCCACTGTCCAAGTCTGGCTGCCATCTGTACACAACATGGAGGCCCTCCGGTCACCCCCCCACAGACTCTTGGAACCCAAAGGAGGGCTGGCCGCCAGCTCCTTACGTTCGCTTTGCTTCTCTTTGTTTTGCCTTGCTCCGCTTTGCTTTGCTCTTCCTGGCACAGTTTTGCTTTTCCATACCTCCTTTCCTCTGCTGCTCTTGCCCCGGCTTTGCTTTGCTTTGCCTCAGATTGTTTTGCTGTTTCTTTCCTGGCAATGCTTTGCTTTTCCTTGTGCTACGTTCCCTTGCTCTGCTTTGACTTGCTCAGCTTTCCCTTCCCTGGCTATGCTTTCCTTGGTTTAGCTTTGGGTTATAGACCTGGCACTGCTTTGCTTTTCCTACCCCTGCTGTGCTTTGCCTTGCCTCAAACTGCTTTGCTTTCCTTTGTTTGCCTTGTCTTTCCTGGTTATGCTTTGCTTTTCCCGGTGCCACTTTCCTTTGCTCAGCTTTGCCTTCCCTGGCCTTGCTTTGTTTTGCTTTATGGGGCCATGCTTTCCTTTGCTTAACTTTGCTTTGCTCTGCTTTGCGCTGCTTTGCTTTGCCTTTCCTGGTCATGTTTTGCATTCCTTATTTATTTATTTATTTATTTATTTATTTATTTATTTATTTATTTATTTTTATTGATTTGATGTTCATTCCATGCTTTATGTTTTCCTTTTATATCTTTTTCTTGTGTTTTCTCCGGCCATGTTTTGCTTTTCCAGGCCCTGGTTCTCATGGCTTTCCTTATGCCGATAGGTCTTTTCCCTAGCAGGGCTCTGCCTTGTCTTGCTCAGCTTCCATCCGCATTGCTCTGCTCTCCTGTGCTGGGCTAGGCTTCCTTTGGAGACTGTCTCACTGAGTTTGCTGCTGAGTCGATTGGTATATTTATGAGCACATAAACCGTCAGACACAGAACTTGGCCTCCCCGCAGCCCAGCAACTGTCCCCTCGGAACTGGCACGTGGGGGCAGCAGGCCTGGCCACCCGACATGGTCCATTTTGTGGCCTCAGCCACGCGGCGAGCCGCCAGGTGGGCCCCACTGCTAGTTGGGTGTGTGAGGTTCTCAACGACAATAAGTAACCACAAGATTCCCACAACCACGGTGGAAGAAATCCACAACAACAACAACAACAACAACAACATAGATAGAGATATATAAAACCAGCTAAATCAAGACATGGTTCTTGCCCACCGTCACGGTGGACTAGGACATGTGAAGGAGGCTGGGGAGAGGGCGATCAGGGTACAGCCACTGTCCAAGTCTGGCTGCCACCTGCACACAACATGGAGGCCCTCCGGTCTCCCCCCCCCACAGCCACTTGGAACCCAAAGGAGGGCTGGCCGCCAGCTCCTTACATTTGCTTTGCTTCTCTTTGTTTTGCCTTGCTCCGCTTTGCTTTGCTCTTCCTGGCACAGTTTTGCTTTTCCATACCTCCTTTCCTCTGCTGTTCTTGCCCCGGCTTTGCTTTGCTTTGCCTCAGATTGTTTTGCTGTTTCTTTCCTGACAATGCTTTGTTTTTTCTTGTGCTACTTTCCTTTGCTCTGCTCAGCTTTGTTTTGCTTTTTCTTTCCTGGGCCTGCTATGTTTTTACTTGTGCAGTCATGCTTTATTTTTTATTTCTTTGCTTCGTATTCCTGTCAGTGCTTTGCTTTCCCTTCTCTGCTCTTCTGTACCTTTCTTAGCCTCGCTGTGCTTTGCTTTGCCTCAAACTGCTTTCTTTCCTTGGCTTTCCCTTTCCTGGCACCGCTTTGCTTTTCCTTGTGCTCCTTTCCTTAGCTTTGCTGTCTTTATGAACGCATAAACAAGTTCATAAAACTTGTTTATGAACACATAGAAAAGTTAGCCGGCCCGCAGCCCGGCAGCTGTCCCCTCGGAGCTGGCGGGCAGGGACAGGGATCTGGCTACCGGGCCAGGTCTATTTTGTTGCCCACCGTTGTCCGGAGAGCCACCAGGTGGGCTCCGTTGCTATTCGTCTGGGGAGGGGTGGGGGTTGAGAACAACAATAAATAACTACTCGATTCCTAAAACTAAAGGGGGAAACAGACGAAGAATACTATTGTTATTACTACTACTCCTATTTTTATTATGTTTTAATGATATTTATTTCTATTACTATTTAATACTTTTATTTCTAATAACTTCTTAGTAGTAGATAATAATAATAATTATTAGTAGTAGTAGTATTGATCATTTATATAATGATAAGCAGCTAAAGCAAACCAGCCAGGCAGCCAGCCAAACTGAGTGGCACAGGTGGGGAGCCGTTCGCGGCCGAGCAGGAGCCTCTGATGTCAGAGCGAGAGGCGGCCCGAGGCAACCGGGGGCCGCTGCCACACCCTGGCCTTCTCAAACGCCCAGCTCCCCGTAAGCCAGCAACGGGCCCCTTTTCCTCTGGGGTGGGTGGGGGGTGCGATTTCGACTGACGCTAAGTTAACTACGCATTTTGTTTTGGCAGCACCGTTTTTCTTTGCTTTGCTTTCCCTGGCCCTGTGTTGTTTTGCTTTGCTTTGTATTCATGGCACTGCTTCGCTTTTCCTGGCCCTGTTTTACTTTGGTTTGTCTGTTCCTGACCATGCTTTGCTTTTCCTGGCCTTGCTTCGTTTCGTTTTGCTTTACTTAGTATTCAAGACACCGCTTTTCTTTCCCTGGACCTCCTTTGCTTTGGTTTTTCTCGCCCTTCTTTGTTTTGCTTTTGCTGGCCGGCCCTGCCTTGCTTTGTTTTGCTTTACGGTTGTATTCAAGACACCACACCGCTTTTCTTTTCCTGGACCTCTTTTGCTTTGGTTTTTCTCGCCTTTCTTTGTTTTGCTTTTGCTGGCCCTGCCTTGCTTTGTTTTGCTTTACTTTGTATTCAAGACACCGTTTTTCTTTCCCCCACCCCCCAGGAAATCCTTAGCTTAGTTTTTTTCTCGCCCTTCTTTGTTTTGCTTTTGCTGGCCCTGCCTTGCTTTGTTTTGCTTTACTTTGTATTCGTGACACCACTTTTCTTTTCCTGGACCTCTTCTGCTTTGGTTTTTCTTGCCCTGCTTCGTTTTGCTTTTCCCGGCCCTTCTTGGCTTTGCTTTTCCTTTTGCCTCTTTCTTTTCCCTAGCAGGGCTTTGCTTTGTCTCGCTCTGCTTTCCGTTGCATTGCTCAGCTCTGCTTTGCCGTACTAGGTAGGCTTCTTTTGCAGACCGTCGCACCGATTTGGGCGATGAGCCGATCGGTGTATTTATGAACGCATAAACCCTCAGGCGCACACCGTGGCCTCCCCGCAGCCCGACGACTGTCCCCTGCGAGCTGGAGGGCGGGGACAGGAAGCCCGGCCACCCACCCAGCATGGTCTATTCCTCATCCCCCGCTGTCCGGCGAGCTGCCAGGTGGGTCCCGCTGCTGCTGTTCGTCTGGGGATGGGGTTGGGTGAGGTTTTTTAGGACGATAAGTGACATGACATGATTCCCAATGATTTTGGTTCGTTTTGCTTTGCTTTACTTTTCCTTGCTTTACTTTTCGTTGCTCTTGCCCGCTTTGCTTTTCCTGCACCTGCTTCGACGTGCTTTCCTTAGAACTGCCTATTTTTGGGGGGTTTTGGTTTGTATTCCCGGCACCGATTTCCTTTTCTTTGCTCTGCTTTGCTGTTCCTACTCTGCTTTGCTTTGCTTTTTTGCTTTTTTGATGTGTTTACACACACAGGAACGCTGGGTCACCTAATTCGGCCTCCCCACAGTCGCCAACCGTCCCTTCGCAGCTGGCAGGTGGGGGGGGGGGGGTGGGGGTCGGCCACCCAGCCAAGTCTATTCCAGGACCCCTGCTGACTGGGGAGCCGCCATCTGAGCTCAACTGCCGTTTGCCTGGGGAGGCGGGGGGGGAGGGGGGGGAGCTGAGGAGTGGGGGGGGGGGGGGGGGGGGGGAGGTTTTGAAAGACGGTAAGGAATGACATGATTCCTAAAGCTACAGCGGAAAACAGGCAACAGAACTAACTAATAATAATAATAATAATAAAGATAACAGTATTTATTTTCAAAAGCAGCTAAAGCAAACCGGCCAGGCAGTCAGCCGCACTGAGTGGCACAGGTGGCGAGCCGCTCGCGGCCGAGCAAGAACCTCTGACGTCAGAGCGAGCGGTGGCCCGAAGCAGCCGGGGTCCGGGGCCGCGCCCTCGCCTTCCCGACCGGCGCCGGCGCCCCGCCCCGCCCGCTGCAAAGGCTGCAAAGGGCGGACGAGAGGGAGGGAGAAGTGGGGAGGGGGTGGAGGTGGCCATTGAAGTGCATAGACGGCCGCTGTCAGATGCAGGCCGCCCTATCTACCCACCCCTCCCACCCTCCCCGCCTCGTGCAGCCGCCAGGTCTACTTCTCCTCCCCGCTCTCTCCCCCCGCCCCCTCCCGCCTCGTGGAGCCACCAGGTCTACTTCTCCCTCCTCCTCCCCCGCTCTCTTCCCCCGCCCCCTCCCGCCTCGTGGAGCCACCAGGTCTACTTCTCCCTCCTCCTCCCCGCTCTCCCCCCGCCCCCTCCCGCCTCGTGGAGCCACCAGGTCTACTTCTCCCTCCCCCCCCCCGCTCTCTCCCCCCGCTCCCTCCCGCTTCGTGAAGCCACCAGGTCTACTTCTCCCTCCTCCTCCCCGCTCTCTCCCCCCGCCCCCTCCCGCTTCGTGGAGCCACCAGGTCTACTTCTTCCTCCTCCCCGCTCTGTCTCCCCCGCCCCCTCCCGCCTCGTGGAGCCATCAGGTCTACCCCGCCGTCATGGTCATTGGTCTAGCCATCACAGCCACGGCTAGAGGGTGGCCCGGCTGCCTCGTCTACACGGCCACACAGACGCAGACGCGCGCGTGCACAGACGCGCGCGTGCCCGCACGCTTCCCTCCGGCGGCCCGCCAGGTCTATCCACACGCCTCTCGCGTGCAGGGGAACGGGTGGGAGGCGCCATTCATTCGAATCGTTCACGCTTTTAAAAGAAAAAGAACAAGAAAAAGAAAAAGAACAAGAAAAAGAAAAAGAGAAAAAGAAAAAGAAAAAAACACACATAAAAAAAAAAAAAAACATCAGCAGCAGCAGCAGCAACAAGAAAGCACGGGTCCCGCTTGTCGGCGGTGAGACGAGAGGTCGTCCAAAGCGTGCGGAGAAAGCGTTCGCTCTCAGATTCTGGCCGCCACGTCTACCCGCCGCCAGAGCCTCTCGGAGCCCGCGGGAGACCGGCCGCCAGTTCCTTCCCTTTGCTTTGCTTTTGCTGGCCCTGCTTCGCTTTGCTTTTCGTGGAAGCGCTGCGTTTTGCTTTGCGTCGCATTCGTGGCACTCGTTTGCTTTTCCTTCGTCTGCTGTGCCTCGCTCCGCTTTGCCGTTGCTCCTCCGCTTTGCTTTGCTTTTCCCGGCGCTGCTTGGCCTGGCTTTTGCTGGCAGCGCTCCGCCTTTGCGTTGCGCGCCTTCGCTTTGCCTCGTTTCGCACGGATCGATGGCTGCAGTGACACACGCCCCGCCACGCAGAGTCGCACGGGTGGCTCGCAGGCGAGCCAGAGCCCCTGACGGCAGAGCGAGCGGCGGCCCGATGCAGCCAGGGGCCGCGGCCGCGCTCTCGG
>CATOCB010000398.1:0-20000 GCA_951411735.1 Somateria mollissima | reverse complement strand
CCTAACTGGAGGCACAGAGAAACAGCGACGCCTACCACACCTTCCGAGCCGTGGCACGAGCTGCTAGTCTACCGCCAGCCCCACGGCTGCCCTCCAAGTGCCGTCGGAGCCACGGTAGACCTGGCCGCCGCTCCCTCTGCCCGACCGTCGGCCAGCTCCTCCGCACGGGTAGACCTGGCAACCGCAGGAGGACACGGGGAGACCCGCCGGCCGGGAACCAACACCGCCGGCCCGCCTTCCTTCGCTTTTCGAACGGGCCCTTCCGGCACTTTTCGGACCTTTTCGGGCCTTTTCGGACCTTTCCGGGAATTTCCGACGCTTTCCGCGCGATCGGACCCGCTCGGGAACCGCTCGACCGACCGGCAGACGTGCGCGTTCGCAAACGCGCGCGCGCGCGCGCGCCCGTCGCTGCCGGGCAGACCCCGACGCCGTTCTCGCGGACGGACCTGCAGCGACCCCTACAGGTCGCCGCCGGCTAAGCAAACATGGCGACCGCGGCCGGGTAGACCTGGCGGCCGCAGGAAGACACGGGGAGAACTGACGGCTGCTGTCCGCAGCGCTTATACAAGGCGCCCGCGGCGCCCCCAGGCGGGGAACACCTGCCGGCCGGGAACCAACACCGCCGTCGTTTCCCTAGCAGGGCTCTGCCTTGTCTTGCTCAGCTTCCATCCGCATTGCTCTGCTCTCCTGTGCTGGGCTAGGCTTCTTTTGGAGACCGTCCCACTGATTTGGATGCCGAGTCGATTGGTATCATTATGAACGCATAAAGCATCCGACGCAGAACTTTGGCCTCCCCACAGCCCGGCGACTGTTCCCTCGGAACTGGCGCGTGGGGGCAGCAGGCCTGGACACCCAGCATGGTCTTTTCTGTGGCCCCAGCCGTGCGGCGAGCCGCCAGGTGGGCCCCACAGCTATTCCTCTGGGGATGGTGTTCGCTGAGGGTTTGAACGACGATAAGTAACGACAAGATTCCCACAACCACGGTGGAAGAAAGGCAACAATAAAGAAATACACAGCTAAAGCAAGACATGGTTCTTGCCCGCTGTCACGGTGGACTAGGACATGTGAAGGAGGCTGGGGAGAGGGCGATCAGGATACAGCCACTGTCCAAGTCCGGCTGCCACCTGCACACAACATGGAGGCCCTCCGGTCTCCCCCCCACAGACTCTTGGAACCCAAAGGAGGGCTGGCCGCCAGCTCCTTACGTTTGCTTTGCTTCTCTTTGTTTTGCCTTGCTCTGCTTTGCTTTGCTCTTCCTGGCACAGTTTTGCTTTTCCATACCTCCTTTCCTCTGCTGTTCTTGCCCCGGCTTTGCCTCAGAGTGTTTTGCTCTTTCTCTCCTGGAAATGCTTTGCATTTCCTTGTGCTACTTTGCTTTGCTTTGCTTTTCCTTGCTCTGCTTTGCCTTCCCTGGCCATGCTTCCGGTTGCTTTATCAGGCCATGCTTTCCTTGGTTTAGCTTTGGGTTATAGACCTGGCACTGCTTTGCTTTTCCTACCCCTGCTGTGCTTTGCCTTGCCTCAAACTGCTTTGCTTTCCTTTGTTTGCCTTGTCTTTCCTGGTTATGCTTTGCTTTTCCCGGTGCCACTTTCCTTTGCTCACCTTTGCCTTCCCTGCCCATGCTTTGCTTTGCTTTGCTTTGTATTCCTGGCACTGCTTTGCTTTTCCTTCTCTGCTCTGCTTAGCTTTTCTTAACCCTGCTCTGATTTGCCTTACCTCGAACTTTTTCGCTTTGTTGTGGTTTTTATTGCTGGTTTTTTGTCGTTGTTGTTTTTTTGTTTGTTTGTTTGTTTGTTTTTGTTCTTTTTTTTTTATTTTATTTTTATTTTTTTTCACTGCTTTCTCTTTCCTGGCACTGCTTTCTCTTTCCTGGCACTGCTTTGCTTTTCCCGGTGCCACTTTCCTTTGCTCACCTTTGCCTTCCCTGCCCATGCTTTGCTTTGCTTTGCTTTGTATTCCTGGCACTGCTTTGCTTTTCCTTCTCTGCTCTGTTTAGCTTTTCTTAACCCTGCTCTGATTTGCCTTACCTCGAACTTTTTCGCTTTGTTGTGGTTTTTATTGCTGGTTTTTTGTCGTTGGTTTTTTTTTTTTTTGGTTCATTTTTTATTTTTATTTTTTTTTTTTCACTGCTTTCTCTTTCCTGGCACTGCTTTCTCTTTCCTGGCACTGCTTTGCTTTTCCTGGTGCTACTTTCCTTTGCTCTGCTTTGCCTTCCCTGGCCTTGCTTTGTTTTGCTTTATGGGGCCAAGCTTTCCTTTGCTCTGCTTTGCTTTGCTCTGCTTTGCTTTGCCTTGCTATGCTTTGCCTTGCCATGCTTTGCTTTCCTGGCCATGCTTTGCATCTCTTTACTTTTATTTTTACTTTTTTTTTTTCTTTTCATGTTCATTGCATGTTTTGTTTTCCTTTTGAACCTTTTTGATGTGTTTTCTCTGACAGTGCTTTGCTTTTCCAGGCCGTGCTTGTCATTGCTTTTCCTTATGCCGCTAGGTCTTTTCCCTGGCAGGGCTCTGCCTTGTCTTGCTCAGCTTCCATCCGCATTGCTCTGCTCTCCTGTGCTGGGCTAGGCTTCCTTTGGAGACTGTCTCACTGAGTTTGCTGCTGAGTCGATTGGTATATTTATGAGCACATAAACTGTCGGACACACACGTTGGCCTCCCCGCAGCCCAGCAACTGTCCCCTCGGAACTGGCACGTGGGGGCAGCAGGCCTGGCCACCCGACATGGTCCATTTTGTGGCCCCAGCCATGCGGCAAACTGCCAGGTGGTCCCCAGCGTTACTCGTGTGAGGAAGCTGTTGGGTGAGGTTCTCAACGACAATAAGTAACCACAAGATTCCCACAACCACGGTGGGAGAAATCCACAACAACAACAACAACAACAACAACAAAATAGATATATAGATAAAACCAGCTAAAGCAAGACATGGTTCTTGCCCACCGTCACGGTGGACTAGGACATGTGAAGGAGGCTGGGGAGAGGGCGATCAGGGTACAGCCACTGTCCAAGTCTGGCTGCCATCTGTACACAACATGGAGGCCCTCCGGTCACCCCCCCACAGACTCTTGGAACCCAAAGGAGGGCTGGCCGCCAGCTCCTTACGTTTGCTTTGCTTCTCTTTGTTTTGCCTTGCTCTGCTTTGCTTTGCTCTTCCTGGCACAGTTTTGCTTTTCCATACCTCCTTTCCTCTGCTGTTCTTGCCCCGGCTTTGCCTCAGAGTGTTTTGCTCTTTCTCTCCTGGAAATACTTTGCATTTCCTTGTGCTACTTTGCTTTGCTTTGCTTTTCCTTGCTCTGCTTTGCCTTCCCTGGCCATGCTTCCGGTTGCTTTATCAGGCCATGCTTTCCTTGGTTTAGCTTTGGGTTATAGACCTGGCACTGCTTTGCTTTTCCTACCCCTGCTGTGCTTTGCCTTGCCTCAAACTGCTTTGCTTTCCTTTGTTTGCCTTGTCTTTCCTGGTTATGCTTTGCTTTTCCCGGTGCCACTTTCCTTTGCTCACCTTTGCCTTCCCTGCCCATGCTTTGCTTTGCTTTGCTTTGTATTCCTGGCACTGCTTTGCTTTTCCTTCTCTGCTCTGTTTAGCTTTTCTTAACCCTGCTCTGATTTGCCTTACCTCGAACTTTTTCGCTTTGTTGTGGTTTTTATTGCTGGTTTTTTGTCGTTGTTGTTTTTTTGTTTGTTTGTTTGTTTGTTTTTGTTCTTTTTTTTTTATTTTATTTTTATTTTTTTTCACTGCTTTCTCTTTCCTGGCACTGCTTTCTCTTTCCTGGCACTGCTTTGCTTTTCCCGGTGCCACTTTCCTTTGCTCACCTTTGCCTTCCCTGCCCATGCTTTGCTTTGCTTTGCTTTGTATTCCTGGCACTGCTTTGCTTTTCCTTCTCTGCTCTGTTTAGCTTTTCTTAACCCTGCTCTGATTTGCCTTACCTCGAACTTTTTCGCTTTGTTGTGGTTTTTATTGCTGGTTTTTTGTCGTTGGTTTTTTTTTTTTTTGGTTCATTTTTTATTTTTATTTTTTTTTTTTCACTGCTTTCTCTTTCCTGGCACTGCTTTCTCTTTCCTGGCACTGCTTTGCTTTTCCTGGTGCTACTTTCCTTTGCTCTGCTTTGCCTTCCCTGGCCTTGCTTTGTTTTGCTTTATGGGGCCAAGCTTTCCTTTGCTCTGCTTTGCTTTGCTCTGCTTTGCTTTGCCTTGCTATGCTTTGCCTTGCCATGCTTTGCTTTCCTGGCCATGCTTTGCATCTCTTTACTTTTATTTTTACTTTTTTTTTTTCTTTTCATGTTCATTGCATGTTTTGTTTTCCTTTTGAACCTTTTTGATGTGTTTTCTCTGACAGTGCTTTGCTTTTCCAGGCCGTGCTTGTCATTGCTTTTCCTTATGCCGCTAGGTCTTTTCCCTGGCAGGGCTCTGCCTTGTCTTGCTCAGCTTCCATCCGCATTGCTCTGCTCTCCTGTGCTGGGCTAGGCTTCCTTTGGAGACTGTCTCACTGAGTTTGCTGCTGAGTCGATTGGTATATTTATGAGCACATAAACTGTCGGACACACACGTTGGCCTCCCCGCAGCCCAGCAACTGTCCCCTCGGAACTGGCACGTGGGGGCAGCAGGCCTGGCCACCCGACATGGTCCATTTTGTGGCCCCAGCCATGCGGCAAACTGCCAGGTGGTCCCCAGCGTTACTCGTGTGAGGAAGCTGTTGGGTGAGGTTCTCAACGACAATAAGTAACCACAAGATTCCCACAACCACGGTGGGAGAAATCCACAACAACAACAACAACAACAACAACAAAATAGATATATAGATAAAACCAGCTAAAGCAAGACATGGTTCTTGCCCACCGTCACGGTGGACTAGGACATGTGAAGGAGGCTGGGGAGAGGGCGATCAGGGTACAGCCACTGTCCAAGTCTGGCTGCCATCTGTACACAACATGGAGGCCCTCCGGTCACCCCCCCACAGACTCTTGGAACCCAAAGGAGGGCTGGCCGCCAGCTCCTTACGTTTGCTTTGCTTCTCTTTGTTTTGCCTTGCTCTGCTTTGCTTTGCTCTTCCTGGCACAGTTTTGCTTTTCCATACCTCCTTTCCTCTGCTGTTCTTGCCCCGGCTTTGCCTCAGAGTGTTTTGCTCTTTCTCTCCTGGAAATACTTTGCATTTCCTTGTGCTACTTTGCTTTGCTTTGCTTTTCCTTGCTCTGCTTTGCCTTCCCTGGCCATGCTTCCGGTTGCTTTATCAGGCCATGCTTTCCTTGGTTTAGCTTTGGGTTATAGACCTGGCACTGCTTTGCTTTTCCTACCCCTGCTGTGCTTTGCCTTGCCTCAAACTGCTTTGCTTTCCTTTGTTTGCCTTGTCTTTCCTGGTTATGCTTTGCTTTTCCCGGTGCCACTTTCCTTTGCTCACCTTTGCCTTCCCTGCCCATGCTTTGCTTTGCTTTGCTTTGTATTCCTGGCACTGCTTTGCTTTTCCTTCTCTGCTCTGTTTAGCTTTTCTTAACCCTGCTCTGATTTGCCTTACCTCGAACTTTTTCGCTTTGTTGTGGTTTTTATTGCTGGTTTTTTGTCGTTGTTGTTTTTTTGTTTGTTTGTTTGTTTGTTTTTGTTCTTTTTTTTTTATTTTATTTTTATTTTTTTTCACTGCTTTCTCTTTCCTGGCACTGCTTTCTCTTTCCTGGCACTGCTTTGCTTTTCCCGGTGCCACTTTCCTTTGCTCACCTTTGCCTTCCCTGCCCATGCTTTGCTTTGCTTTGCTTTGTATTCCTGGCACTGCTTTGCTTTTCCTTCTCTGCTCTGTTTAGCTTTTCTTAACCCTGCTCTGATTTGCCTTACCTCGAACTTTTTCGCTTTGTTGTGGTTTTTATTGCTGGTTTTTTGTCGTTGGTTTTTTTTTTTTTTGGTTCATTTTTTATTTTTATTTTTTTTTTTTCACTGCTTTCTCTTTCCTGGCACTGCTTTCTCTTTCCTGGCACTGCTTTGCTTTTCCTGGTGCTACTTTCCTTTGCTCTGCTTTGCCTTCCCTGGCCTTGCTTTGTTTTGCTTTATGGGGCCAAGCTTTCCTTTGCTCTGCTTTGCTTTGCTCTGCTTTGCTTTGCCTTGCTATGCTTTGCCTTGCCATGCTTTGCTTTCCTGGCCATGCTTTGCATCTCTTTACTTTTATTTTTACTTTTTTTTTTTCTTTTCATGTTCATTGCATGTTTTGTTTTCCTTTTGAACCTTTTTGATGTGTTTTCTCTGACAGTGCTTTGCTTTTCCAGGCCGTGCTTGTCATTGCTTTTCCTTATGCCGCTAGGTCTTTTCCCTGGCAGGGCTCTGCCTTGTCTTGCTCAGCTTCCATCCGCATTGCTCTGCTCTCCTGTGCTGGGCTAGGCTTCCTTTGGAGACTGTCTCACTGAGTTTGCTGCTGAGTCGATTGGTATATTTATGAGCACATAAACTGTCGGACACACACGTTGGCCTCCCCGCAGCCCAGCAACTGTCCCCTCGGAACTGGCACGTGGGGGCAGCAGGCCTGGCCACCCGACATGGTCCATTTTGTGGCCCCAGCCATGCGGCAAACTGCCAGGTGGTCCCCAGCGTTACTCGTGTGAGGAAGCTGTTGGGTGAGGTTCTCAACGACAATAAGTAACCACAAGATTCCCACAACCACGGTGGGAGAAATCCACAACAACAACAACAACAACAACAACAAAATAGATATATAGATAAAACCAGCTAAAGCAAGACATGGTTCTTGCCCACCGTCACGGTGGACTAGGACATGTGAAGGAGGCTGGGGAGAGGGCGATCAGGGTACAGCCACTGTCCAAGTCTGGCTGCCATCTGTACACAACATGGAGGCCCTCCGGTCACCCCCCCACAGACTCTTGGAACCCAAAGGAGGGCTGGCCGCCAGCTCCTTACGTTTGCTTTGCTTCTCTTTGTTTTGCCTTGCTCTGCTTTGCTTTGCTCTTCCTGGCACAGTTTTGCTTTTCCATACCTCCTTTCCTCTGCTGTTCTTGCCCCGGCTTTGCCTCAGAGTGTTTTGCTCTTTCTCTCCTGGAAATACTTTGCATTTCCTTGTGCTACTTTGCTTTGCTTTGCTTTTCCTTGCTCTGCTTTGCCTTCCCTGGCCATGCTTCCGGTTGCTTTATCAGGCCATGCTTTCCTTGGTTTAGCTTTGGGTTATAGACCTGGCACTGCTTTGCTTTTCCTACCCCTGCTGTGCTTTGCCTTGCCTCAAACTGCTTTGCTTTCCTTTGTTTGCCTTGTCTTTCCTGGTTATGCTTTGCTTTTCCCGGTGCCACTTTCCTTTGCTCACCTTTGCCTTCCCTGCCCATGCTTTGCTTTGCTTTGCTTTGTATTCCTGGCACTGCTTTGCTTTTCCTTCTCTGCTCTGTTTAGCTTTTCTTAACCCTGCTCTGATTTGCCTTACCTCGAACTTTTTCGCTTTGTTGTGGTTTTTATTGCTGGTTTTTTGTCGTTGGTTTTTTTTTTTTTTTTTTTTGGTTCATTTTTTATTTTTATTTTTTTTTTTCACTGCTTTCTCTTCCCTGGCACTGCTTTCTCTTTCCTGGCACTGCTTTGCTTTTCCTGGTGCTACTTTCCTTTGCTCTGCTTTGCCTTCCCTGGCCTTGCTTTGTTTTGCTTTATGGGGCCAAGCTTTCCTTTGCTCTGCTTTGCTTTGCTCTGCTTTGCTTTGCCTTGCTATGCTTTGCCTTGCCATGCTTCGCTTTCCTGGCCATGCTTTGCATCTCTTTACTTTTATTTTTACTTTTTTTTTTCTTTTCATGTTCATTGCATGTTTTGTTTTCCTTTTGAACCTTTTTGATGTGTTTTCTCTGACAGTGCTTTGCTTTTCCAGGCCGTGCTTGTCATTGCTTTTCCTTATGCCGCTAGGTCTTTTCCCTGGCAGGGCTCTGCCTTGTCTTGCTCAGCTTCCATCCGCATTGCTCTGCTCTCCTGTGCTGGGCTAGGCTTCCTTTGGAGACTGTCTCACTGAGTTTGCTGCTGAGTCGATTGGTATATTTATGAGCACATAAACTGTCGGACACACACGTTGGCCTCCCCGCAGCCCAGCAACTGTCCCCTCGGAACTGGCACGTGGGGGCAGCAGGCCTGGCCACCCGACATGGTCCATTTTGTGGCCCCAGCCATGCGGCAAACTGCCAGGTGGTCCCCAGCGTTACTCGTGTGAGGAAGCTGTTGGGTGAGGTTCTCAACGACAATAAGTAACCACAAGATTCCCACAACCACGGTGGGAGAAATCCACAACAACAACAACAACAAAATAGATATATAGATAAAACCAGCTAAAGCAAGACATGGTTCTTGCCCACCGTCACGGTGGACTAGGACATGTGAAGGAGGCTGGGGAGAGGGCGATCAGGGTACAGCCACTGTCCAAGTCTGGCTGCCATCTGTACACAACATGGAGGCCCTCCGGTCACCCCCCCACAGACTCTTGGAACCCAAAGGAGGGCTGGCCGCCAGCTCCTTACGTTTGCTTTGCTTCTCTTTGTTTTGCCTTGCTCTGCTTTGCTTTGCTCTTCCTGGCACAGTTTTGCTTTTCCATACCTCCTTTCCTCTGCTGTTCTTGCCCCGGCTTTGCCTCAGAGTGTTTTGCTCTTTCTCTCCTGGAAATACTTTGCATTTCCTTGTGCTACTTTGCTTTGCTTTGCTTTTCCTTGCTCTGCTTTGCCTTCCCTGGCCATGCTTCCGGTTGCTTTATCAGGCCATGCTTTCCTTGGTTTAGCTTTGGGTTATAGACCTGGCACTGCATTGCTTTTCCTACCCCTGCTGTGCTTTGCCTTGCCTCAAACTGCTTTGCTTTCCTTTGTTTGCCTTGTCTTTCCTGGTTATGCTTTGCTTTTCCCGGTGCCACTTTCCTTTGCTCACCTTTGCCTTCCCTGCCCATGCTTTGCTTTGCTTTGCTTTGTATTCCTGGCACTGCTTTGCTTTTCCTTCTCTGCTCTGTTTAGCTTTTCTTAACCCTGCTCTGATTTGCCTTACCTCGAACTTTTTCGCTTTGTTGTGGTTTTTATTGCTGGTTTTTTGTCGTTGTTGTTTTTTTTTTTTTTTTTTTTTTGGTTCATTTTTTATTTTTATTTTTTTTTTCACTGCTTTCTCTTCCCTGGCACTGCTTTCTCTTTCCTGGCACTGCTTTGCTTTTCCTGGTGCTACTTTCCTTTGCTCTGCTTTGCCTTCCCTGGCCTTGTTTTGTTTTGCTTTATGGGGCCAAGCTTTCCTTTGCTTAACTTTGCCTTGCCATGCTTTGCTTTCCTGGCCATGCTTTGCATCTCTTTACTTTTATTTTTACTTTTTTTTTTCTTTTCATGTTCATTGCATGTTTTGTTTTCCTTTTGAACCTTTTTGATGTGTTTTCTCTGACAGTGCTTTGCTTTTCCAGGTCGTGCTTGTCATTGCTTTTCCTTATGCCGCTAGGTCTTTTCCCTGGCAGGGCTCTGCCTTGTCTTGCTCAGCTTCCATCCGCATTGCTCTGCTCTCCTGTGCTGGGCTAGGCTTCCTTTGGAGACTGTCTCACTGAGTTTGCTGCTGAGTCGATTGGTATATTTATGAGCACATAAACCGTCAGACACAGAACATGACCTCCCCGCAGCCCAGCAACTGTCCCCTCGGAACTGGCACGTGGGGGCAGCAGGCCTGGCCACCCGACATGGTCCATTTTGTTGCCTCAGCCATGCGGCGAGCCGCCAGGTGGGCCCCACTGCTAGTTGGGTGTGTGAGGTTCTCAACGACAATAAGTAACCACAAGATTCCCACAACCACGGTGGAAGAAATCCACAACAACAACAACAACAACAACAAAATAGATAGAGATATATAAAACCAGCTAAATCAAGACATGGTTCTTGCCCACCGTCACGGTGGACTAGGACATGTGAAGGAGGCTGGGGAGAGGGCGATCAGGGTACAGCCACTGTCCAAGTCTGGCTGCCACCTGCACACAACATGGAGGCCCTCCGGTCTCCCCCCCCCACAGCCACTTGGAACCCAAAGGAGGGCTGGCCGCCAGCTCCTTACATTTGCTTTGCTTCTCTTTGTTTTGCCTTGCTCCGCTTTGCTTTGCTCTTCCTGGCACAGTTTTGCTTTTCCATACCTCCTTTCCTCTGCTGTTCTTGCCGCGGCTTTGCTTGGATTTGCATCAGACTGCTTTGCCTTTTCTTCCCTTGTTATGGTTTACTTGTCCTTGTGCTACTTTCCTTAGCTCAGCTTTGCCTTCCCCGGCCTTGCTTTGTTTTGCTTTATGGGGCCATGCTTGCCTTTGTTTAGCTTCGCTCTGCTCTGCTTTGCCTTGCTATGTTTTGCCTTTTCTGGACATGCTTTGCATCTATTTTTTTATTATTATTATTATTTTTTTTTTTTTTAAATGTCCATTGCATTATTTTGTTTTCCTTTTGGACCTATATGATGTGTTTTTACAGGCCGTGCTTTGCTTTTCCAGGCCGTGCTTGTCATTGCTTTTCCTTATGCCGCTAGGTCTTTTCCCTGGCAGGGCTCTGCCTTGTCTTGCTCAGCTTCCATCCGCATTGCTCTGCTCTCCTGTGCTGGGCTAGGCTTCCTTTGGAGACTGTCTCACTGAGTTTGCTGCTGAGTCGATTGGTATATTTATGAGCACATAAACTGTCGGACACACACGTTGGCCTCCCCGCAGCCCAGCAACTGTCCCCTCGGAACTGGCACGTGGGGGCAGCAGGCCTGGCCACCCGACATGGTCCATTTTGTGGCCCCAGCCATGCGGCAAACTGCCAGGTGGTCCCCAGCGTTACTCGTGTGAGGAAGCTGTTGGGTGAGGTTCTCAACGACAATAAGTAACCACAAGATTCCCACAACCACGGTGGGAGAAATCCACAACAACAACAACAACAACAACAACAAAATAGATATATAGATAAAACCAGCTAAAGCAAGACATGGTTCTTGCCCACCGTCACGGTGGACTAGGACATGTGAAGGAGGCTGGGGAGAGGGCGATCAGGGTACAGCCACTGTCCAAGTCTGGCTGCCATCTGTACACAACATGGAGGCCCTCCGGTCACCCCCCCACAGACTCTTGGAACCCAAAGGAGGGCTGGCCGCCAGCTCCTTACGTTTGCTTTGCTTCTCTTTGTTTTGCCTTGCTCTGCTTTGCTTTGCTCTTCCTGGCACAGTTTTGCTTTTCCATACCTCCTTTCCTCTGCTGTTCTTGCCCCGGCTTTGCCTCAGAGTGTTTTGCTCTTTCTCTCCTGGAAATACTTTGCATTTCCTTGTGCTACTTTGCTTTGCTTTGCTTTTCCTTGCTCTGCTTTGCCTTCCCTGGCCATGCTTCCGGTTGCTTTATCAGGCCATGCTTTCCTTGGTTTAGCTTTGGGTTATAGACCTGGCACTGCTTTGCTTTTCCTACCCCTGCTGTGCTTTGCCTTGCCTCAAACTGCTTTGCTTTCCTTTGTTTGCCTTGTCTTTCCTGGTTATGCTTTGCTTTTCCCGGTGCCACTTTCCTTTGCTCACCTTTGCCTTCCCTGCCCATGCTTTGCTTTGCTTTGCTTTGTATTCCTGGCACTGCTTTGCTTTTCCTTCTCTGCTCTGTTTAGCTTTTCTTAACCCTGCTCTGATTTGCCTTACCTCGAACTTTTTCGCTTTGTTGTGGTTTTTATTGCTGGTTTTTTGTCGTTGTTGTTTTTTTTTTTTTTTTGGTTCATTTTTTATTTTTATTTTTTTTTTTTCACTGCTTTCTCTTTCCTGGCACTGCTTTCTCTTTCCTGGCACTGCTTTGCTTTTCCTGGTGCTACTTTCCTTTGCTCTGCTTTGCCTTCCCTGGCCTTGCTTTGTTTTGCTTTATGGGGCCAAGCTTTCCTTTGCTCTGCTTTGCTTTGCTCTGCTTTGCTTTGCCTTGCTATGCTTTGCCTTGCCATGCTTCGCTTTCCTGGCCATGCTTTGCATCTCTTTACTTTTATTTTTACTTTTTTTTTTTCTTTTCATGTTCATTGCATGTTTTGTTTTCCTTTTGAACCTTTTTGATGTGTTTTCTCTGACAGTGCTTTGCTTTTCCAGGCCGTGCTTGTCATTGCTTTTCCTTATGCCGCTAGGTCTTTTCCCTGGCAGGGCTCTGCCTTGTCTTGCTCAGCTTCCATCCGCATTGCTCTGCTCTCCTGTGCTGGGCTAGGCTTCCTTTGGAGACTGTCTCACTGAGTTTGCTGCTGAGTCGATTGGTATATTTATGAGCACATAAACTGTCGGACACACACGTTGGCCTCCCCGCAGCCCAGCAACTGTCCCCTCGGAACTGGCACGTGGGGGCAGCAGGCCTGGCCACCCGACATGGTCCATTTTGTGGCCCCAGCCATGCGGCAAACTGCCAGGTGGTCCCCAGCGTTACTCGTGTGAGGAAGCTGTTGGGTGAGGTTCTCAACGACAATAAGTAACCACAAGATTCCCACAACCACGGTGGGAGAAATCCACAACAACAACAACAACAACAACAACAAAATAGATATATAGATAAAACCAGCTAAAGCAAGACATGGTTCTTGCCCACCGTCACGGTGGACTAGGACATGTGAAGGAGGCTGGGGAGAGGGCGATCAGGGTACAGCCACTGTCCAAGTCTGGCTGCCATCTGTACACAACATGGAGGCCCTCCGGTCACCCCCCCACAGACTCTTGGAACCCAAAGGAGGGCTGGCCGCCAGCTCCTTACGTTTGCTTTGCTTCTCTTTGTTTTGCCTTGCTCTGCTTTGCTTTGCTCTTCCTGGCACAGTTTTGCTTTTCCATACCTCCTTTCCTCTGCTGTTCTTGCCCCGGCTTTGCCTCAGAGTGTTTTGCTCTTTCTCTCCTGGAAATACTTTGCATTTCCTTGTGCTACTTTGCTTTGCTTTGCTTTTCCTTGCTCTGCTTTGCCTTCCCTGGCCATGCTTCCGGTTGCTTTATCAGGCCATGCTTTCCTTGGTTTAGCTTTGGGTTATAGACCTGGCACTGCATTGCTTTTCCTACCCCTGCTGTGCTTTGCCTTGCCTCAAACTGCTTTGCTTTCCTTTGTTTGCCTTGTCTTTCCTGGTTATGCTTTGCTTTTCCCGGTGCCACTTTCCTTTGCTCACCTTTGCCTTCCCTGCCCATGCTTTGCTTTGCTTTGCTTTGTATTCCTGGCACTGCTTTGCTTTTCCTTCTCTGCTCTGCTTAGCTTTTCTTAACCCTGCTCTGATTTGCCTTACCTCGAACTTTTTCGCTTTGTTGTGGTTTTTATTGCTGGTTTTTTGTCGTTGGTTTTTTTTTTTTTTTTTTGGTTCATTTTTTATTTTTATTTTTTTTTTTTTCACTGCTTTCTCTTTCCTGGCACTGCTTTGCTTTTCCTGGTGCTACTTTCCTTTGCTCTGCTTTGCCTTCCCTGGCCTTGCTTTGTTTTGCTTTATGGGGCCAAGCTTTCCTTTGCTCTGCTTTGCTTTGCTCTGCTTTGCTTTGCCTTGCTATGCTTTGCCTTGCCATGCTTTGCTTTCCTGGCCATGCTTTGCATCTCTTTACTTTTA
Source organism: Somateria mollissima (assembly GCA_951411735.1). Taxonomy (NCBI): domain Eukaryota; kingdom Metazoa; phylum Chordata; class Aves; order Anseriformes; family Anatidae; genus Somateria; species Somateria mollissima. Next base: position 6,520 of record CATOCB010000398.1, on the reverse strand, counting down.
TTTTTACTTTTTTTTTTTCTTTTCATGTTCATTGCATGTTTTGTTTTCCTTTTGAACCTTTTTGATGTGTTTTCTCTGACAGTGCTTTGCTTTTCCAGGCCGTGCTTGTCATTGCTTTTCCTTATGCCGCTAGGTCTTTTCCCTGGCAGGGCTCTGCCTTGTCTTGCTCAGCTTCCATCCGCATTGCTCTGCTCTCCTGTGCTGGGCTAGGCTTCCTTTGGAGACTGTCTCACTGAGTTTGCTGCTGAGTCGATTGGTATATTTATGAGCACATAAACTGTCGGACACACACGTTGGCCTCCCCGCAGCCCAGCAACTGTCCCCTCGGAACTGGCACGTGGGGGCAGCAGGCCTGGCCACCCGACATGGTCCATTTTGTGGCCCCAGCCATGCGGCAAACTGCCAGGTGGTCCCCAGCGTTACTCGTGTGAGGAAGCTGTTGGGTGAGGTTCTCAACGACAATAAGTAACCACAAGATTCCCACAACCACGGTGGGAGAAATCCACAACAACAACAACAACAAAATAGATATATAGATAAAACCAGCTAAAGCAAGACATGGTTCTTGCCCACCGTCACGGTGGACTAGGACATGTGAAGGAGGCTGGGGAGAGGGCGATCAGGGTACAGCCACTGTCCAAGTCTGGCTGCCATCTGTACACAACATGGAGGCCCTCCGGTCACCCCCCCACAGACTCTTGGAACCCAAAGGAGGGCTGGCCGCCAGCTCCTTACATTTGCTTTGCTTCTCTTTGTTTTGCCTTGCTCCGCTTTGCTTTGCTCTTCCTGGCACAGTTTTGCTTTTCCATACCTCCTTTCCTCTGCTGTTCTTGCCCCGGCTTTGCCTCAGAGTGTTTTGCTCTTTCTCTCCTGGAAATACTTTGCATTTCCTTGTGCTACTTTGCTTTGCTTTGCTTTTCCTTGCTCTGCTTTGCCTTCCCTGGCCATGCTTCCGGTTGCTTTATCAGGCCATGCTTTCCTTGGTTTAGCTTTGGGTTATAGACCTGGCACTGCTTTGCTTTTCCTACCCCTGCTGTGCTTTGCCTTGCCTCAAACTGCTTTGCTTTCCTTTGTTTGCCTTGTCTTTCCTGGTTATGCTTTGCTTTTCCCGGTGCCACTTTCCTTTGCTCACCTTTGCCTTCCCTGCCCATGCTTTGCTTTGCTTTGCTTTGTATTCCTGGCACTGCTTTGCTTTTCCTTCTCTGCTCTGCTTAGCTTTTCTTAACCCTGCTCTGATTTGCCTTACCTCGAACTTTTTCGCTTTGTTGTGGTTTTTATTGCTGGTTTTTTGTCGTTGTTGTTTTTTTTTTTTTTTTTTTTTGGTTCATTTTTTATTTTTATTTTTTTTTTTTCACTGCTTTCTCTTCCCTGGCACTGCTTTCTCTTTCCTGGCACTGCTTTGCTTTTCCTGGTGCTACTTTCCTTTGCTCTGCTTTGCCTTCCCTGGCCTTGCTTTGTTTTGCTTTATGGGGCCAAGCTTTCCTTTGCTCTGCTTTGCTTTGCTCTGCTTTGCTTTGCCTTGCTATGCTTTGCCTTGCCATGCTTTGCTTTCCTGGCCATGCTTTGCATCTCTTTACTTTTATTTTTACTTTTTTTTTTCTTTTCATGTTCATTGCATGTTTTGTTTTCCTTTTGAACCTTTTTGATGTGTTTTCTCTGACAGTGCTTTGCTTTTCCAGGCCGTGCTTGTCATTGCTTTTCCTTATGCCGCTAGGTCTTTTCCCTGGCAGGGCTCTGCCTTGTCTTGCTCAGCTTCCATCCGCATTGCTCTGCTCTCCTGTGCTGGGCTAGGCTTCCTTTGGAGACTGTCTCACTGAGTTTGCTGCTGAGTCGATCGGTATATTTATGAGCACATAAACTGTCGGACACACACGTTGGCCTCCCCGCAGCCCAGCAACTGTCCCCTCGGAACTGGCACGTGGGGGCAGCAGGCCTGGCCACCCGACATGGTCCATTTTGTGGCCCCAGCCATGCGGCAAACTGCCAGGTGGTCCCCAGTGTTACTCGTGTGAGGAAGCTGTTGGGTGAGGTTCTCAACGACAATAAGTAACCACAAGATTCCCACAACCACGGTGGAAGAAATCCACAACAACAACAACAACAACAACAAAATAGATATATAGATAAAACCAGCTAAAGCAAGACATGGTTCTTGCCCACCGTCACGGTGGACTAGGACATGTGAAGGAGGCTGGGGAGAGGGCGATCAGGGTACAGCCACTGTCCAAGTCTGGCTGCCATCTGTACACAACATGGAGGCCCTCCGGTCACCCCCCCACAGACTCTTGGAACCCAAAGGAGGGCTGGCCGCCAGCTCCTTACGTTCGCTTTGCTTCTCTTTGTTTTGCCTTGCTCCGCTTTGCTTTGCTCTTCCTGGCACAGTTTTGCTTTTCCATACCTCCTTTCCTCTGCTGCTCTTGCCCCGGCTTTGCTTTGCTTTGCCTCAGATTGTTTTGCTGTTTCTTTCCTGGCAATGCTTTGCTTTTCCTTGTGCTACGTTCCCTTGCTCTGCTTTGACTTGCTCAGCTTTCCCTTCCCTGGCTATGCTTTCCTTGGTTTAGCTTTGGGTTATAGACCTGGCACTGCTTTGCTTTTCCTACCCCTGCTGTGCTTTGCCTTGCCTCAAACTGCTTTGCTTTCCTTTGTTTGCCTTGTCTTTCCTGGTTATGCTTTGCTTTTCCCGGTGCCACTTTCCTTTGCTCAGCTTTGCCTTCCCTGGCCTTGCTTTGTTTTGCTTTATGGGGCCATGCTTTCCTTTGCTTAACTTTGCTTTGCTCTGCTTTGCGCTGCTTTGCTTTGCCTTTCCTGGTCATGTTTTGCATTCCTTATTTATTTATTTATTTATTTATTTATTTATTTATTTATTTATTTATTTTTATTGATTTGATGTTCATTCCATGCTTTATGTTTTCCTTTTATATCTTTTTCTTGTGTTTTCTCCGGCCATGTTTTGCTTTTCCAGGCCCTGGTTCTCATGGCTTTCCTTATGCCGATAGGTCTTTTCCCTAGCAGGGCTCTGCCTTGTCTTGCTCAGCTTCCATCCGCATTGCTCTGCTCTCCTGTGCTGGGCTAGGCTTCCTTTGGAGACTGTCTCACTGAGTTTGCTGCTGAGTCGATTGGTATATTTATGAGCACATAAACCGTCAGACACAGAACTTGGCCTCCCCGCAGCCCAGCAACTGTCCCCTCGGAACTGGCACGTGGGGGCAGCAGGCCTGGCCACCCGACATGGTCCATTTTGTGGCCTCAGCCACGCGGCGAGCCGCCAGGTGGGCCCCACTGCTAGTTGGGTGTGTGAGGTTCTCAACGACAATAAGTAACCACAAGATTCCCACAACCACGGTGGAAGAAATCCACAACAACAACAACAACAACAACAACATAGATAGAGATATATAAAACCAGCTAAATCAAGACATGGTTCTTGCCCACCGTCACGGTGGACTAGGACATGTGAAGGAGGCTGGGGAGAGGGCGATCAGGGTACAGCCACTGTCCAAGTCTGGCTGCCACCTGCACACAACATGGAGGCCCTCCGGTCTCCCCCCCCCACAGCCACTTGGAACCCAAAGGAGGGCTGGCCGCCAGCTCCTTACATTTGCTTTGCTTCTCTTTGTTTTGCCTTGCTCCGCTTTGCTTTGCTCTTCCTGGCACAGTTTTGCTTTTCCATACCTCCTTTCCTCTGCTGTTCTTGCCCCGGCTTTGCTTTGCTTTGCCTCAGATTGTTTTGCTGTTTCTTTCCTGACAATGCTTTGTTTTTTCTTGTGCTACTTTCCTTTGCTCTGCTCAGCTTTGTTTTGCTTTTTCTTTCCTGGGCCTGCTATGTTTTTACTTGTGCAGTCATGCTTTATTTTTTATTTCTTTGCTTCGTATTCCTGTCAGTGCTTTGCTTTCCCTTCTCTGCTCTTCTGTACCTTTCTTAGCCTCGCTGTGCTTTGCTTTGCCTCAAACTGCTTTCTTTCCTTGGCTTTCCCTTTCCTGGCACCGCTTTGCTTTTCCTTGTGCTCCTTTCCTTAGCTTTGCTGTCTTTATGAACGCATAAACAAGTTCATAAAACTTGTTTATGAACACATAGAAAAGTTAGCCGGCCCGCAGCCCGGCAGCTGTCCCCTCGGAGCTGGCGGGCAGGGACAGGGATCTGGCTACCGGGCCAGGTCTATTTTGTTGCCCACCGTTGTCCGGAGAGCCACCAGGTGGGCTCCGTTGCTATTCGTCTGGGGAGGGGTGGGGGTTGAGAACAACAATAAATAACTACTCGATTCCTAAAACTAAAGGGGGAAACAGACGAAGAATACTATTGTTATTACTACTACTCCTATTTTTATTATGTTTTAATGATATTTATTTCTATTACTATTTAATACTTTTATTTCTAATAACTTCTTAGTAGTAGATAATAATAATAATTATTAGTAGTAGTAGTATTGATCATTTATATAATGATAAGCAGCTAAAGCAAACCAGCCAGGCAGCCAGCCAAACTGAGTGGCACAGGTGGGGAGCCGTTCGCGGCCGAGCAGGAGCCTCTGATGTCAGAGCGAGAGGCGGCCCGAGGCAACCGGGGGCCGCTGCCACACCCTGGCCTTCTCAAACGCCCAGCTCCCCGTAAGCCAGCAACGGGCCCCTTTTCCTCTGGGGTGGGTGGGGGGTGCGATTTCGACTGACGCTAAGTTAACTACGCATTTTGTTTTGGCAGCACCGTTTTTCTTTGCTTTGCTTTCCCTGGCCCTGTGTTGTTTTGCTTTGCTTTGTATTCATGGCACTGCTTCGCTTTTCCTGGCCCTGTTTTACTTTGGTTTGTCTGTTCCTGACCATGCTTTGCTTTTCCTGGCCTTGCTTCGTTTCGTTTTGCTTTACTTAGTATTCAAGACACCGCTTTTCTTTCCCTGGACCTCCTTTGCTTTGGTTTTTCTCGCCCTTCTTTGTTTTGCTTTTGCTGGCCGGCCCTGCCTTGCTTTGTTTTGCTTTACGGTTGTATTCAAGACACCACACCGCTTTTCTTTTCCTGGACCTCTTTTGCTTTGGTTTTTCTCGCCTTTCTTTGTTTTGCTTTTGCTGGCCCTGCCTTGCTTTGTTTTGCTTTACTTTGTATTCAAGACACCGTTTTTCTTTCCCCCACCCCCCAGGAAATCCTTAGCTTAGTTTTTTTCTCGCCCTTCTTTGTTTTGCTTTTGCTGGCCCTGCCTTGCTTTGTTTTGCTTTACTTTGTATTCGTGACACCACTTTTCTTTTCCTGGACCTCTTCTGCTTTGGTTTTTCTTGCCCTGCTTCGTTTTGCTTTTCCCGGCCCTTCTTGGCTTTGCTTTTCCTTTTGCCTCTTTCTTTTCCCTAGCAGGGCTTTGCTTTGTCTCGCTCTGCTTTCCGTTGCATTGCTCAGCTCTGCTTTGCCGTACTAGGTAGGCTTCTTTTGCAGACCGTCGCACCGATTTGGGCGATGAGCCGATCGGTGTATTTATGAACGCATAAACCCTCAGGCGCACACCGTGGCCTCCCCGCAGCCCGACGACTGTCCCCTGCGAGCTGGAGGGCGGGGACAGGAAGCCCGGCCACCCACCCAGCATGGTCTATTCCTCATCCCCCGCTGTCCGGCGAGCTGCCAGGTGGGTCCCGCTGCTGCTGTTCGTCTGGGGATGGGGTTGGGTGAGGTTTTTTAGGACGATAAGTGACATGACATGATTCCCAATGATTTTGGTTCGTTTTGCTTTGCTTTACTTTTCCTTGCTTTACTTTTCGTTGCTCTTGCCCGCTTTGCTTTTCCTGCACCTGCTTCGACGTGCTTTCCTTAGAACTGCCTATTTTTGGGGGGTTTTGGTTTGTATTCCCGGCACCGATTTCCTTTTCTTTGCTCTGCTTTGCTGTTCCTACTCTGCTTTGCTTTGCTTTTTTGCTTTTTTGATGTGTTTACACACACAGGAACGCTGGGTCACCTAATTCGGCCTCCCCACAGTCGCCAACCGTCCCTTCGCAGCTGGCAGGTGGGGGGGGGGGGGTGGGGGTCGGCCACCCAGCCAAGTCTATTCCAGGACCCCTGCTGACTGGGGAGCCGCCATCTGAGCTCAACTGCCGTTTGCCTGGGGAGGCGGGGGGGGAGGGGGGGGAGCTGAGGAGTGGGGGGGGGGGGGGGGGGGGGGAGGTTTTGAAAGACGGTAAGGAATGACATGATTCCTAAAGCTACAGCGGAAAACAGGCAACAGAACTAACTAATAATAATAATAATAATAAAGATAACAGTATTTATTTTCAAAAGCAGCTAAAGCAAACCGGCCAGGCAGTCAGCCGCACTGAGTGGCACAGGTGGCGAGCCGCTCGCGGCCGAGCAAGAACCTCTGACGTCAGAGCGAGCGGTGGCCCGAAGCAGCCGGGGTCCGGGGCCGCGCCCTCGCCTTCCCGACCGGCGCCGGCGCCCCGCCCCGCCCGCTGCAAAGGCTGCAAAGGGCGGACGAGAGGGAGGGAGAAGTGGGGAGGGGGTGGAGGTGGCCATTGAAGTGCATAGACGGCCGCTGTCAGATGCAGGCCGCCC
>CATOCB010000397.1:0-28812 GCA_951411735.1 Somateria mollissima | reverse complement strand
ATGAGGTACCACTTGTAGGATATGAAAACCTGTAGCTTTCAGAAAAACTCTTTGTAAAATATAATTATTCCAATCTCTTAGCATATCACACTGAGTCAAGTTCAATGGTTCAATTGTAGCAAAATCATAACATTTTTATTACTAATGAGAAAAAAAAAAAAACAACTGTAAAAAAGAAGTATTTCTGAAAATCTCTAAACTTTTACAAGTAAAAAAAAAAAAAAAAAAAAGCTAGAAAGAGTCCTTGAATTTTGCATAACTTCTCTCCTGTAACTGTCTTTCCTTGTTTCATTTATTTTATTTTATTTTATTTTATTTTGAAAGTAAATTGGATTAGTTCTGCATATTTTTCTTCCAGAAACAGCAAAAGTAGACAGAGAAATGTGAGTAATATATAAGGATAGTGGCTGAGCAGGCTGAGCAGGGAGAATCTCTAAATGACTAACAAACCTTTAGGTTGAGGGGAGAAAAGCTGACAGTGTTACGTAGGATAGTTACATGGGGAAAAAAAATGAATTCAGAAGTTGCACTCGTAACAATTTATTTGAATATTAAAGATGCATCCTGGATTTTCCCAAGCTTCTTAATGTTCTGAAAAATGGAATTAAAATTTTATTTTCTTTGTTCAAGCTAATCTTAGTCCCCCAATATTTAAAGTAATATTGATGCTGCATTGCTAGACCCCCTGTAAAACTTCCTGAAGGCTCAGAGTTTTCCTTAATCTTTAGGGTATAAAGATTGTAAGTTTACATCTTTGAAAACTTTCATTGGAAGATGTGGATGTGAGATATAGAATTTTACAGTTTTTGGACATTCATAAGGCACAACGAAATGAAAGTTGGAAAAGTAAATTATTTCAAAAAGCAAAGATTTCTGTGCGTTGAGATACCACTTCATTCAGTCACCTCTCTTTAAAATATGAGGTATCAGATAATATTAGTCTTGAAAGGTCTTCTTGATAAATAATTATTAGACACTAGAACTAGAACTAATTAGACACTAGACATTAAGGCACAGAGGGATCATAAGAAACTTCACTTTGAGAAAGAAGGAAACCCTGGACTACTTACATGTATGTTTCTATAATCTGACATATGTAATGCTATTTATTTTAATTTTTTGTCTTTCTATGATTTTCAGATTAATAATATTGAATATAAATATGTTCATTTTTCATAGTATAATAGAAGAAATGGGGATCTGTGAGAAGAAAAAAGAGGAGGAATTTTATCATAAAAAGACTATATTTTCAAATATATTAAGTTAAACTCTGGCAAATGAGAAAAAGAATGTTCAAGGTAGAAGAATAATCAAGTACAAGTCAGTCATGTAGTTGTTTCTAATTTAAGTTATCAATAAAAAAAAGTTTAATATAATTAAAAAGCAAATATTTCATCTGATTCTGCCTTATTGGAATGAAGTCCTCTGTATGCAAAATGCATTACATTTTGAAAATCAGATATTGCATATTTGACGTGACTTATAATTTAAAAACAAACAAACAAACAAAAAAAAAAAACACTTTGTCAGATTGCAACATTTAGCACTGATTATTTTAAAAGTTCATTTTTCATTTGTGCTCCTTGCTTGAAAAATAATTCTCTTAGTTATTAGACTTTCAGCACCACATCACTTGACTTTCTCAAGACATTTCTGGAAGCGTTCATGCTGCCTTATATTTTTACTGTTTGTGCATATTCTTTGTTTTACTTTCCTAAAGGAGATGTATACGGACACTGTATATTAAGTGATGGTAGAAACTAAAGACATCTATTGACAGTTTCATCATGGAACAATGAAAATTTGCAATTGCATAAGTACACTGTAGTTACAAGAATCATAGGAAGAAAGAACTACATACTGACAAATTGAAGGTCAATAATTATGTTAAAGGAAAATATGCATGATATACATCTATATCATAGTATGCAAGCACATATTAAGATAAATCATGCAACTTATATATGTCTCTCAAGGATTTAAGCTGGGGGTGACCAAAGTCTTATGTTCACCTTTCCAGATGGAATTCCATATAACCTAGGCCCTGGCTCAGAATCACTGCCTAGAGGCACAGATTCAAAGGTCTGTCTTTACATTTTATTGTACCAAAACAAGCTATCTTTCTAGGCTCTAGCTGGAGTTGTGACAGACAGAGATGATGCTAATCTTATTGTTAATGTCAAAGACTTAGCATGACAGCAGCAGACAAGATAGGTAGTAGTGAATGACAGAGTAATCTGTCTAGAATAGGACTAGTTCATACATAAAGGATCATACTGTAAGAAATCACTATCAGCATGTCCATATGTTTACTTCTTTGCTCATTCTGATGGCAGTTAGATCATTTAACTGCAAATTTTCTTGTCAAAGATTATTTGAAATTCACATTATTTTAACACTGTAAACGTGAAAAGATAAAATTTTATATCTGCCTGTATTATCAGTATTTAACATTTAAAGGTACAGCAAACATTATTCTGTGAAAACAATTCCAGATATAATATTAATAATTGCCTATAATGAATGTCCTTAGTCCCACAGACTTCCCTTACAGTTTTTATTCACTGTCATAATAGGTTGCAATGTTATTTACAGTCATTATATATCTTTAACTGTCAAATTCTTTAAAAAGATAACTTGAAAATAATTCATACAGACAGAGAACTATGGCATGGTGGTTAATTTATACCCTTTGGGAATTCATAACACAAATGAAGCAATAACAGCCTGTGCCCTTTAAACAAAGGTAGTAGCAAAGATTAGTACTCACAAGTACAGTTAAGCTTCTGATTCATTCTATTGGATACAATTAAAACCTGCATATTCTGTCCCTGATCTCTATATTTATTTTCTTGGATAGACATTAAGGTTATATTTTTGAAGATTTGCAACTATAAATCTTCCAATTATTTACAAAACACAATATTACAGACAATCTACATATTTAATATTGTAGAAGGAGAGCACAGCAAAACTACTTACATCATGTTGTAATTCGGACAACAAAAAAAGGGTCTTAGCTTTCTGGTTAATTCACAGATATTCATATATGGCCTTGTGGATTTTTGAAAAAAAAAATAATTGAGAAACTACTATGCCTAATATGTGACTCTAATTAGAGGAAAACAAATAAATAAATAAGAGCAAATTCCTCTTTGGGGAAATAGAGAAATGTGTTTGTTCTGATGAATGCTAAAATATTTAGCTTAACATAAAAGATGGACTACTTCAACAAATTAAACAGATAAAAAAAAAAAAAAAGTGGTATGTAACATGGTTAAATATAGACACTATGACAGACAAGTAGATTAGCAAATTTTAGAGTGATTTCAGTACGTGTAAATACACTTCTTTCATTATAATCAAGCTCCCACCTAAAGAAAGGGAATAGTATGTGATATTTTCAAAGTGGCTTTCAGCAACATCCACAAACAACTTTTTGCAACATACCATCCTGTATAGCTAGCGAGCTTGTATGCTAATGGAAAGGAGGTTGTGGTGGTTTTACCGTGCTGGGCAGCTAAACCCCACAACCGCTCTCTCACTCCCCCTCTTTTTAGATGAGGAGGGGGAGAAGTAAAGCAAAGAACAACTCACGGGTTGAGATAAGGATAATTTAATTAAAGGGAAATAATAATAATTATTAAATAAAGATTATTATGAACTAAACAATTTAACTAAAGGGAAACAAAAAGGGAAAGGGGAAAAGGGAGGGGGAAAGGGAAAATAAAAAGAAGGGAGGAAAACAAACAAAATAAATGAAGGCTATGTGGAAGTGCAGAGGAAAGAAATTACTCTCTACTTCCCACAAATGAGCGATGATTGACCACGTCCTTGAAGCAGGGCCTCAACGCACGTAGCCGGTGTTCGGGAGGAGGACCGACGTTTTCACAACGAGAGCCCACCCCTCCCCTCTTCTTCCTGTTTCCACCTTTTATTGCTGAGTGTGACATCACATGGTATGGAATATCCCTTTGGTTGGTTTAGGTCAGCTGCCCTGGTGATGTTTCTCTTCTCACTTTTTGCCCACCCCCTAGGAGGGTTAGAGAGAGGCCCGATGCTGTGCCACAGCTGCTCAGCAGTAGACACAACACTGGTGTGATAACACTGCTGTTCCAGCTACAAGTGCAGAGTACAGCACTGTATGGGCTGCTGCCGGGAAAGTTAACGTTCCAGCCAGACCCAGTACAGAGGTGAAAACAGTTTCAATCACCCATTCCTTTCTCAACCCTGTCTGTAATGGGGCCTCCACAGCATTGCACCAAGTTCCATGTCAACTGTTGACATCTGCTTTTGAATAATATTACTGATACTCTGACTACAAAGATCTTACAATGTCCCCTTTTAGCTATGCTGTCAGACAGTGCTGTCTTCCTCTATCTGTTCTTCATGCCTGGCAATGACTACTGTGTTTCTAGTTCACCACAACACTTTACACTGCGATCTTTAAATGGGAAAGATGGGAAGAATAAGTCTGGGATTAGGGCATCAGAATTCCTGCTGCTGTACAGATCAGCTTGAATATGATTCAAGAGCGTTTCTTGATCACCACAGTCATGCTGTGTATTCTGTTTTCAAATTCATCTTTTATACAACTTTAGATGAACTGTGCCAATTCTGATTTGAAGGCAAGATCTAGGGTTGCTTTCCTTTCTCTCAGCTGCACAGTAGCATTCTCTTTCCACAAGACAGGTTTATTGACAATTATTTTTTAAGTCTCAGTGCTGGTGGCAACAACAATAAAAATATAGTGCATTTCTAAGAAAAATAAAATTCAAAATCAAATTAATTCTATATAATATTTTGGCTAAGGAAGGTCCTATTTTTTTTTTTTTTTTTTGACTACAGTGAGATCTCGTTTCACAGTGACACCTCATCTTAAATGTCATCTTTCAAACATTTCACGTCAGCTATAATTTTACCTCCATGCTAGGTATGTTTGGGTAAAGCTTCTGATTAGCAGTAATAGAGTTCTGAGTTACAGTAGTTGCACTTTTTGAGATAATTAACCAGCTGCTGGCAAAATAATTGTTGATCCAGTGATGATCTAAACATATTTTAATTGTAACAGAAGAATAGGTGTCCATCTATAATAAATCAATTTTCTCAATATTTCTGGTTGAATACATATTAAATGCTTAAAAGCAATATAGTAATGATCTCTAGCCAGGCAGCCAGAAGAATGTAGTCCAAGCATAAGTAATAACCAAAAACTCCAGCAGATCATTACATGAGTCACTGAAGTGAACCTTTTCATTTAGAAAGACTGTGGAAACCTTTTCATCTTACTTAATTTACTTTTTTTTTTTTTTTTTTTTTTTTTTTTTTTTTGTTACAAGTTCAGAAGATATTTTGTCTCTCCAAAAAGCTATAAATTTTAGCTGTATTCTCTCTAACTGATGCTCTGGAGCTCTCAAATTTAAAATGGTGAATTATGGTTTTTTTGAGAAACAAGGATTGATAATGGAATTGGGTTTTAGAAGAACATAAGGATCAGAGGACCTAAACTTTGACTGCTTTTGGATGACAATAGGAACAGGACTTAAGAAAAATAATCAAAATAATTAAGACAAGAAAAAAGTTGAAAGTAAAGCAAAACATAACATAAGGCAGAAAATAAAACATTTTAAATATCTTGTGATATTGTGATATTTTACATGAATTCAGTTAAGCATAGGTGTGAAGGCTGTCCTTTAAATATCCTAATATACAATCCATAAAGTAATAAGGAATCTTGTCTCTTTTGCCTGTTCATAATTTAATGCAAATTCCTTTAGGACAATTGCAGAGTTATAGTCAACAACTAAGGAATAGGCATATCAAATTCTGATTACTGGAACAAGATGATTCTGCCTGAAAAGTATGCATCAATGCAGTGTTCTCTTTGAGCAAATACGTTTTAATTAGAAACTTGATAATCAGTGTTACTTTTTATGTACATCTGCTTACTCTGTCAAAAACTAACATCATAATACCTGGCTGAGTTAGGCTTTTGATTGCTTTATTTAATTTCAGTATCAAATGACCAATTTGCAGAAGGATTCCTGTATCTGTATTTGTTTAAAGGGTTATTTTCTATGAACTGACTCCAACAGCATATAATCAGCTTTGAAACAAACAAACAGAACAACAACACCCCATGGTTCAAAAGAACAGATTAACAGGTAAGGAAATATGCAAAATCTAAAATAAATGGCATCTGTGAAGCAGATTTAATTTCTGTACTTCAAGATGTGCCATATTGTAACTACAAAGACTTAGGTAAATTTAACTACTTTATGTAAATTCAATAAGGCAAATCCAATTGTGTTTCATTTATTTTAAGTCAATTATGCTGTGTAATATGGTTCTTTCAGTTTGTATGAAGCACTGGCAGTGCCCAAGCTGTTTATGAAACTTCAAATTAAATTTTTTGGACATATTCAATATGCAAAATAGAGACAAATATAAGTTAATATAAGAATGAAGAAAATGAACTGAGCCTTATAATCTATTCCTTCTATTTTTTAAGATGGAATCTTGAAAAAAATCTATACATAATGAATCTGTAGTAGCCTTTAAGCATACCATTAATAAATTTTTCACTGCCTTGTTAAAGTGGGAAAAATTGGTATTTAGATAATTAAAACATCGCAGAAGTTTATATAACTAAAACATTGCAGAAGTTTGTGCATACCAAACATGTCTGTTAACTATTTGGAGTCATGTTCTGCCTTCAAATCTTTGTTACATATTTCCTATTATTGTCAGAAATAGAAAGAAGACTTTAAGATGTTTCGGAGTACAAATATATATATACATATATTGGAGAAAATTATAGTCAGTTTTGGAATTATAAGTGCTTAATACTGAAAATTATAACTTTAAAAGTGCAGACATAGTAGTTCTAGAAAAGACCCTATGACAAAAAAAAAAAAAAAAAAAAAAGCATGACATTTATTCTTTTTTTTTTTTTTTTCAATTTATTATTATTTTTTTAAATATTGTGCTGTTATTCTAAATATGTCCATTGCTCCTTAGGTAGCTGATTGGCTTGATTCTGCATTCATTCATTCTAAACGTATTTTTTAAAAGACAAAGTTCTGAAAACCTGAATAGATGGTAGTTGTAGACCATTAGTAGTTTGACATTTTAACGGAGAGAGGAGAGAAGAGGAAGGGACAGGATGGGAGGGAAAGGGAGGGGAGGGTAAAAGGCAAACTGCAAGCATCTCACTGATATTTCTACCCACTTTCCTTACGCAGTGGAACAAACAAGTAAATGAATAAATAAATAAATTGTCGTGGTTTAACCCAGCCGGCAGCTAAACACCACACAGCCATTCGCTCACCCTCTCCCCTCCCTCTCTGGGGTGGGGGACAGAAACAGGAAAGTGAAGCCTGTGAGTTGAAATAAAGACAGTTTATTAAGACAGAAAATTAGTAATAACAATAATAATAATAACAATAATGATGATGATGATATTAGTACTACTAATAATAATGTGTACAAACAAGTGATGCACAATGCAATTGCTCACCACCCGCTGACCGATGCCCAGCCTAACCCCGAGCAGTCCGGCCCCACTCCCCCAGCTAGCCACCCCTATATATTGTTTAGCATGACGTCAGATGGTATGGAATACCCCTTTGGCTAGTTTGGGTCACCTGTCCTGGGTCTGTCCCCTCCCAGCTCCTGCTGCACCCCCAGCCTGCCCGTTGGCAGGACAGAGCAAGAAGCTGAGATGTCCTTGGCTTGGTGTAAGCACTGCTCTGCAACAATTAAAACGTTGGGGTGTTATCAGCACTCTTCTCATCCTAAGCCAAAACATAGCATTCTACCAGCTACTAGGAAGAAAATTAACTCTGTCTTAACTGAAACCAGGACATAAATAAATAAAAGTGAATAACTATATTGGGTTTCCATGGCAAGGTTTTGGTAGCAGGAGGGGCTGCAGCGGTGGCCTCTCTGAGAAGAATCCAGAAGGTGCCCCATGTCAAATTAGAGCCAGCTCCAGCCTGCTCCAAAGGGACCTGCCACTGGCCAGAGCCGAGCCAGTAAGTGACGTTGTTTGCACCTCTGGGAGAGCAGATTAAAAGAATACGGAAAAATACCTGCTGCACAGCTGGGAGAACGAGTAGTGAGAACCAGCACTGCAGACACCAAGGTCAGTGCAGCAGGAGGGCAGGAGGTTCTCCAGGCACTGGAGAAGAAGCTCCCCTGTGACCTGTGGAGAGGCCCCTGGTGGAGCAGGCTGTCCCCCTGCAGCCCATGGGTCCCACATGGAGCAGATCTCCGCGCTGCAGCCCGTGGAGGAGCCCCCAGTGGAGCAGGTGGATGTGGCCTGGAGGAGGCTGTGGCCCATGGAGAGCCCCCACATAAGCAGGCCCCGGGCCGGAGCTGCAGCCCATGGAGAGGAGCCCACGCAGGAGCAGAGGGTCTTGGGGGGAGCTGCCGCCCATGGGGGACACATGCTGGAGCAGTTTCCTCCTGACAGATGGACCCTGTGGTATAGACCCATGTTGGAGCAGTTCTTGAAGAGCTGCTGCCTGTGGGCAGCCCCTTCAGGATCAGTTTGGGAAGGACAGCATCCCGTGGGAGGGACCCCATGTGGAGCAGGGGCAAAGGGTGACCATGAAGGAGCGGTGGAAACGAAGCGTTAGGAACTGACCACAGCCCCCATTCCCTGTTTCCCTGCACCACACAGGTGGAGGAGGTGGAAGAGTGTGGAAGCGTGGTCAAGCTCAGTTGCACAGCTGAGTAAAACCGCCACAATAATGTATTACAAACATTTTCTCTTATCTGTAGAAATCTTTGAGTAGTTGCAAAACTAGAAGAGCATTTGCAGGCCTGCAAACGTTAGATATTTTGGGAAGCTCCTTTGATTTTCAGAAGTTTCTGAGACTCTTTACAAATCAGTTTTTCAATGATGTTCAGGAGGCACCTGTAAGATACCATTAACTTTTAAAGGGAGATTTGTTTTTTTTCCTAAAAATCAAGTCTTTAACTCAGGAAATATTTTCTTTAATATTAACTGAGTTTTTCCAATCTGTATAACCCTTCAGTTATTCCCGCTCTTAACTGATATATTTTTATACTAACAAAGATTTAGAAATTGTTCAAAACTTTTTATCTTCTAATTCTTTTTATATGAATTTTCATTACATAATAATACTGGAAGCTAAAACATTAGTTTAACTATACATTTGACTGTGTATAATGTGCGTTGCCATTCTTCATGTTTAACATTTCTGTTTGAAAAACAAATACAGAAATACAAGCCATTTTAATAAATAATACTAATAAAACACAGGTCTAATACATGATGTAACCTAGTGAATTAATCAGAATTAGATTCTCCATTAAAGGTACGTGGAATTGATGTGGAATAATCTACTTTCTTGTCATTACCTCTTTTTCGTGGCATTCATATTTTAACTCTCTAGATGCTAGAAATTGTTTTTTATAGACACATGAGATTTTATATCATGCCCAAACATAGCCGTCTGCATTAGGTAGAAGTTCTTAGGATATTCTTGTCATGCTTCTACATGTTTTGAGTCCTCTCTTAGCTTAGACAACATTTTACTTCACGGTCATCCCAGTGAAAAAACTTGATTCAAAATGTGAAAACAAAAAAACACAAATGAACAAAGCCGTTAATCTACATTTAATGTGTTTATTTTCATTTCACTAATGTTCCAACTGGAGGAGAGGAGAGGAGAGGAGAGGAGAGGAGAGGAGAGGAGAGGAGAGGAGAGGAGAGGAGAGGAGAGGAGAGGAGAGGAGAGGAGAGGAGAGGAGAGGAGAGGAGAGGAGAGGAGAGGAGAGGAGAGGAGAGGAGAGGAGAGGAGAGGAGAGGAGAGGAGAGGAGAGGAGAGGAGAGGAGAGGGGAGGAGAGGCGAGGAGAGGCGAGGAGAGGCGAGGGGAGGGGAGGGGAGGGGAGGGGAGGGGAGGGGAGAGGAGAGGAGAGGAGAGGAGAGGAGAGGAGAGGAGAGGAGAGGAGAGGAGAGGAGAGGAGAGGAGAGGAGAGGAGAGGAGAGGAGAGGAGAGGAGAGGAGAGGAGAGGAGAGGAGAGGAGAGGAGAGGAGAGGAGAGGAGAGGAGAGGAGAGGAGAGGAGAGGAGAGGAGAGGAGAGGAGAGGAGAGGAGAGGAGAGGAGAGGAGAGGAAAAAGAAAGAAAAAAAGAGAGAAAGAGAGAGAGAGAGAGAAAGAAAAAGAAAGAAAGAAAGAAAAGAAAGAAAGAAAAGAAAGAAAGAAAGAAAGAAAGAAAGAAAGAAAGAAAGAAAGAAAGAAAGTAAGAAAGAAAGAAAGAAAGAAAGAAAGAAAGAAAGAAAGAAAGAAAGAAAGAAAGAAAGAAAATAATGATCCATGATACCTTCTCTGTATTTCCATAATAATTTACCCTTATTCATCTCTCTGTGAGGTAAAGATTTTTTTTTTTTTTTCTTATGACACTAGTTTATTTTCATCGTTGTTTTCTGATACACTCTCTCCTGATTGTCAATAGGAATTTTCATTAGACATAGGTGTTTTTTCTTCACTTTCAGATTCATGCAAAATGCCACATCTGTACTGGATAACACTCTGTCAACTAAGGTCTATTTTACTCATAATAACATCTCATATTCAAGATAGATTTTATTGCAGTGCTCACAGATACTAAAATTACTTTAGAGTAAGGCCTTGATTTGGATAGAAGTACAACAATGTAAAAAGAATTCCCCTTCAGTTCCTCTGAATTAATTTACAGGTCCTAGAAACCCTAAAGAAAAGCTGTTTTGTTAAAATGAAAGGTATATATCCCCAGGGTTTGAATTCAGTATGTACTCATTTGACATATAAAAACAAATACTTCAGAAAAATTTTCAATGTGATGGAAAGGTGGGAAAAATAAAGTTTTCACTTCTTGCTGAAAGAGGCATAGGAAACAGAAGTCATAGGTTAATATTCACTTTAGATGTGATTATGATTGTTTTGTATTTGTTTTGGATTGCCACCTTGTATATGAAGAAACAAGAGTGATGATTTTAGATGTTTTGTGAAAAGCTTAATAGTATCACAAATAATTGAGGAACCTGGTGTTACAAAGAGCTGCACAAACTTCTGATTACATTTGGAACTTCTTAAAGTCTGTCTGTACTCCAAGTTGGTTTTCTTTAGCTTGTAACAGCAGTCAAAATTCATGAGACAGGAAACAAAGGGTTGAAGATGAAACAAAGTTTCATCTTTACTATAGTTGTCTATAGAAAATTAAAAGATCAAAACACAAGAATGACCTTTACTGACATCCTTTGCCAACAGAAATTCATTCTTTCACTTCTGAAAGACCTCTCCTTCTGGCTGGCTCACATGGGCAAAAGAGTTACACTGGTTTGTTCACTGTTTATTCTTTGAAATTGTTATCAGTTAAGTTATTTAATTCTTCATACAGTGTCAGGAAGCAACCCGAATACATGGTATGTTCATTACCATTAGAAAAATATTTGTGAATTTAGGAATTAATTTGTCTTTTATATTTGCAATGTGCTCTTTTAGTTACTATTCACAGACAAATATGTCCAATTTATTTAGAGTAAGGTGTCATAAACACTTAATACGCGTATCCTGTCAAGAATATTGGTGATATTTAGGGACTCAGATTTATTGTGCATGTGTTACTGTCTAACACCATTTGAAATGTGCTAGGGTGTTCAAGAACATTAGAATGTCCAGCATTAAGTATGAGACTGGAGTCTCATGGCCAATTTGCATGGAGTTGTCCCAAAACCAGAATCATTCTACTCAGTGACATAGAATTTAAAACTTAAATGTCCTTCCTAGATACATGTAGATAGCAAGTAGGTAGCAATTTCTGTTCTCCTATTTCTGTCCTACAATACGCACAAAGCACGCTAACACCAGCCAAAGCCTCAGCACCTCCAGTCCAGTTTTGACCACGAGCATTGACCACCTACACATTGAGGATGTGTAGCAAGTCCACCTAGAGATCAACCTTGTATACACCCCTGTGTGTATACACCACTTCCCACCCCAAAAGGCTGTTATTTACTGTCTTCTAAATGTCTTTTCAGAATATGATGCCAATGTCTTTGCTAATATTATAGTCCCAGACCAGTTTCTTGGGTATTCTACATATAGAGAGACTGTATAGTCACAAGGGTTTTTAACACCTTTGGCATCCTGATCCAAATATCTTAGAGAAGTATAGCATTAGCAACAGCTACATAAAGTTAATTTATTGCCTTTTTTTTTTTTTTTTCTAGTCCTTCTGCATAAATCTAGCTAGTTATAGATGTAACAAGGACTTGCTGCTCTGTGTTTTCAAGTAGCCTTTACTTCCCCATCTGTACCTACAAGAGACTCAGACCTTTCTGTAAAAGCAGTTGAAGATCATCCAGGACACTGCAGGAGAACTTAAGTAGTATTAGACCTTTAACCATTTGCAGCTCTATTTAGACCTAGAAATAGAATTCAGCCTGGGATTCAAACACCTAAACTCCCATTATAAACAGATATTGTCATTTTAGACTCCTCTTGACATCTGAAACATTGAAAATGTATGGCAAAGTTTGACACGACACTGAACAACATCATTTGGATCAATGGGTCCATCATCACCATCTAGCCAGTTAAAATATTCCAGGACAGTAAATGTCTAATATTTAGACAACTGAAGCTCATTCCTAGTCAATGGACTTACTCTACAGAGAAATTCAGCTGACCAAATATAGATGATTTAAGATGTGATTAATGTGTCTAGAGTTCATCAACTATATTGAATAGACCTCTTTTCACCAGGGTGAGTTTTAACACCTAGCTTTTTATATAGTCATTTATATAGCAGATGTCCAAATTTAGCTATTTGCATCTCTGAAGTTCAGGCCTACCGTAAGCATAATTTTTGTGATTCTTAAGAACATGTTATCCAATTAGTGAACCTAGTGAATTCAATATAAAAAATAATGAAGCATATAAGTGAAAGAGAGCACAGAAAGTGTTTTAAAGTAGATACAGCATCTGCTTAGGAAATAAATACACCAAACACATGCTTCTCTGTATAGGTAGAAAAATATTAATTCCACAATATTTTAGTGAAATTTAATCTTAATTTATGATATATCTTAATCTCCATATATCAAAAAGGAAAAGGTCTTTCTGTCTCACTTAACCTCCCTCAGCTACTAAACCATTCGTGAAGGTGATGTCGAGTACTCTCAAAGCTTGAATAGAGATAATACATATCCATTGGTCTTTGGGAAAAATCCTTCCCAGTCCAGATACTTAACTGTCATAATTATGGTTGTTTAAGATCGATCTACTGTTTGAGCAGTGATCAGTTTTCCACAGCTCTTTCAGTTATCCTTCCGACTTTCACAAGTTTAGTTTAAAATACTTGTCCTGTGGCACACCATTTACAGTACTTTTTCACCATAATCACTCTCTACTTTCACCCTGCAAATTCTTTCAGCACTGTAGAATTTCTGGCAGAAAAGAGCTCTAAGGACCTCAAAGCCTTTGTAAGATGGACAATTTCTCTGTTTATTTCCACAACCCAATTAATTTTAATTTCTTAGCACTAGTATGATTTTCATTTCATTTGTCTGGGTTTTAGTGTGTAAATAAATTATAAAGATGAAGCAAACCATTACAGAATCACAGAATCATCTAGGTTGGAAGAGACCTTCAAGATCACCTAGTCAACCTCTGACCTAACACTAACCAGTCCTCCAATAAATCATATCACTAAGTTCTGCATCTAAACATCTTCTAAAGACCTCCAGGGATGGTGACTCAACCACTTCCCTGGGCAGCCCATTCCAATGCCTAAAAGCCCTATTGGTAAAGAAGTTCTTCCTAATATCCAACCTAAACCTCCCATTACTTTCCTATGTTCCCAGTGGATGAAAAGAATGTACTCTGTACACTCTAGAATGGATGCTGACCTGTGGTCAATTCAAAGTAAAGATGAATAGGGGTATGAGAAGCAAAGTATTGCACAGTGTAGAGCAACAGTGGTGTTGGGGGGCACAAACAGAATAATGCACTGTCTAGTGGCACAATGTCAGTGGTACACAGTCTATCTGAAGGCCAAAAACTAGCTGAGTACCCAAAAGGTCAGTAAAAGGTCCAGGGTCCAGTCCTGTTTAACCGCTTCATTAATGATCTGGATGATGGGACAGAGTGAACCCTCAGCAAGTCTGCAAATGATACAAAACTGGGAGGCATGGCTGATACACCAATGAGTTGTGCTGCCTTCCAGATGGACTTTGACAGGATGGAGAAATGGGTTGACAAGAATCTCATGAAGTTCAACAGGAAGTGCACCTGTCCTGATGGGAGTTGGTGCACCTGTTAACCTATATTCTTTTGTCCTGAACTGTGTAAGCTGCTAACCCTTGCCAATATAGGTCAGCAGAAGGTCTCACCACAGAGGGATTGGACTAGATGACGTCCAGAGGTCCCTTCCAACCTCAACCACTCAGTGATGCTCTGAAATGAGAGCAGAGAGAAAACACTGGTAGCTATCCAAAGAGCTGAATCACAAGCAAGCAGTGCTAGTGAACACCAGTTGAAGTTGCATTTAGGCAGCTAGTGACTTTTGTTGCCACAGAAACACATCTTTTCTACTTGTCTGATTGGTGCTTTATGGAAATTGTTCTCCTGATATGACCAAAGTATTCCACATACAGGTAATTTTCCTCATCTTCTATTTCTCAAGAAAATAGAAAATGATGAAGGATTCTTTTCTTGAATTTCCAGAACTGAATACAATGAAAATGTTTACATTAATTCCTAACTGACCTTACAAGAAGAAGGACCAACACCCTGGTAACTACAATGGCTTAGGAATTCTCTTTTCCTTAAGTTTGTTTATTACACTTTAGAAATATCCCTGTCACATTCAATGGTGTAACAATTATGCTAAAAATTCTAAAGGCTGTTCAATTTATTCTTGAGGTTTAAACATAAGTTTAAGCTTGTGCATTTCAGAGTATAGGAAAATCTGTGGCTATGTTTCTCAAGTTTTAAAAAATAAGGAAATAAAAGAAAAAAACTGATAGAATAATCTTCAGTTCAACAAGAAAATTATTAAATTTGAAAAATATGAGGGGATAAAACTTTAAAATTAACAGCAAAACTGAAGCTGAAGGGTTATTCCCTGCTGATAAATCTTTCCCTTTTTGTTATTTTATTTTATTTTATTTTTTTTTTAGGTATTTGGGGGGAAGATGAGGAAGGAGCAAAGTGATTTTTTTCTTGTTTTTTTTTTTTTTTTTTTTACAATGTTCATCACAGGTTTTAATTTCATCATTTCTGTTCTGCTGGAGTTCAGTAAGTTAAACACCATTTGGGTAACTTTTGCAGATTCAAATTAAACTACACTGGAAACAGATCACATCCCCCTAACATACTGTTAAATGTTTCTGTGTTTCCATTAGATTTAACTGCTTTAACCATACAGGCTGTCTGCTCTAGAAATCTTTTCTATTTAATATTCTTCCCCTGAAGGGTTTCATTCTTCCATATGTAAGCATGTCTAGTTTCTGTCATCAAACCATATAGCTGTCTAACATTTTTACTAGAAGGTAGGGAATATTCTGCATTGCATATAAGATTTAGTAGTTTTATGGTGCTTTAGCTTAAAAATCTTATAACCAGAAAAGAATGCAGATTGCTTAAATACACTTTGTTTTATATTGCTGAGTGTATATGTAACATAATCATATACTTCAAAGAACTTCAGTATAATCCCACATGAAAAGCTTCATCCCTGGTTGTGTGTCACAGAAGGAAATAATTTTTCAATAAATAAAGACTTACAAGGAGCCCCTGACTTATTCTTCCCATTCTCCAATATCAACTGAAGTTATTCTTAAACTGGATATGATAGTATTTAATTGACCTTACAGAAACAAACAGGCAAAAAAGGTACAGGATGAGACATTGTAGTTTACTGCTTTTACTTTAGAATATGCCAAGGCCCACATAATACCAGTCCTCATTTGCACATATCAATTGTAATCAGTGGGGAAAAAAAAAAAAAAAAAAATATTAGAGAATTAGTCACAGTGTTTTTCTTGTTTGTTTGTTTGTTTTTTAAGGAATTTAACTAAATTTCCTGTGCTACTTATGCTCACTCTGTACCTTTATCTGTGAATACTGTTTACATGAAAAGAAACAGGAAATTTCATTGCAAGGACAGAAGGTATGTTTAATATGGCAGTAGTCTGGTAATAAAAACTCTTTTAAAGTTCCACAGGTCCTCCCAGTTCTCTTCTCAAGATAACACAAAAATTTTCTAAAGTAACCAAGATATTCAGAGTAATAAAGATGTAAGTTTGAAAGGATAAATATCATATAATGTTGAATTATACTATTGTTCTTACAGCATTGAACACTGCAGAAAACATTGTTATACCACTTTATAAATTCCCATTATTATTCACAATATATTAATATATTAAATAATTTTCCATTTCTGGTCCTAACATTTAATTCAAGGAACATTTATTAGGAAAGTATCAGCTTCTCAGAAAAGCAGCAACAATTATCAAAAGTATGTGTAAAAAGGTGTTTGCATAAAGCAATTGACAGATGGAGACCCAAAATTAGAAAACACAGAACAAAAAAGCAGGAAATGATAAGGGTATCTTAAATTGTGTGCAGCACTGAGGAAAATAAATAAATAAATAAATAAATAAGGAAAGAAGAAGGAAATAGTCATTTTTTTAATTAAATAATATAAGACAAATGATTAATGAAGCAAAGTTAGGAAGGGGAAGGCATAGTTAATTCCAGAACAATCTAAAAGAGGTTGTTTGTTATGAGCAGTAGGGACTGTGGAATACATTGCTGTAGAATCTTATGAGAGCAGCTTACATGAATGATAAAGCAACTTGATAAATTTGTGAGAGAGAAATACAAATCTGAGATTCAGTCTGAATCCAATAAATTCAGATTTTTTTTTTTTTTTTAGTTTTTATGTATAAAAAACTTTAGAAGGGAATGAAACAGCAATAGCATCATCAAGCCTAAGCCTTTAGAGAAAAACATTTTCACGGGGTCTTTGCCTGTGGGATCCTAATTCTGGATGTGAATGAAAGTTAAACATTTAAGGACTTTGTTTTTTATATAACACCTACTTAATTTCTTCGGAAGTTGCATATAATTGACATGAATGTAGTATATCACTCTGGAAACAGAAAGACAAAGATATTAAGGAAATTATTTTCCCATTTAATCAAATTCTGCTCTTTCTTGCTCTAGAGAGTTCTTGCTTGATACTGAGACAACATCGTCATTATTTTTGTCAGATTTTTCACAGGTAGTTTTTAAATAGATTGTTCATAATTTTCTGGGTGCTGAATTTGATATATGAAGATCAGATTATATGAGCAAATGAAGACTCCCTTTTACAAATACTATCAACTAAACTATACCACTATATGCTGATACAAAAGGCTAAACAGTCTGGAACATAAGGTCTGAGGTTGATTAGACTGAGCACTCAAAATGTGTAGAGAAGTTTTATATTAATCTCTGCATATCTCACTTCTCTGCTGTAAAATCTAAACTTCACAGAAGAACTAGTTACAGATTTATGTTTAAAATATTACTTTCTGATCTTTCTAGTCCTAAACTTTTTATTTTGTATTCAGAACTGGTTTTATAGAATTTAATGAATAAAGTGATAAACTTTATATATATAACAGAGATGTATAACAGAAAGAGAAAATAGAACAAATATTACTGAGCAGTTGTTCAGTAACAGAACTGTCTATTTTTTTCTGTTGAATATGAATAAATCTATCAATGTAGATTGCACAAGTAAAGACAAAACATTATGTGGAGATTAATAGAATACTGCAAGGAGCTTAACAGAAAACTTCATAGGCAACTTCCATAATGGTATTTTATAAATGTAAATTCTTAAGTTTACTATATTTACTTCTATGAGCATTCCTTTCTTTATTGCAGGTTGTATATTGCAGGTTGTGTGGATGTATGTACAAATAACATATATATTATAAATGAATATCTTTTAAAATTTTCCATTCTGACAGATGCACGAAAGGGCAAGACTTAAACCTTTTTTGCTCAGTGTAGTGTCATAGATTTTGCCATGTGTAAAAAGCAATTTTTATTTTCCAGAACAGCTGTTCACAAAGTGGAAATGTATTTTAGATTATATAGTGAGGGGAGCAAGGGCTAGAGAGAAGAAAAAACAGTTATGACTTGTCTCTTTAACCGCATGAAGATGACTCACCACATTAAAGTTGGATAAGGAATTAGCCTGGGTCTCATTAAAGTAATCTGAAGAAAGCACTCAAAATCTGCTGACTTTTTAAAACTTAAATTCCCTTTATTGACTCTTCTTAGTTATTCTGAAGTAATATTTTATCAAAAAAATAGTTGCTTTTGCCTCAGGGTGAGCAAAAAAAAGACTTAAAAGTAAGACAGGGACTTTTTCTTGTTTTCTCCCTTTATTGTGTCCATCTATATGCTCTAAGACACACCATCAATTCAGGCAAAAACTAACAATGTCATTTTATTTTTTTCCCCTTTTATATCTTTGTATATATCAACATGGAAAAGTGCTAAGTCCTGCACATGAGGAGGGACAACCCCAGGCACCAACACATGCCCAGATGGAAAGCAGTTCTGGGGAAGAACCTGGGGGTGGACAGCATGTTGAAGAGGAGCCAGCACAGGTATTCTGGGCTGCATTAGGTGAAGGATTGCCAGCAGGTGGAGGAAGGTGATCCTTCTGCTCAACTCACAGAATCACAGAATCATCTAAGTTGGAAGAGACCTCCAAGATCATCTAGTCCAACCTCTGACCTAACATTAATAAGTCCTCCACTAAACCATATCATTAAGCTCTACATCTAAATGTCTTTTAAAGACCTCCAGGGATTGTGACTCCACCACTTCCCTGGGCAGCCTATTCCAATGTCTAATAACCCTTTCAGTAAAGAAGTTCTTCCTAATATTCAACCTAAACCTCCCCTGGCACAGCTTTAGCCCATTCCTCCTCATCCTGTCACCAGGCATGTGGGAGAATAGACCAACCCCCACCTCGCTACAGCCTCCTTTAAGGTACCTGTTGTGGTGGTTTTACTCGAATGGGTGGCCAAGCTCCACCACAGCCGCTCTCTCACTCCCTCTCCTCAAAGATGAATGGGGAGAAAATACGATGAAAAAGGCTCAAGGGTTGAGATAAGGACAGGGAGATAATGCAGTAATTATTGTGATGGGCAAAAAAGACTCAGAGTTGCGAGGAAGTAAGATTTATTGCCTACTACTAACAAGCTAGAGAAGCAAGAAACAAAGGATAGAAACCAAAAGCACCTTCCTCGCCATCCACCCTCTTTCACCTCCTCCACCAGAGCAGAGCAGGGGAACGGGGAAATGGGGGTTATGGTCAGTCTACAGCGCTTCTTCTTCGATGCTCCTTCTTGGTCACCCTCGTCCCCTGTGCTGTGGGGTCCCTCCCATGGGATGTAGTCCTTGCTGAACTGATCTGGTGTGGGCTTCCCACAGGCAGCAGCTCTTCCAGAACTGCTCCAGATGTGGGTCCATCCCTCAGGAGCAAACTGCTCCAACCTGGGTCCCCCACGGGCAGCAGCTCCTGCCAGGTCACCTGCTCCTGCATGGGCTCCTCTCCACGGGCTTCAGGTCCGGCCTGGAATCTGCTCCGGCAGGGGTCTTCCACAGGCTGCAGCCTCCATCGGTGCAGGTCCACCTGCTCCACCAGGGGCTCCTCCATGGGCTGCATCGTGGAAAGCATCCAGGAGGGTCTTGAATATCTCCAGAGAAGGAGACTCCACAACCTCTCTGGGTAGCCTGTTCCTGCACTTTATGACCTTCACTGTAAAGAAGTTCCTACACATGTTTATGTGGAATTTCCTGTGTTACAGTTTTTGGTCATTGCCCCTTGTTCTATTGCCCATTGTCCCTTGTTCTATTGCTGCACACCACTGAAAAGAGCATGGCCCAATCCATTTACCTCCTGAACTTTAGATATTTACAAACATTGATCAGATCACCTCTCATTCTTCTCTTTTCCAGGCTGAACAGACCCAGGTCTCTCAGCCTTTCTTTGTATGGGATTGTTCCAGGTTCTTAATCATCTTTGTGGCCCTCCTCTGGACTGTCTCTAGAAGATCCATGTATTTTTTGAACTGGGGAGCCCAGAACTGGACACAGTATTCTTTATGTGCCCTCACCACAGCAGAGCAGAGGGAGGGGATAACCTCCCTCAATCTACTGGCCACGCTCTTTTTAATGCAACCCAGGATGCAATTGGCCTTCTTGGGCACAAAGCCACATTTCTGTCTCATGGCCAGCCTATTGTCCACCAGGACCCTTCTCCGTAGAGCTCCTCTGCAGCAGGTCAGCACCTAACCCCTACTGATACATGTGGTTATTCCTCCCCAGCTGCAAGACTCTACACTTGCTCTTCTTGAACCTCAGTCAGGTTCCTCACTACCCAATGTTCCAGCCTGTCCAGGTCATGCTGAATGGCAGTGCAGCCTTCTGGTGTTTCAGCCACTCCTCCCAGCTTTGTATCATAAGCAAACTTGCTGAGGATGGATGCTACCCTTTGTCCAGGTCATTGATGAAGATGTTGAACAAGACCAGACCCAGTACTAACCCCTGGGGAACACTGCTGGTTACAGGCCTCCAACTAGACTCTGCACTGCTGATCACAGCCCTCTGAGCTCTGCCAGTCAGACAGTTCTCAACCCACCTCACTGTCCATTCATCTATCCCACACTTTCAAAGCTTCATTAAAAGGATGTTGTGGGAGACAGTGTCAAAAACCTTGCTGAAGTCAAGATATACAACATCCACTGCTCTCCCCTCATCTACCCAGCCAGTGAAGACATCATAGAAGGCCACCAGGTTGGTCAAGCATGATTTCCCATTGGTGAATCCACGTTGACTACTCCTGATAACCTTTTCCAATTGCTTGGAGATGGGATCCAGAAAAAGTTGTTCCAGCACTTTTCCAGGGATGGAGGTGAGGCTGACTGGTCTGTAGTTGCCCAGATCCTCCTTCTTGCCCTTTTTGAAGACTGCTGTGATGTTGTCTATCCTCCAGTCATCTGGTACCTCTCCCGTTCTCCAAGACCTTTCAAAGATGCAGTTCAGCAATCACATATGATAGCTATCTCAGCACATGTGGATGCAACCCAATTGGGCTCATGGATTTGTGTGCAGTAATTTTGGCTAGATGCTCTCTGATCAGGTCCTCCTCAACCAAGGGGAAGTCTTCCTTTCCCTGGACTGTCTCTCTTACCTCCAGGGTCTGTGATTCCCGAGAGGCAGTTTTAGCAGCAGTGACTGAAGCAAAGAAGACATTCAGTCTCTCTGCCATCTCAGCATCCCCTGTTACAAGTGCATCCACCCCATTCAGTAGTGGACCAACATTTTCCCTAGTCTTCATTTTACTATTGACATACGTAAAAAAAAAAAAGAAAAGTCTTTCTTATTATCCTTAACTTCCTTTGCCAGATTTAATTCCAAATGGGTCTTAACCTTCCTTGTTGCATCCCTGAAAGCTCTGACAGCATTCCTGCATTCCTCCCAAGTGGCCAGGGCCTTTTTTCCACATGTCATAGACTTTCTTCTTGCCTTAGAGTTTATCCATGAGCACCTTGTTCATCCATCTAGGCCTCTTGCCACTTATGAAACTTTGACATTGACAGCACTACAGTACTAGTATTATAGGTCCATAAATTATAATTGTCTTTATATGATATTATAGTATTGAGGAGAAACTTGACTTGAACTCGGATTATTAAAAAGCTGGTAGCAATTGACTATGCAGAAATAGTGTAAAGGGGAGAGAGTAAAACACTTATACAGAAACAGGATGAGATTTCTTCCAGTTTGTCTTTGATAAACACTTATAAACATTTGTGTAAGGAATTGAAGTAATTTGAAGAGAAACATGTGTGCCTTATGCTGACAAAAATATGTTTGAACCTAGTAGATTAGATAAATTATTCAAGAATTGTGTATTCTTATGGAAAGGTTGCCCTGTACAATGCTGTCAAGGACAGTATCAGCTTGAATAACTGTTTATATAATGGCATTCACTTCAGTTACAGTAACTTCTAAAGTAAAGTTAGACACCATAGTGTATTATGGGGTACATGCTTTTTTTTCCCCCACTGAATAAAGGAATAAAATGTGGCATTAAAAGCTGATCAGGAAGGACAATGGATACACTTTTTTTGTTGAAAGTGTAGTTTCCTCTTCCAGCTACAGGAGCAACATTTCTCAGAGTTAAAAAAGGTTGTTTATCTATGTATTTATGTTTCTATTTCACTGTGAAAAGAAATAGGAAAAAGTGGCCTGAATGATAAATGCTCATTTTAGCATCATCTTTCTATCCAGTTGCGGTTGCTTTTTAGGGGAATAATATTTCTTTGTACATGTCAATTTATTTTCTCATTGTAGCGAGTATGTCCATATCCATTTCCTTGAGAAGAATGGTCTAAAAGAAACTTGGAATAACCCATAACTAAACAGAGGATGTGCAAAATCATAAGGTTTGGTATAAAAAGTGGATCCTTACTGTCTGCATTTAAGCTTTAATGTCATCAAGATTTTTGGACTCTATCTTCTCCTTTTGCAAAAATAATTGTGGTGTTTTGTTGTTGTTGTTTTGGTTGTTTGTTTGCTTTTCTTGTGCTCTTGAACTCAAAACATCCAGTTCTGTTTCCCTCCACAAACACAACTGAGTGGAAGTTGAGAGTTTGTTAATTTGTGGAAAAGAACAAAATGGTTGAGATTCTACCTCTTATATGTGGTTTGTTCTGGAAAGTAATATGCACTTGCAATATCCATAGGGCGTTGTTTGTAACAGTGGGCTTGTGGTTTTCTTGTGAATACACAGGCACTCTTACACTTTACTGTACTGTACTCTGATGTGGTAACCCAAATTACGTAGTCTTAAGGAAAAAGGGGTGAAAATACGATGGAAAGGGCTCAAAGGTTGAGATAAGGACAGGGAGACTGCTCAGCATTTATCTATAATTACATCGTTATATAATCATAGAATCATAAAGGTTGGAAGAGACCTTCAAGACCATCTGGTCCAACCATCACCCGATTACCAATAATATCCACTAAATCATGTCCCTAAGCACCAGGTCCAACCTTTCCTTGAACACCCCCAGGGACATCCCGAGGAATAGGAAATCGGGGAAGGGGGGCAGGAAACCCACATGGATATGCAAGGAGCTCATCAATAAGATCAAAAGGAAGAGGATGGTCTATGAAATGTGGAAAAAGGGCCTGTCCTCTTGGGAGGAGTATAGATGTGTTGTCAGGGCCTGCAGGGAAGCGACGACAAAGGCTAAAGCCCACCTAGAGATGAGGCTTGCCAAAGAGATAAAGGATAATAAGAAGGTTTTTTTCAAGTATGTAAACAGTAAAAGGAAGACTAGGGATAATGTGGGTCCCTTGCTGAATGAGGGAGGTGTCCTGGTCACGGGAGACGCTGAGGAGGCAGAGATACTGAATGCTTTCTTTGCTTCAGTCTTTGCTCCAAAGACACTCCCCCAGGACTCCTCGCCCCTGACAATAGGACAAAGGGTCTCTGGGAGATGGAGGGCTCCCCCCTGGTGGACGTGGGAGTGGTTCAGAAGCGTCTGAGTGGGCTCAATGCACACAAATCCATGGGTCCCAATGGGATGCATCCGCATGTGCTAAGGGAGATGGCAGATGTGATCACCGAACCGCTCTCTATCATCTTTGAAAGGTCCCATGACATCCTACTAGCAAAGCTGAGAAAGTGTGGGATAGATGAGCGGACGGCAAGGTGCGTTGAGAACTGGCTGACTGGCCGAGCTCAGAGGGTGGTGATCGGAGGAGCAGAGTCTGGCTGGAGGCCTGTGACTAGCGGTGTTCCCCAGGGGTCGGTGCTGGGTCCGGTCTTGTTCAACAACTTCATCGACGACCTTGATGAGGGAATAGTGTCTGTCCTCAGCAAGTACGCTGATGACACAAAGCTGGGAGGAGTGGCTGACACGCCAGAAGGCTGTGCTGCCATTCAGCAAGACCTGGACCGGCTGGAGAGATGGGCAGGAAAAAACCAAATGAGATTTAATAAGAGCAAGTGTAGAGTCCTGCACCTGGGAAGGAACAACCCGAAGTATCAGTACAGGCTGGGGGATGACCTGCTGGAGAGGAGCTCTGAGGAGAAGGACCTGGGGGTCCTGGTGGATGACAGGTTGACCATGAGCCAGCACTGTGCCCTTGTGGCCACGAGGTCTAATGGGATCCTGGTGTGCATTAAAAGGAGTGTGGCCAGCAGGTCAAGGGAGGTGATCCTTCCCCTCTACTCTGCCCTGGTCAGGCCTCACCTGGAGTACTGTGTCCAGTTCTGGGCTCCCCAGTACAAGAAAGACAGGGATCTCCTGGAAAGAGTCCAGCGGAGGGCCAGAAAGATGATACGGGGCCTGGAGCATCTTCCCTATGAAGAAAGGCTGAGAGAACTGGGTCTGTTCAGCCTGGAGAAGAGAAGACTGAGAGGGGATCTCCTCAGTGTATATCAATATCTGAGGGGTGGGGGACAGAAGGATGTAGCCAACCTCTTCTCAGTGGTTTGTGGGGATAGGACAAGGGGCAATGGCTACAAGTTAGAGCACAGGAAGTTCCACACTGACATGTGAAGGAACGTCTTCACAGTGAGGGTGACGGAGCATTGGAACAGGCTGCCTAGGGAGGTTGTGGAGTCTCCTTCTCTGGAGATATTCAAGGCCTGTCTGGATGCCTACCTGGGCAGCCTGCTCTGAGGAACCTGCTTTGGCAGGGGGGTTGGACCTGATGATCTTTTGAGGTCCCTTCCAACCCCTACAATTCTTTGATTTTGTGATTCTGTGATTCTGTGATGGTGATGCCACCACTTCCCTGGCCAACCTGTTCCAATGCCTGACTACTCTTTCTGAGAATATATGTCTCCTAATTTCTAACCTAAACTTCCCCTGGCAAAATATCATTGTATAGCAAATTATTACCTATTACTAACAAGCTAGAGCAGTGTGTAATTCCCATTTTTAAAAAGGGTAGAAAGGAGGACCCAGGAAACTACAGACTGGTGAGTCTCACCTCTGTGCAAGGCAAGATCATCGAACAGATCTTTCTGGAAGCAATGGTAAGGCACAGAGGTGATTACAGAGGTGATCCAAGACAGCCAGCTGGGCTTCACCAACGGTAGATCATGCCTGACCAAGCTGGTGGCCTTCACTAATGGAGGGACTGCACTAGTTGACCAGGGAAGACCGACTGATGTCATCTACCAAGAATTCTGTAAGGCCTTTGACACAGTCCCACATGACACCCTCTTCTACAAAGTGGAGAGATATGGGGTCTGAGGTCAGTCCATAATGCTTCATCTCCACTGCTCCTTCAAGGTCAATCCCTGGCTCTGCTCCACACGGGGTCCCTCCCACTGGATGCCATCCTCCAGGCCATATCCACCTGCTCCACCGGGGGCTCCTCCACAGTCTGCAGCATGGAGATCTGCTCCATGTGGGACCCATGGGATGCAGGAGGACAGCCTGCTCCACCAGGGGCCTCTCCACAGGCTGCAGGGGAGCTTCTTCTCCAGTACCTGGAGCACCTCCTGCCCTCCTTCTGCACCGACCGACCTTGGTGTCTGCAGTGCTGGTTCTCACTCTTCACTCCCGTAGCTGCTGTTGTGCAGAAGTTTTTCTTCCCTTTCTTAAGTTTGCTCTCATGGATGCACAAACAACATTGCTTATTGGCTCAGCTCTGGCTAGTGGCGGGTCCATTTTGGAGCTGGCTGAAACTGGCTCTGATCTGACATGGTGCAGCTTCTGGACCCTCCTCACAGACGCCACTCCTGCAGCCCGCTGCTACCAAAACCTTGCCACCTAAACCCAATGCAGTTGGATGACAAGACTGAAATTAACTTGGGGAGCTCTTTCCTAGCACACTCTCCTTGACTATTTCCCTTTCAATAGTAAATATTTCCCTTCTGAAGTATAATTGAGGTAAATAATAGCCTGAAGAGATATAACAGATACAACTACTTCACATGGAATTATGACAAGCAGGGGGATAAATTACATTTCTGAGGCTGAATGTTAAAACAATGACACTATCTCCTCAAATCATTGTTTTATTTCAATTCAGGTTGGTTTGTTCTTAGGAAGCATATCTGTGCATACATGTGTATGGATATTACTATATATATGTATGTGTATGAGATTAGGCATTTGCTGAGTGTGGGGAAGATTTTGATTTTTATCTTGGCTTCTTTGTAAAGAAACATACTTCTGATAACGAAACAATGTTTTGAATGTCAGTTTTCTAAGTTGAACATGGAAAAATACCTGAAATAAGAACTTAAGCAGAATGCATATATTACATCGGTCTGATATAGACTGAGGTTTTATAAGATGCATTACTATCAAGTTCCCTTGCTGAATTTATGGCTGTCTTACAGAGGTTCTGTGTAAGACAGAGAACAGTTTCTTGGTCATCTACCTTCTAGGGCTGCTTTTGTTCTTTCATTTCTGCAGAAATGCAGGAGATACGTGCAGTTCACGGGAACACAGTGAACATGGGGAAGAGCTGACACCATATGCCAAAAGAAACTTCTCTTCCTAAAATGAGCCAATGAGGTGTATTTAGTTAGGTAAATAAAAACTTCTCAGTGTTAATATCATTTATTATGCCATCAGAAAGCTGCTACGAGGAAAGCAAAATACACTCTCTGGGATGTCTTTCCCATCAAGTTAATTTTCATTTCCTTTCAAAATCCTTTCATTTCCATTCTAAAATCCTGCCATCTTTTCCTTTTTCTGTTCCTTCAGACAGTGTTTTGACCACACAAAATGGGCAAGAGTTCACCAGCAGTACATCAGAATTAACATTTTGTGTTTTGTGTTTTTGTAGCAATGAAAAGATGAAAATGAAAAGTAGCAAGAATACTATACAATACCTAATACCAAAATATGAGAAAAAAAAAAAAAAAAGAGGTATTTTTAAATAACAGAACGAAATTTTATAAAGCAAGGAACAAATCTACATACTGGTAAGGTCTGAAAAAAACATTAGGAGCTTAAAAATAATTAAAACTTATTATCCTATTTGTCCATATGAAAGGCTGCCCAAGAATGTGATACATTTTTATAAAAAGAAGTTAAATATCCTCTTTTAAAATCATGTTTTTAATGTGCCAACTGGATGTAAGGGCAAACACTACATAGGTTGTCTTGAAAATTGGTGTAGGTGAAGTTATTTTTTCTGGTAATTAGACAGAAAATCATATTGAAGCAAAGAATGCAAATGATGGCAGTCTTTTGTGTGTGTGTGTGTGTGTGTGTTGTAGGTACTACACAAATAATCAAATCATATGTTTATTTTTATTAACCAGCTACCTGTTTTTTCACCAGACTTACTAAAAAGGAAATGTACTACGCTGTAAAACTAATTACACTGCCAGGGAAGATTCAATATCAGCTCTTCTATTTGTACTGCAAAAATGCACATTCAAAAATAGCAACCAGATAATGAAAGAACATGACAGGTTCCACTCCTAGGCACCTATACTCACCTATACTCATACTCTCTTTTTTTTTTTGATGCTTTCTGAGAGTGATCAATTCTTCTTAAAGGTCTCTGGCTATCAGCTGTTATTGTAATATTTCATATACAGACTTTCCTGATCTTAGACTCTCTTCTCTTTTAGTCTCTCTCTGTCATCTGTTCTTGGTTAATGCTATTGGTTTAACTTTAACATGATCAGAACTGACTGAATACTAATGTCCTGTTACTCTTTTT
Source organism: Somateria mollissima (assembly GCA_951411735.1). Lineage (NCBI taxonomy): Eukaryota > Metazoa > Chordata > Aves > Anseriformes > Anatidae > Somateria > Somateria mollissima. The sequence continues at coordinate 1,000 of CATOCB010000397.1, read as the reverse complement.
TTCTGCATCTCCTCTTCCAATCATTTTTTCTTTAAGGACTTGCTATTCTCTATGCCACTTCTTTTCTCCAAGCTCCTTGTCAGCCTCGATGCTGCAATTCTGCCTCAGATCAATAAAATAAATATTGCTAGTCTTGTTTGACCCAGATCAATTCTTCCTTTTGAATTCTTTTTGAATCCTTTCTTTCAAACAGTTATCCACTGAGACTTCTTGACATTTTCAACATTTTTAAAAATCTTAATGTTTTCAAGATTTATCATAATTCTACTACTACTGTAAAGTTCCTAGATTACTCAGTATTTTCCTTAATGATTTACATTATGCCAATGATTTTCTGATGTGAAAGAGTAACTACAGAGAGAAAAGTAATAAATCATATTATATATAAATAACGTATATATAATATATATCATATATTATATATTATAATATAATACATATTATATAATCTAAATATCATACATAAATTTGTTATATAATATAATTTAAATATCATATACAGATTATATATATAATTATATATAATATACACAATATATTATATATTATATGTAATTATAATATATATTATAGATATATTTTAAAAGATATATTTAAAATATTTAAAATATATATATGTATATATAAATATCTAAAAATAGTTTTTTTTTATTTTTTTTTTCTAGGCAGCATCATGGAATGATAGAAACTGTTGCCTAATTAATGATTCGATACATCAGGCATTAGAACTGGGCCATGGCAGAGTGACTCCAGAGAGAATAAAAACGTGATTAAAAATTCAAGTGTTCATTCTTTATATGTTCTCTGCAACCCATTCAATCTCTGGGCCTTACTATCCCTCAAAGCAATGCATAGTGTTCATTTTGGAATAATCTGTCTGTATTTAGCACATTATTTCAAAATTTTGCCTTAAAATGTTGCTTTCTATACAATTTATGTGGAGTTTAGAGATATTGACTAGTTTGAGGTTTCCTGGTGAACTGTAATTACATCAGCTGTG
>CATOCB010000396.1:0-95496 GCA_951411735.1 Somateria mollissima | reverse complement strand
ATTGGGGGCAAATCCAAAATTTGGGGGGAAATATAAAAATTAGGGGGGGGTACCCTAAAAATTTTTTTGGGGGGGGGCAACACAAAAATGGGGAGAAAGGTAAAAATTGGGGGGAAAGAACAAAAATTAGGTTTAAAAAGGGGATTCCCAAAATTTAGGCGTGCCCTAAAAATCCGGGGGGGCACCCCAAAAATTGGGGTGGGGGTAAAAAACGGGGGGGGGCACGCTCAAAAAATGAGGGGGAAACACGGGAAAAAAATGAGGTGGGGGCATCGAAAATTGACCAAAATCTGCGGATTTCACCCCAAAATATTTTGGGGTCCCAATTTTTTTTTTGGGGGGGGGCGGGGGGGGGGGCGGGGTTACCTTGGGCCACTCATGGAGGTGCCGGGGGGGTCCCGGGGGGGGCGGCGGCGCCAGGGGGGGGCGGGGGGGACTCGTCCTCGTCCTCCTCATCCTCGTCTTCATCCTCCTCCTCCTCCTCCTCTTCCTCGTCCTCCTCCTCCTCCCCCCCGCAGGGGGGCTCCGGACCTGTGGGGGGGGGGGATTTGGGGGTGAGGGGGGGGTCCCCAAAATTAATTGGGGGGGCCCCTAAAAAAAATTGGGGGGGTTCTATAAAAATTGGAGGTCCTACAAGGGGTGGAGGCCGGAAAAAGGAGGTGGCCTCCGAAAATTTGGGAGGTCCTACAGGAGTTTTGGGGGGGGTTTAGAGGAAATTTGGGGGTCTTAAAAAATTTGGGGGGGTCCCCGAAATAAATTGGGGGGGTCCCGAAAAAAAATTGGGGGGGTTCTACAAAAATTGGAGGTTCTACAAGGGGTGGAGGCCGGAAAAAGGAGGTGGCCTCTGAAAATTTGGGAGGTCCTACAGGAATTTTGGGGTGGTTTAGAAGAATTTGGGGGGTTTTAGAGGAAAATTTGGGGTCTTAAAAAATTTGGGGGGGTCCCCAAAATAAATTGGGGGGGTCCTACAAAAACAGGAGGTCCTACAAAGGTTGGGAGACCCTACAAAAACAAACGTCCTCCAAGAAGACGCGGCCTCTACCAAATTCAATCTCTAAAAATTTGACATTTTTCAAGAAATTTACGAGAAATTTGGGGTCCGACAAGAAAATTGGGGGTCCTAAAAGATTCGGGGGGGTCCCCAAAATAAAATGGGGAGGTCCTACAAAAATAGGAGGTCCTACAAAAAACAAACGTCCTCCAAGAAGAGGCGGCCTCTACCAAATTTGACGTTCTACCAAAATTTGACGTTCTACGAGAAATTGGGAGGCCCTACACGAAATTTGGGGTCCTACAAGAATCAGGGGGGTCCCCAAAATAAATTGGGGGGGGTCCTACAAAAACAGGAGGTCCTAGAAAGGTTGGGAGACCCTACAAAAACAAACGTCCTCCAAGAAGACGCGGCCTCTACCAAATTCAATCTCTAAAAATTTGACATTTTTCAAGAAATTTACGAGAAATTTGGGGTCCGACAAGAAAATTGGGGGTCCTAAAAGATTCGGGGGGGTCCCCAAAATAAAATGGGGAGGTCCTACAAAAATAGGAGACCCTACAAAAAACAAACGTCCTCCAAGAAGACGCGGCCTCTACCAAATTTGACATTCTACCAAAATTTGACGTTCTACGAGAAATTGGGAGGCCCTACACGAAATTTGGGGTCCCACCAACGCTGGTGGTCCCCTAAAAGCTCTGGGGGTGCCCCGAAATGTCCCCCCCCAATAAAAACAACCCCCTCCTCACCCCTCTCCTCGTCGCTGTCCTCCTCCCCGGAGGACGACTCGGAGGCGGAGGCCGAGACCTTGCCGAGCTCCAGCTCCGAGTCCTCGTCCTCCTCGGTGGCCACGGCTTGGGGGGGCCCCGCCGGGCCTGGGGGGGTGGCTTGGGGGCCGCCCCCGCCTTGGGCTCGTAGAAAACGGCAACGGGAGGCCAGGAAGGAGAAGTCCGGGTCTCCGATGATGGCGGCCTCCGGGCGGGCGAGGCCGTGGCGGGCGGCCCCGCGGAGGAGCTCGCCGTCGTGGTGTCCCCGTTGCCACCAGGCCGGGAGGTCGGGGCCGGGTTGGGGACACAGGGCCAGGCGGGCGGGGAGCAGGGGGTGGCGCAGGACCTGCTCGCGGAGGCGCCGCAGGAGGGCCAGGCGGCGGAGGCTGCGGGAGGCCCGCTCGGCCGAGACGGGGGTGACGGGGACCGAGGGGTCCGGAGGCTCTGGGGGAGAGAAGACGGAGGGGTTGGAGGGGGGTCTCGAGGTCTTGGCCTCACCTGGAGGCCCGCAGATGTGGTTGGAGGCGGCCTCCGTCCTGGCGGAGGTGGCCTCAACCTCGTGGAGGTGGCCTCGACTCATCCTCTTGGCCTCCGTCCTCATGGAGGCGGCCTCAACTTGTTGGCCCTATGGCCTCCATCCTCGTGGAGGTGGCCTCAACCTCTTGGAGATGGCCTCAACCTCTTGGCCCCATGGCCTCCACCCTCATGGAGGTGGCCTCAACCTCTTGGAGATGGCCTCGACTCATCCTCTTGGCCTCCATCCACATGGAGGTGGCCTCAACCTCTTGAACCCATGGCCTCCATCCTCTTGAAGATGGCCTCAACCTCTTGGAGATGGCCTCAACTTCTTGACACCATGGCCTCCATCCACATGGAGATGGCCTCAACCTCTTGGCCCCATGGCCTCCACCCCCATGGCCTCCATCCTAATGGAGATGGCCCCAACTCATCCTCTTGGCCTCCATCCTTGTGGAGGTGGCCTCAAGGTCTTGGCCTCCTTTGGAGGCCCATCAATATGGGTTGGAAGTGGCCTCCATCCTCATGGAGATGGCCCCAACTCATCCTCTTGGCCTCCATCCACATGGAGGTGGCCTCAAGCTCTTGAACCCATGGCCTCCATCCTCTTGAAGATGGCCTCAACCTCTTGGAGATGGCCTCAACCTCTTGGCCCCATGGCCTCCACCCTCATGGAGGTGGCCTCAACCTCTTGGAGGTGGCCTCAACTCATCCTCTTGGCCTCCATCCACGTGGAGGTGGCCTCAACCTCTTGAACCCATGGCCTCCATCCCCAGGGAGATGGCCTCAACCTCTTGGAGATGGCCTCAACTTCTTGACACCATGGCCTCCATCCACATGGAGATGGCCTCAACCTCTTGGCCCCATGGCCTCCACCCCCATGGCCTCCATCCCATGGAGATGGCCTCAACTCATCCCCATGGCCTCCATCCTTGTGGAGGTGGCCTCAAGGTCTTGGCCTCCTTTGGAGGCCCATCAATATGGGTTGGAGATGGCCTCAACTCATCCTCATGGCCTCCAGCCCCGTGGAGGTGGCCTCAACCTCTTAATTCCATGGCCTCCATCCCCATGGAGATGGCCTCAACTCATGCCCATGGCCTCCATCCTCGTGGAGGTGGCCTCAACCTCTTGGAGATGGCCTCAACCTCTTGGCCCCATGGCCTCCATCCTCGTGGAGGTGGCCTCAACCTCTTGGAGATGGCCTCAACCTCTTGGCCCCATGGCCTCCATCCACGTGGAGGTGGCCTCAACCTCTTGGCCCCATGGCCTCCATCCTCGTGGAGGTGGCCTCAACTCATCCTCTTGGCCTCAACCTCTTGGAGATGGCCTCAAGCTCTTGTCCCCATGGCCTCCATCCTTGTGGATGTGGCCTCAAGGTCTTGGCCTCCTTTGGAGGCCCATCAATATGGGTTGGAAGTGGCCTCCATCCTCATGGAGATGGCCTCAAGCTCTTGAACCCATGGCCTCCATCCTCTTGAAGATGGCCTCAACCTCTTGGAGATGGCCTCAACCTCTTGGAGGTGGCCTCAACTCATCCTCTTGGCCTCCATCCACGTGGAGGTGGCCTCAACCTCTTGAACCCATGGCCTCCATCCTCTTGAAGATGGCCTCAACCTCTTGGAGATGGCCTCAACTTCTTGACACCATGGCCTCCATCCACATGGAGGTGGCCTCAACCTCTTGGAGGTGGCCTCAACTCATCCTCTTGGCCTCCATCCACGTGGAGGTGGCCTCGACCTCTTGGCCCCATGGCCTCCATCCTCGTGGAGGTGGCCTCAACTCATCCTCTTGGCCTCAACCTCTTGGAGATGGCCTCAAGCTCTTGTCCCCATGGCCTCCATCCTTGTGGATGTGGCCTCAAGGTCTTGGCCTCCTTTGGAGGCCCATCAATATGGGTTGGAAGTGGCCTCCATCCTCATGGAGATGGCCCCAACTCATCCTCTTGGCCTCCATCCCATGGAGATGGCCTCAACTCATTCCCATGGCCTCCATCCACGTGGAGATGGCCTCAACCTCTTGGAGATGGCCTCAACTTCTTGACACCATGGCCTCCATCCCCATGGAGATGTCCCCAACCCAACAACCTCCTTGGAAACCCCATCGCTACCTTCTCAAGACGTCCTCCATGACCATGAAGATGACCCCAACCCAACGACCTCATCCCAAACCCAACCCTAATGGGGTCGGAGACGTCCTCCATGGCCATGAAGATGTCCCCCAAGCCCATGAAGATGTCCCCAACCCAACGACCTCATCACAAACCCAATCCTAATGGGGTTGGAGATGTCCTCCATGGCCATGAAGATATCCCCCAAGCCCATGAAGATGTCCCCAACCCAACGACCTCATCCGAAACCCAATCCTAATGGGGTTGGAGACGTCCTCCATGGCCATGAAGATGTCCCCAACTCAACGACCTCCTTGGAAACCCCATCTCTACCTTCTCAAGATGTCCTCCATGGCTATGAAGATGTCGTCCATGACCATAAAGATGTCCCCAACTCAACGACCTCATCGGAAACCCAACCTTAATGGGGTCGGAGATGTCCCCCAAGCCCATGAAGATGATCCCAACCCAACAACCTCATCGGAAACCCCATCCTAATGGGTTGGAGACGTCCTCCATGACCATGAAGATGACCCCAACCCAACGACCTCATCCAAAACCCAACCTTAATGGGGTCGGAGACGCTCCCCACGCCCATAGGGACGTCCCCACCCCCTCCAACCCCCCCCGGTGGCCCCGTCCCCATCTCCTCACCGTCCCCGGGCGCCGGCGGCAGGCGGCAGACCTGCCGGCACATGGCCACGAAGCCGTGGAAGAACTTGGCCAAGCTCTCGTCCGTCTTGCGCTCCAGCCGGGCCAGGGCGCGGAAGCGACCCCAGCGGAAGCGCCGGGTCTCGGGGTCGAATTCCACCCCGAAAGTGGACACCACCCGGTAGAAGTCGGCCTGCTCCCGCCGCGTCCACCTGCGGAACCCCCCCAAAAGGGACGTGGGGGTCAACTGGGGGGTCGTGACAGCCCCAAAATTCAGGTGTGGGGTGAAAAAACCCACGTGGATGGTCTTGGGACCACCAAAAAAACCACAAAGGGGCTCCCAACACCCCAAAAATGTTTAATGTGGTGGGCCACCACCCTCAAAACCCCACGGAGATGTGTAGAGCACCCCAAAAAAACAATATATGGGATCCCACCACCCCCAGAACCTCAAATATAGCTCCCCAAACCCAACTTATGGGTCTCACCACCCCAAAAACCCAACATTTGGGTTCCCACCACCCCCAGAATCCCAAATACGACCTCCAAAAACCCCCAAAACCCAACTTATTGATCCCAACACCCCAAAAACTCTATTAAGTGTCTCCAAACACCCTCAAAACCCCATGGAGATGCCTACAGCACCCCAAAAACCCAACATTTGGGGTCCCACCACCTCCAGAACCTCAAATTTGACCTCCAAGAACCCCCAAAACCCAACTTATGGGTCCCACCACCCCAAAAACCCAACATTTGGGGTCCCACCACCCCCAGAACCTCAAATATGACTCCCAAAACCCAACTTATGGGTCCCACCACCCCCAAAAACCCAACATTTGGGGTCCCACCACCCCCAGAACCTCAAATATGACCTCCAGGAACCCCCAAAACCCAACATTTGGGGTCCCACCACCCCCAAAACCCCAAATATGACTCCCAAATCCCAACTTATGGGTCCCACCACCCCGAAAACCCAACATTTGGGGTCCCACCACCCCCAAAAACCCAACTTATGGGTCCCACCACCCCCAAAAACCCAACATTTGGGGTCCCACCACCCCCAGAACCTCAAATATGACCTCTAAGAACCCCCAAAACCCAACTTATGGATCCCAACACCCCAAAAACCCAACATTTGGGGTCCCACCACCCCCAGAACCTCAAATATGACCTCTAAGAACCCCCAAAACCCAACTTATGGGTCCCACCACCCCAAAAACCCAACATTTGGGGTCCCAGCACCCGCAGAACCTCAAATATGACCTCCAGGAACCCCCAAAACCCAACTTATTGATCTCAACACCCCCCAAAAAAAACACATAAACACCCTCAAAACCCCATGGAGATGCCTACAGCACCCCAAAAACCCAACGCGTGGGGTCCCACCACCCCCAGAACCTCAAATATGACCTCCAGGAACCCCCAAAACCCAACATTTGGGGTCCCACCACCCCCAAAACCCCAAATATGACTCCCAAAACCCAACTTATGGGTCCCACCACCCCCAAAAACCCAACTTATGGGTCCCACCACCCCCAAAAACCCAACATTTGGGGTCCCACCACCTCCAGAACCTCAAATTTGACCTCCAAGAACCCCCAAAACCCAACTTATTGATCCCAACACCCCCAAAAACCCAACATTTGGGGTCCCACCACCCCCAGAACATCAAATATAACTCCCCAAACCCAACTTATGGGTCCCACCACCCCAAAAACCCAACTTATGGGTCCCACCACCCCCAAAAACCCAACATTTGGGGTCCCACCACCCCCAAAACCTCACATACGACCTCCGAGACCCCCCAAAACCTCCCGCCCACACCCCCCCCGTCTCCCCCCAGGACCCCCCCGTACCGTTGCTGCTTCTGCCTCCGGGCCATCTCCTTGAGCTTGCAGGCGGCCTCGCAGCGTCGCCGGCGCCGCTCGCCCCGGGCGGCCGCCTCGGCCCGTAGGCGCTGGCGTTGGCACGAGCGTTGGCACGCGGCCACCAAGCGCCGCAGCCGGGCCGTCAGCACCGAGCCCGCCGGCCAGGCCGGTGGTTGTCCCGGTGGACCTGCTGGAGGAGACATCTCCGTGAGGTCCTACAAGAAGCCGTTGGGGTGGTGGACATCTCCATGGCCATCGTGGTTGGGTTCGTCATGGGGATAAAGGGGTTGGGGGCATCTCCATTGGGTTGGGGGCATCTCCATGGGGTTGGGGGCATCTCCATGGGGTCCTACAAGGACCCGTTGGGGTGGTGGACATCTCCATGGCCATCGTGGTTGGGTTCGTCATGGTCATAAAGGGTTGGAGGCATCTCCTTGGGGTTGGGGGCATCTCCATGGGGTTGGGGGCATCTCCATGGGGTCCTACAAGAACCCGTTGGGTTCTATGGGCATGGTGGACATCTCCATGGCCATCGTGGTTGGGTTCTTCACGGTCATAAAGGGGTTGGGGGCATCTCCATGGGGTTGGGGGCAACTCCATGAGGTCCTACAAGAACCCGTTGGGGTGGTGGACATCTCCATGGCCATCGTGGTTGGGTTCGTCATGGTCATAAAGGGTTGGAGGCATCTCCATGGGGTCCTACAAGGACCCGTTGGGTTCTATGGGCATGGTGGACATCTCCATGACATCGTGGTTGGGTTCTTTTTGGGGATAAAGGGGTTGGGGGCACCCCAATCCCATCGTGGTTGGGTTCGTCATGGTCATAAAGGGGTTGGGGGCATCTCCAAGGGGTTGGGGGCATCTCCTTGGGGTTGGGGGCATCTCCAAGGGGTTGGGGGCATCTCCAAGGGGTTGGGGGCATCTCCAAGGGGTCCTACAAGAACCCGTTGGGGTGGTGGACATCTCCATGACATCGTGGTTGGGTTCGTCATGGGGATAAAGGGATTGGGGGCATCTCCATTGGGTTGGGGGCATCTCCTTGGGGTTGGGGGCATCTCCAAGGGGTTGGGGGCATCTCCATGGGGTTGGGGGCAACTCCATGGGGTCCTACAAGGACCCGTTGGGGTGGTGGACATCTCCATGGCCATGGTGGTTGGGTTCGTCATGGTCATAAAGGGGTTGGGGACACCCCAATGGGGTCGGGGACACCTCAATGGGGTTGGGGACACCCCTATGGGGTCAGGGACACCCCTATGGGGTTGGGGACACCTCCAATGGGGTTGGGGACACCTCCATGGGGTCGGGGACACCCCTATGGGGTTGGGGACATCTCCATGGGGTCGGGGACATCTCCATGGGGTCGGGGACACCCCTATGGGGTCAGGGACACCTCAATGGGGTTGGGGACATCTCCATGGGGTTGGGGACACCCCTATGGGGTCGGGGACACCCCCATGGGGTTGGGGACACCTCAATGGGGTCGGGGACACCCCTATGGGGTCAGGGACATCTCCATGGGGTTGGGGACACCCCTATGGGGTCGGGGACACCTCCAAGGGGTTGGGGACACCTCAATGGGGTCGGGGACACCCCAATGGGGTTGGGGACACCTCAATGGGGTTGGGGACACCTCCATGGTGTTGGGGACACCTCCATGGTGTTGGGGACACCTCAATGGGGTTGGGGACACCTCCATGGTGTTGGGGACACCCCAATGGGGTCGGGGACATCTCCATGGGGTTGGGGACACCTCAATGGGGTTGGGGACACCCCAATGGGGTCAGGGACACCTCAATGGGGTCGGGGACACCTCCATGGGGTTGGGGACACCCCCATGGGGTTGGGGACATCTCCAAGGGGTTGGGGACACCTCAATGGGGTCGGGGACACCCCAATGGGGTCAGGGACACCTCAATGGGGTTGGGGACCCCCCAATGGGGTCGGGGACCCCCCCAGCCCCCCGCGCTCACCTTCGTCCCCGTCCACCACCGAGATCTCCTCGTCCAGCAGCATCAGGGGGTCGCCCTGCGGGGGGACAACGGGGAGGGGACAGTTGGGGACCTCCTCGCGCCCCCCCCCCCACCCCAAAAAAAAAAATTGTGGGGGGGTGGGGGGTCTCCAACCCCCCCCCAACCTCACCTCCTCGTCCACCTCCTTCGCCGTCCCCGCCAGGGGCTTGTACTCGGGGTCCTCGCAGTCCTTGTCGAAATCCACGCTGGGGTTGGGGACAGAGGGGACATCCGTGAGCCCCCCGCCCCCCCCCCACGTCCTGGAAGCCCCCCCAGATGCCACCAGGACCCCCCCCGGGGTGCCTCAGACCACCTGGAGAAGACGTTGAACTCAGCCGGGCCGGCGCCCGTCGGTATTAGCATGGCACGGTCATCAGCGGCGCCCCTTGGGGACATCCCCGGGGGCTTGGGGACATCTTTGGGGACGTCCTTGGGGGCTTGGGGACATCCATGGGGGCTTGGGGACATCCTTGAGGTCTTTGGGAGACTCTTGGGGACATCCCCGGGGGCTTGGGGACATCAATGGGGACTTGGGGACATCCTTGGGGGCTTGGGGACACCGTTGGGGTCTTGGGGACACTCTTGGGGACACTCTTGGGGACACTCTTGGGGGCTTGGGGACATCCTTGAGACATTTTTGGGGGCTTGGGGACATCGTTGGGGTCTTGGGGACGTCTTTGAGGTCTTTGGGAGACTCTTGGGGACATCCTTGGGGGCTTGGGGACACCACTGGGGTCTTGGGGACACCGTTGGGGTCTTGGGGACACTCTTGGGGACATCCCCGGGGGCTTGGGGACATCTTTGGGGACATCCTTGGGGGCTTGGGGACATCTCTGAGGTCTTTGGGACACTCTTGGGGACATCAATGGGGCTTTAGGGACATCATTAGGGGCTTGGGGACATCGTTGGGACATCCTTGGGGCCTTGGGGACATCTTTGAGGTCTTTAGGAGACTCTTGGGGACATCCTTGGGGGCTTGGGGACATCAATGGGGACTTGGGGACACTCTTGGGGACATCCTTGGGGGCTTGGGGACACCACTGGGGTCTTGGGGACACCGTTGGGGTCTTGGGGACACTCTTGGGGACATCCCCGGGGGCTTGGGGACATCTTTGGGGACATCCTTGGGGCCTTGGGGACATCTTTGAGGTCTTTGGGACACTCTTGGGGACATCTTTGGGGGCTTGGGGACATCAATGGGGGCTTGGGGACACTCTTGGGGGCTTGGGGACATCCTTGGGACATTGTTGGGGGCTTGGGGACATCGTTGGGGTCTTGGGGACGTCTTTGAGGTCTTTGGGAGACTCTTGGGGACATCCTTGGGGGCTTGGGGACATCTCTGAGGTCTTTGGGAGACTCTTGGGGACATCTTTGGGGGCTTGGGGACACTCTTGGGTCATCCTTGGGGGCTTTGGGGACACCATTGGGGTCTTGGGGACACTCTTGGGGACATCCTTGGGGGCTTGGGGACGTCCTTGAGGTCTTTGGGAGACTCTTGGGGACATCCTTGGGGGCTTGGGGACATCTTTGAGGTCTTTGGGACACTCTTGGGGACATCTTTGGGGGCTTGGGGACACTCTTGGGTCATCCTTGGGGGCTTTGGGGACACTGTTCGGGTCTTGGGGACACTCTTGGGGACATCATTGGGGGCTTGGGGACGTCCTTGAGGTCTTTGGGAGACTCTTGGGGACATCCTTGGGGGCTTTGGGGACATCGTTGGGGGCTTGGGGACATCATTACGGGCTGGGGGACATCGTTGGGGGCTTGGGGACACAATTGGGGTCTTTGGGACACTCTTGGGGACATCCTTGGGGGCTTGGGGACATCTTTGAGGTCTTTGGGACACTCTTGGGGACATCCTTGGGGTCTTGGGGACACCATTGGGGTCTTGGGGACACTCTTGGGGACATCCTTGGGGCCTTGGGGACGTTCTTGAGGTCTTTGGGAGACTCTTGGGGACATCTTTGGGGGCTTGGGGACATCAATGGGGCTTTAGGGACATTAGGGGCTTGGGGACATCGTTGGGACATCCTTGGGGCCTTGGGGACATCTTTGAGGTCTTTGGGACACTCTTGGGGACATCCTTGGGGTCTTTGAGACGTCTTTGGGGTCTTGGGGACACCGTTGGGGTCTTTGGGACACTCTTGGGGACATCCCCGGGGGCTTGGGGACATCTTTGGGGACGTCCTTGGGGCCTTGGGGACGTCCTTGAGGTCTTTGGGAGACTCCTGGGGACATCTTTGGGGGCTTGGGGACATCAATGGGGACTTGGGGACATCCTTGGGGGCTTGGGGACACCGTTGGGGTCTTGGGGACACTCTTGGGGACATCATTGGGGGCTTGGGGACGTCCTTGAGGTCTTTGGGAGACTCTTGGGGACATCCTTGGGGGCTTTGGGGACATTTTTGGGGGTTTGGGGACATCATTAGGGGCTGGGGGACATCGTTGGGGGCTTGGGGACATCTTTGAGGTCTTTGGGACACTCTTGGGGACATCTTTGGGGGCTTGGGGACACTCTTGGGTCATCCTTGGGGGCTTTGGGGACACTGTTCGGGTCTTGGGGACACTCTTGGGGACACTCTTGGGGGCTTGGGGACATCGTTGGGACATTTTGGGGGCTTGGGGACATCGTTGGGGTCTTGGGGACGTCTTTGAGGTCTTTGGGAGACTCTTGGGGACATCCTTGGGGGCTTGGGGACACCATTGGGGTCTTGGGGACACCGTTGGGGTCTTGGGGACACTCTTGGGGACATCCCCGGGGGCTTGGGGACATCTTTGGGGACATCCTTGGGGGCTTGGGGACGTCCTTGAGGTCTTTGGGAGACTCCTGGGGACATCCTTGGGGCCTTGGGGACATCGTTGGGTTTTTGTGGACACCGTTGGGTTTTTGGGGAAATCATTGGGATCTTGGGGACACCGCCTGGGTTTTGGGGTCAAAGTTGGGATTTTGGGGACAAAGTTGGGGTCTTGGGGACATCGTTGGGGTCTTGGTTTTGGAGACATCGTTGGGTTTTTGGGGACACCATTGGGTTTTTGGGGAAATTGTTGGGATCCTGGGGACACCACCTGGGTTTTGGGGTCAAAGTTGAGGTTTTGGGGTCAAAGTTGGGGTCTTAGGGACATAATTGGGGTCTTGGAGACATCGTTGGGGTCTTGGTTTTGGAGACATCGTTGGGTTTTTGGGGACACCGTTGGGTTTTTAGGAACACCATTGGGTTTTTGGGGAAATTGTTGGGATCTTGGGGACACCGCCTGGGTTTTGGGGTCAAAGTTGAGGTTTTGGGGTCAAAGTTGGGGTCTTGGAGACATCGTTGGGGTCTTGGTTTTGGAGACACCGTTGGGTTTTTGGGGACACCGTTGGGTTTTTAGGAACACCACTGGTTTTCTGGTGAAACCGTTGGGATCTTGGGGACACCGCCAGGGTTTTGGGGTCAAAGTTGGGGTTTTGGGGTCAAAGTTGGGATTTTGGGGTCAAAGTTGGGGTCTTGGGGACATCGTTGGGGTCTTGGTTTTGGAGACACCGTTGGGTTTTTGGGGACACCGTTGGGTTTTTGGGGACACTGTTGGGTTTTTGGGGACACCGTTGGGTTTTTAGGAACACCACTGGTTTTCTGGTGAAACCGTTGGGATCTTGGGGACACCGCCAGGGTTTTGGGGACAAAATTGGGGTTTTGGGGTCAAAGTTGGGATTTTGGGGACACCGTTGGGGTCTTGGAGACATCGTTGGGGTCTTGGTTTTGGAGACACAGTTGGGTTTTTGGGGACACCGTTGGGTTTTTGAGGACATCGTTGGGTTTTTAGGAACACCATTGGGTTTTTGGGGAAATCATTGGGATCTTGGGGACACCGCCTGGGTTTTGGGGACAAAATTGGGGTTTTGGGGTCAAAGTTGGGGATTTGGGGACAAAGTTGGGGTCTTGGGGACATCGTTGGGTTCTTGGTTTTGGAGACACCGTTGGGTTTTTGAGGACACCGTTGGGTTTTTAGGAACACCACTGGTTTTCTGGTGAAACCGTTGGGATCTTGGGGACACCGCCAGGGTTTTGGGGTCAAAGTTGGGGTCTTAGGGACATCATTGGGGTCTTGGAGACATCGTTGGGGTCTTGGTTTTGGGGACACCGTTGGGTTTTTGGGGACACCGTTGGGCTTTTGGGGAAACCGTTGGGATCTTGGGGACACCGTCAGGGTTTTGGGGTCAAAGTTGAGGTTTTGGGGTCAAAGTTGGGGTCTTGGGGACATCGTTGGGGTCTTGGTTTTGGAGACATCGTTGGGTTTTTGGGGACACCGTTGGGTTTTTGGGGACACCATTGGGTTTTTGGGGAAATTGTTGGGATCTTGGGGACACCGCCAGGGTTTTGGGGACAAAATTGGGGTTTTGGGGTCAAAGTTGGGGATTTGGGGACATCATTGGGGTCTTGGAGGCATCGTTGGGTTCTTGGTTTTGGAGACATCGTTGGGTTTCTGGGGACACCGTTGGGTTTTTGGGGAAATCATTGGGATCTTGGGGACACCGCCAGGGTTTTGGGGTCAAAGTTGAGGTTTTGGGGTCAAAGTTGGGGATTTGGGGTCAAAGTTGGGGTTTTGGGGTCAAAGTTGGGGTCTTAGGGACATCATTGCGGTTTTGGAGACATCGTTGGGTTTTTGGGGACACCGTTGGGTTTTTGAGGACATCGTTGGGTTTTTTGGAACACCATTGGGTTTTTGGGGAAATTGTTGGGATCTTGGGGACATCGCCTGGGTTTTGGGGTCAAAGTTGGGGTCTTGGGGTCAAAGTTGGGGTCTTGGGGACATCGTTGGGGTCTTGGTTTTGGAGACACCGTTGGGTTTTTGGGGACACCGTTGGGTTTTTAGGGACACCACTGGTTTTCTGGTGAAACCGTTGGGATCCTGGGGACACCGCCTGGGTTTTTGGGGACAAATCTGGGGGATTTGGGGCCGCGGTGGGGGTCTCACCCTTCCCCGATGTCCAGGCGCTGCTCGGCGGCGATGGCCTTCTCGTCGGGGCGGCCGGCCTTCTCCAGGAAGCAGAGCGCGGGGTCGGCCCGCATGGTGTTGTATTTCTCATAACCTGCCCAAAACGGGTCAAGAAGACCCTCGGTGACCCAAAACCGCCGGATTTAGCCCCAAAAAAAAAATAAATAAAAAATCATAGAGCCCGGCCTACCGTGCTTGAAGACGCCGATGAGGAGGGATTTGTCGGCCTCGGCGTCCCACCAGGCGGTCGGCACCTCCAGCTGCTCCACCAGGGGGAACCAGATGTCGACCTCGCTGTGGGGTGAAAATTTGGGGGGTTTTGGGGTGGGTGGGAAGGCGGAGGACCCCGAATTTGGGACGGGGAGGGTCCAAAACGGGGCGGGGGGCGCCAAAAATGGTCGTAAACTGGGGTTGGAGGAGCTCAAAGAACCTCAAAATGGGGTTGGAGAACCTCAAAGAACCCCAAAATGGGTCCAGAACACCCCAAAACGGGGCTGGAGAACCTCAAAGAACCCCAAATGGGTCTGGGACACCCCAAAATAGGTCTGGAGAACCCCATAATGGGTCCAGGACACCCCAAAATGGGTCCGGAAAACAACCAAATGGGTTCAGAACACCCCAAAATGGGTCTGGAACACCCCAAAATGGGTCTGGAACACCCCAAAATGGGTCTGGAGAACCTCAAAGTGAGTCTGGAGAACCCCAAATAACCAAAAATGGGGCCGGAAAACAACAAAATGGGTCCGGAACACCCCAAAACGGGTCTGGATCACCCCAAAATGGGTCTGGAACACCCCAAAATGGGTCTGGAGAACCTCAAAGTGAGTCTGGAGAACCCCAAATAACCAAAAATGGGGCCGGAACACCCCAAAATGGGTCTGGAACACCCCAAAATGGGTCTGGAACACCCCAAAATGGGTCTGGAGAACCTCAAAGTGAGTCTGGAGAACCCCAAATAACCAAAAATGGGGCCGGAACACCCCAAAATGGGTCTGGAACACCCCAAAACGGGTCTGGAACACCCCAAAATGGGTCTGGATCTCCCCAAAATGGGTCTGGAACACCCCAAAATGGGTCCGGAAAACAACCAAATGGGTTCAAAACACCACAAAACGGGTCCAGAACACTTCAAAGAACCCAAAATGGGTCTGGAACACCCCAAAATGGGTCTGGAACACCCAACTATAGGTCTGGAGAACCTCAAAGTGAGTCTGGAGAACCCCAAATAACCAAAAATGGGTCCGGAAAACAACAAAATGGGTCTGGAACACCCCAAAATGGGTCTGGAACACCCCAAAATGGGTCTGGAGAACCTCAAAGTGAGTCTGGAGAACCCCAAATAACCAAAAATGGGGCTGGAACACCCCAAAATGGGTCTGGAACACCCCAAAACGGGTCTGGATCACCCCAAAATGGGTCTGGAACACCCCAAAATGGGTCTGGAGAACCTCAAAGTGAGTCTGGAGAACCCCAAATAACCAAAAATGGGGCCGGAAAACAACAAAATGGGTCTGGATCACCCCAAAATGGGTCTGGATCACCCCAAAATGGGTCCGGAAAATCCCATAATGGGTCCAGGACACCCCAAAATGGGTCCGGAAAACAACCAAATGGGTTCAAAACACCACAAAACGGGTCCAGAACACTTCAAAGAACCCAAAATGGGTCTGGAACACCCCAAAATGGGTCTGGAACACCCCAAAATGGGTCTGGAGAACCTCAAAGTGAGTCTGGAGAACCCCAAATAACCAAAAATGGGGCCGGAAAACAACAAAATGGGTCCGGAACACCCCAAAACGGGTCTGGATCACCCCAAAATGGGTCTGGAGAACCCCAAATAACCAAAAATGGGGCCGGAAAACAACAAAATGGGTCTGGAACACCCCAAAATGGGTCTGGATCACCCCAAAATGGGTCTGGATCACCCCAAAACGGGTCTGGATCACCCCAAAATGGGTCTGGAGAACCCCAAATAACCAAAAATGGGGCCGGAAAACAACAAAATGGGTCTGGAACACCCCAAAATGGGTCTGGATCACCCCAAAATGGGTCTGGAACACCCCAAAACGGGTCTGGATCACCCCAAAACGGGTCTGGATCACCCCAAAATGGGTCTGGATCACCCCAAAATGGGTCTGGAGAACCTCAAAGTGGGTCTGGAGAACCCCAAATAACCAAAAATGGGGCCGGAAAACAACAAAATGGGTCTGGAACACCCCAAAACGGGTCTGGATCACCCCAAAATGGGTCTGGAACACCCCAAAATGGGTCTGGAGAACCTCAAAGTGAGTCTGGAGAACCCCAAATAACCAAAAATGGGGCCGGAACACCCCAAAATGGGTCTGGAACACCCCAAAATGGGTCCGGAACACCCCAAAATGGGTCTGGATCACCCCAAAATGGGTCTGGATCACCCCAAAATGGGTCCGGAAAATCCCATAATGGGTCCGGAACACCCCAAAACGGGTCTGGAGAACCCCAAAACGTGTCTGGAGCCCCCCAAAAGGTGTCCGGGCCCTACCTGGCCATGGCCCCCCGCCAGCACCTTCTCGGCCTGGTCGCCGATGACCTCCTGCCGCAGGTAGTAGAGCATCCGCACCCGCAGCAGCACCCTGGGGGGGGACACCGAGGAGAAAAAGGGGACATCAGGGACGGGACGGGGACGGGATTGGGGACAGGGGATGGGTTTGGGGACATGGGAGGGGTTGGGGGACGTGGGAGGGGTTGGGGGACCCGGGATGTGGGATGGGTTTGGGGACCTGGGATGGATTTGGGGACATAGGGTGGATTTGGGGACGTGGGATGGATTTTGGGGACGTGGGACAGGTTTGGGGTCAGGTTCAGGGACCTGGGATGGATTTGGGGTCCCAGGATGGATTTGGGGGACATGGGATGAATTTGGGGAGCTGGGATGGATTTGGGGATTTGGGATGAATTCGGGGAACCTGGGATGGATTTTGGGACGCGGGATGGATTTGGGGGACATGGGATGGATCTGGGGGACCTGGGATGGATTTTGGGCCAGGTTCGTGGATCTTGGATGAATTTGGGGACCTGAGATGGATTTGGGGACCTGGGATGGATTTTGGGATGTGGGATGGATTTTCGGGGATGTGGGATGGATTTGGGGAACCTGGGACGGATTTGGGGGATGTGGGATAAATTTTGGGCTGGGTTTGGGGATCTTGGATGGATTTGGGGACCTGAGATGGATTTGGGGATGTGGGATGGATTTGGGGGACCTGGGATGAATTTTGGGCCAGGTTCGTGGATCTTGGATGAATTTGGGGACCTGAGATGGATTTGGGGACCTGGGACAGATTTGGGGACGTGGGATGGATTTGGGGACGTGGGATGGATTTGGGGACCTGTGACGGATTTGGGGACGTGGGATGGATTTTGGAGACCTGGGACAGATTTTGGGGACCTGGGACGGATTTGGGGGACCTGGGACGGATTTGGGGAACCTGGGATGAATTTTGGGCCGGGTTCGTGGATCTTGGATGAATTTGGGGTCCTGAGATGGATTTGGGGACCTGGGAGAGATTTGGGGACGTGGGATGAATTTGGGGACGTGGGATGGATCTGGGGGATGTGGGATGGAATTTTGGGCCGGGTTTGGGAATCTTGGATGGATTCGGGGATCTGAGAGGGATTTGTGGGACCTGGGACAGATTTTGGGGACCTGGGATGGATTTGGAGGACCTGGGATGGATCTGGGGGACCTGGGATGAATTTTGGGCCAGGTTCGTGGATCTTGGATGGATTTGGGGACCTGAGATGGATTTGGGGACATGGGATGGATTTGGGGACCTGAGATGGATTTGGGGACCTGGGATGGATTTGGGGAACCTGTGACGGATTTTGGGGAACCTGGGATGAATTTTGGGCCAGGTTCGTGGATCTTGGATGGATTTGGGGACCTGAGGTGGATTTGGGGACCTGGGATGGATTTTGGGACCTGGGACGGATTTGGGGAACCTGGGACGGATTTTGGGGACCTAGGACGAATTTCGGGGACCCCGTGCCGTCCCGCGTCCCCCCCCGCTCACTTGTTGCACTGGTGCTTGAGGTGCTTCTTGTAGCTCTCGTCCTGGAAGAGCGTGTCGGGGTTGTACTTGCGGATCCACTCGGCCTTCTGCACGTCGAAGGTGCTCTGGGCCTTCACCTTCTTCCCCTTGCGGCCCCGCGGGACGGGGATGGAGAGCCCTGGAGAAGACCAGAGGAGGTCAGCGGGGGACCCGGGGGGGTCCCGTCCACCCCAGGGCTGCGGAAACCCCCTCACCCGAGTGGTTTTGGAGCTCCTTAGCCTTGCCGTTCTCGTTGGGGCTGATGAGGTCCCAGATGAAGCCCTTGATGTTCTCGTCGCCCCGGTAGTGGAGGAGGCAGTAGACCAGGATGGCGCGGCAGATGGTCTCCACGTCGCGCTCCGACAGGCGCCGCTTGAACCGCCCGTGGGACAGGATCTCCCGCCACCGGCCCCAGCTGCCGGAGGACAAGGGGTCAAAAATGGGGCCCTCGGGGGGGAGATCTCCACCTCCCGGAACCTCTTCGCCTCGTGGTTGGCACCAGAGAAGAGCTGGAGGTGGTTTTGGGCAACGTCAACCATGGTTGACACCAAAAAGTTGGAGTTGGGCTTTCTCTACGTCAAGCTTCTACTCGTGGTTGCCACCAGAGAAGAGCTGGAGGTGGTTTTGGTCTACATCAAGCATCTACTCATGGTTGCTACCAAAGACTTGGAGATGTTTTTTCTCTACGTCAAGCTTCTACTCATGGTTGACACCAGAGAAGAGCTCAAGATGGTTTTGGTCTACGTCAACAATGGTTGACACCAAAAAGTTGGAGTTGGGCTTTCTCTACGTCAAGCTTCTACTCGTGGTTGGCACCAGAGAAGAGCTGGAGGTGGTTTTGGTCTACATCAAGCATCTACTCATGGTTGATCCCAGAGAAGAACCCAAAATAAGAGTTGGTTTGCTCTACTCTTTGACCATCTACTCATGGTTGACACCAAAGAAGAGCTCGAGGTGGTTTTGGTCTACATCAAGCATCTACTCATGGTTTCCATCAAAGAATTGGTCTTCTTCTATGCCAAGCATCTACTCATGGTTGCTACCAAAGAGTTGTAGATGGTTTTTCTCTACATCAAGCATCTACTCATGGTTTCCAACAAAGAGTTGGAGTTGGGCTTTCTCTACATCAAGCTTCTACTCATGGTTGACACCAGAGAAGAGCTCGAGGTGGTTTTGGTCCACATCAACCATCTACTCATGGTTGACGCCAGAGAAGAACCAAAAATAAGAGTTGGTTTGCTCTACTCTTCAAGCATCTACTCATGGTTGACACCAAAGAAGAGCTCGAGGTGGTTTTGGTCTACATCAAGCATCTACTCATGGTTGACATCACAGAAGAACCCAAAATTAGACTTGGTTTGCTCTACTCCTTGACCATCTACTCATGGTTGACACCAAAGAAGAGCTCGAGGTGGTTTTGGTCTACATCAAGCATCTACTCATGGTTTCCATCAAAGAATTGGTCTTCCTCTATGCCAAGCATCTACTCATGGTTGCTACCAAAGAGTTGTAGATGTTTTTTCTCTACATCAAGCATCTACTCATGGTTTCCAACGAAGAGTTGGAGTTGGTCTTACTCTACATCAAGCTTCTACTCATGGTTGCCACCAAAGAAGAGCTGGAGATGGTTTTGGTCTACGTCAAGCATCTACTCACGGTTGCTACCAAAGACTTGGAGATGTTTTTTCTCTACGTCAAGCTTCTACTCATGGTTTCCACCAAGGAGATGTTTTTCCCCTACATCAACCACAGTTGCCACCAGAGAAGAACCAAACCAAGACCTCCTCTTCCCTCCCACCACCTCCTCACGCCTCCCACCCCAAAACCACCCCACCCTCGTCCTCCCCCACCCCAAAAACCACCCCGCGACCCCTCCCCACCCGTAGACCAGCAGGTGCTTCTCCACGCGGAAGCAGTCGGTGCGGCCGTAGGGGTGGTGGAGGGCCTGGTGGGGGTGGTGGTGGTGGTGGTGGTGGTGGTGGTGGCGGTCGTGGCGCCGCGAGCGGGGCCTCTCCTCGTCCTCGCTCTCCAGGTCGGAGAACTCCACCAGGTCGTCGTCGCGCAAGGTGCTGAAGTGCCGCGTCTGCTTGCGCACCCGCGGCGTGTCGATCACCAGATTGTTCTAGAAGAAGACAACGAGGAGGATGAGGACGAAGGACGAAGGGCCCGTCCACCTCCCAACCGCCTTTCCTCGCCGCCCAACCTTGCTGTTGAGGAGGTCCAGGTCCAGGTCGGCCTTCTTGGCCCACTTCTGCCAGAAGTTGGGGTCGTCCAAGGCGATGTCGGTGCGGTTCTCCGAGGCCACGAAGCTCGCCTGGTGGGCGACCCAAGAGCTCGCCCACCACAAAAGTCCACCAGAAGTGGTGGGGAGGGGACACGGGGACAAGCCGGAGGTACCTTGGCGAAGGTGGAGCCCTTGCCCTCGCTCTCGATGGTGATGGTGGTGGTGCGGCGCAGCAGGATCTGGTCGATGTCCTCCTCGCAGAACTTGGAGCCTTCGTCGTCCTCCTCCATGATGGCCGCGTAGGCGCCCTTGCGCAGGAGGTCCTCGATCTCCTTCTTGGAGAACTGCTGGATCTACCAAAAGGAGGAGGGGGGTGGTGAGGACAGGGACGGCTTCGGGCCCTGTGTCCCATCCCAAAATATCTCCAAGACCCACGTCCTGCTAGAGGAGGACCTTCAAGCCATGCTACCCTTCAAGAACCCCTTCCATGGGGTCTTCAAGACCCATTTTTCCTCAAAAAACCCCTTCCATGGGTTCTTCACCCCACATTTCCCTTGAAGCACCCTTTTTATGGGGTCTTCTGGACCCATTTCCCTTGAAGAACCCCTTCCATGGGTTCTCCACCCCACATTTTTCCTTGAAGAACACCTTCTATGGGTTCTCCACTGCACATTTTTCCCCCAGGACCCATTTTTATGGGTTCTCCAACCTAAATTTCCCTTGAAGAACCCCTTCTATGGGGTCTTCAAGACCCATTTTTCCTCGAAAAACCCCTTCCATGGGTTCTTCACCCCACATTTCCCTTGAAGAACCCCTTCCATGACATCTTCAAGACCCATTTCCCTTCAAGAACCCCTTTTTATGGGTTCTCCGCCCCACATCTCCCCCCAAACCCCCTTTTTATGAGGTCCCCACCCCCCGTCCCCCCCCCCCCAGACCCCCTTACCCCCGCGATGTTGCCCTCGCGGCCGCTCATGGACTGCAGCACGGCCTTGTCCAGGCCCAGCTTGAGGCTGGCCTTGTCGAACATCTCCCGCTCGTAGGAGTTGCGCGTGATGAGGCGGTAGACCTTCACCGCCTTGCTCTGCCCGATGCGGTGGCACCGCGCCTGGGCCTGCGGGGGCAGGAGGGGGAGAAGGGTGTCAAGGTAGTCGACGGGGTGCCAAAAACCCCAAATCCCATCAAGAGCAAACTCAACGGGGCGCCCAAACCCAAATCTCATCGAGATCAAACTCAACGGGGCACCAAAACCCCAAAATCCCATCAAAGTGGAGTCAACGGGGTGCCAAAAACCCCAAATCCCATCAAGATAAACTCAACGGGGCACCAAAACCCCAAAATCCCATGGAGGTGGAGTCAACGGGGCGCCAAAAACCCCAAATCCCATCAAGAGAAACTCAACGGGGCGCCAAAACCCCAAAATCCCATCAAGATCAAACCACGGGGGCACCAAAACCCAAGATCCTATTGACTCAAACTCAACATGACCCCAAAACCCAAGACCCCGTTGACTCAAACCCAACGGAACCCCAAAACCCAAGACCCCGTTGACTCAAACTCAACAGGACACCAAAACCCAAGACCCCGTTGACTCAAACTCAACAGGACACCAAAACCCAAGACCCCGTTGACTCAAACTCAACGGAACCCCAAAACCCAAGACCCCGTTGACTCAAATTCAATGTAGCAAGCCAAAAACCCAAGACCCCGTTGACTCAAACCCAACGGAACCCCAAAACCCAAGACCCCGTTGACTCAAACTCAATGTAGCCCCAAAACCCAAGACCCCGTTGACTCAAACTCAACGTGACCCCAAAACCCAAGACCCCATTGGGTCAAACTCAACATGACCAGCCAAAAACCCAAGACCCCGTTGACTCAAACCCAACGGAACCCCAAAACCCAAGACCCCGTTGACTCAAACCCAACGGAACCCCAAAACCCAAGACCCCGTTGACTCAAACCCAACATGACCCCAAAACCCAAGACCCCGTTGACTCAAACTCAACGTGACCCCAAAACCCAAGAGCCCATTGGGTCAAACTCAACATGACCAGCCAAAAACCCAAGACCCCGTTGAGTTAAACTCAACGTAGTCCCAAAACCCAAGACCCCGTTGACTCAAACCCAACGTGACCCCAAAACCCACGATCCTACAACAACGGGGACAAAGCGGGGGTGGCGCCAAGCCCCCGGGGCCTCACCTGGAGGTCGTTTTGGGGATTCCAGTCGGAGTCGAAGATGATGCAGGTGTCGGCGGCCGTCAGGTTGATGCCCAGCCCGCCCGCCCGCGTGCAGAGCAGGAAGACGAAGCGATCCGAGTCGGGCTTGCTGAAGCGGTCGATGGCGGCCTGCCGCAGGTTGCCCCGCACCCGCCCATCGATCCGCTCGTACAGGTACCTGCGACACCCCAAAACCCGCGTCGGGGGGCGCCCTTGATGACCCCAACCCCTTCCCCCACGTCCCTTTCTGCCCTTTTACCTCTTCTGGATGAGGTAGTCCTCCAAGATGTCGAGGCAGCGGACCATCTGGGAGAAGATGAGCACCTTGTGGCCGCCGGCCTTCAGCTTGGGGAGCAGCTTGTCGATGAGCACCAGCTTGCCGGCGGAGCGCACCATGGCCTGGAGGTGGAAGTCGTGGGGCACGTGGTGGTGGCAGGACTCGCGGAACTCAGCCAGGATCTTCTCCTCCGCGCCTGGTGGGGTGGGATGGGATCGTCGGCGGGGCGTTGAGGGGCACCACTCAACCCCCAACCCCACCACGTCCCAATTGTTGGCATCACCACCAACCTAGAAGACGTGGAGAACCTCCTCCAAGCCCACCAGGAGAAGGAAAACCCAAAATCCAACCAGCTGGTGGGCCCCTCAAGGCATTATTCACCCTAAAAATGTCCATTTTGGGACATTCAGTGGCACCACTCAACCCCCAACCCCACCACATCCCAATTAGGGGCATCACCACCAACCTAGAAGACTTGGAGAACCTCCTCCAAGCCCACCAGGAGAAGGAAAACCCAAAATCCAAGGTGCTGGTGGACCCCTCAACACATTATTCACCCTAAAAATGTCCATTTTGGGAAATTCAGCGGCACCACTCAACCCAAAACCCCACCACATCCCAATTGTTGGCATCACCACCAAGCTACAAGACTTGGAGAACCTCCTCCAAGCCCACCAGGAGAAGGAAAACCCCAAATCCAACCAGCTGGTGGGCCCCTCAACGCATTATTCACCCTAAAAATGTCCATTTTGGGACATTCAGCGGCACCACTCAACCCAAAACTCCACCACGTCCCAATTGTTGGCATCACCACCAACTTAGAAGACTTGGAGAGCCTCCTCCAAGCCCACCAGAAGAAGGAAAACCCCAAATCCAACCAGCTGGTGGACCCCTCAACGCATTATTCGCCCTAAAAATGTCCATTTTGGGACATTCAGCGGCACCACTCAACCCCCAACCCCACCACATCCCAATTAGGGGCATCACCACCAACTTAGAAGACGTGGAGAACCTCCTCCAAGCCCACCAGGAGAAGGAAAACCCAAAATCCAACCAGCTGGTGGGCCCCTCAAGGCATTATTCGCCCTAAAAATGTCCATTTTGGGACATTCAGCAGCACCACTCAACCCAAAGCTCCACCTTGTCCCAATTAGGGGCATCACCCCCAACTTAGAAGACGTGGAGAACCTCCTCCATGCCCACCAGGAGAAGGAAAACCCAAAATCCAAGGTGCTGGTGGACCCCTCAACGCATTATTTGCCCTAAAAATGTCTATTTTGGGAAATTCAGTGGCACCACTCAACCCCCAACCCCACCACGTCCCAATTGTTGGCATCACCACCAAGCTAGAAGACTTGGAGAACCTCCTCCATGCCCACCAGGAGAAGGAAAACCCAAAATCCAACCAGCTGGTGGGCCCCTCGAGGCATTATTCACCCTAAAAATGTCCATTTTGGGACATTCAGCAGCACCACTCAACCCAAAGCTCCACCACATCCCAATTAGGACCATCACCACCAAGCTAGAAGACTTGGAGAACCTCCTCCAAGCCCACCAGGAGAAGGAAAACCCAAAATCCAAGGTGCTGGTGGACCCCTCAAGGCATTATTCACCCTAAAAATGTCCATTTTGGGACATTCAGCAGCACCACTCAACCCAAAACCCCACCACGTCCCAATTGTTGGCATCACCACCATGCTGGAAGACGTGGAGAACCTCCTCCAAGCCCACCAGGAGAAGGAAAACCCAAAATCCAAGGTGCTGGTGGACCCCTCAACGCATTATTCACCCTAAAAATGTCCATTTTGGGACATTCAGCAGCACCACTCAACCCAAAGCTCCACCACATCCCAATTAGGGGCATCACCACCAAGCTAGAAGACTTGGAGAACCTCCTCCAAGCCCACCAGGAGAAGGAAAACCCCAAATCCAACCAGCTGGTGGACCCCTCAACGCATTATTCACCCTAAAAATGTCCATTTTGGGAAATTCAGCAGCACCACTCAACCCCCAACCCCACCACGTCCCACCTGGGGGCATCACCACCAATCTAGAAGACTTGGAGAACCTCCTCCAAGCCCACCAGAAGAAGGAAAACCCCAAATCCAACCAGCTGGTGGACCCCTCAACGCATTATTCGCCCTAAAAATGTCCATTTTGGGACATTCAGCGGCACCACTCAACCCCCAACCCCACCACATCCCAATTAGGGGCATCACCACCAACTTAGAAGACGTGGAGAACCTCCTCCAAGCCCACCAGGAGAAGGAAAACCCCAAATCCAACCAGCTGGTGGGCCCCTCAAGGCATTATTCACCCTAAAAATGTCCATTTTGGGACATTCAGCAGCACCACTCAACCCAAAACTCCACCACATCCCAATTAGGGGCATCACCACCAACCTAGAAGACTTGGAGAACCTCCTCCAAGCCCACCAGGAGAAGGAAAACCCAAAATCCAAGGTGCTGGTGGGCCCCTCAAGGCATTATTCACCCTAAAAATGTCCATTTTGGGAAATTCAGCAGCACCACTCAACCCCCAACCCCACCACATCCCAATTGTTGGCATCACCACCAAGCTAGAAGACGTGGAGAACCTCCTCCAAGCCCACCAGGAGAAGGAAAACCCAAAATCCAAGGTGCTGGTGGACCCCTCGAGGCATTATTCACCCTAAAAACGTCTATTTTGGGTCCCGCAAGACGTCTGCTTTTTGACAACCCCCTTCTCCTCACCGTT
Source organism: Somateria mollissima (assembly GCA_951411735.1). Lineage (NCBI taxonomy): Eukaryota > Metazoa > Chordata > Aves > Anseriformes > Anatidae > Somateria > Somateria mollissima. The sequence continues at coordinate 70,084 of CATOCB010000396.1, read as the reverse complement.
GATGAGGTAGGGGTGGTTGCAGCACTTGCGCAGCTCCATCATGGTGTTGAGGAGGTTGGGCATGTTGGTGTGGCCGGCCCCCTTGGAGAGGAAGGAGAAGTTCTTCTCCAGGATGGCCCGGTAGTATTTCTTCTGGATGTTGGTCAGCTCCACCTCGATGATGGTCTCCTGCTTGGGGGCCAGGTTCTTCTCCACGTCCTCCTTCAGCCGCCGGAGCATCATGGGCTTGAGGATGGCCTGGAGCTTCTGCACCTAGGGATGGAGAGCCACCAAGAGTAGAACCCGACCCTCGTGGCCACCTGAAGGGCCGAGGTCTTCTCCTTCATCCTCCTCCTCCTCTTTTTCCTCCTCCTCCTCTTCCTCCTCCTCCTCACCTGCTCCTCTGTCTTGAGGTCGCCGAAGTCCTTGAGAAACTCGGCCTCGGAAGGGAACTGGGAGGGCTCCAAGAAGTGCAGGAGGCTGAAGAGCTCCTCCACCGTGTTCTGCAGCGGGGTGCCCGTCAGGAGGACCTTGTGCTCCTGCCAAGGGGGTAGAACGTTAGGGGGGGGACAGGGGGAGGTCCCCCAGATCCCAGGGGGGGACAGCGGGGTGGCCCCCGTGTGGAGGTCCTCGGGTGTGACACGTGGACGGAGCACAAAGATCTCCAAACTCAACCAAAAACCCCCAAAAATATCTTCAGGACCATCTCAAAAGGACATGGGATGAGCCCAAAGATCTCCAAACTCAACCAAAAACCCCCAAAAATATCTTCAGGACCATCTCCAAGGGATGTGGGATCAACCCAAATAGCTCCAAACTCAACCAAAAATCCCAAAAACATCTTCAGGGCCATCCCCAAGGGACATGGGATGAACGCAAATGTCTCCAAACTCAACCAAAAACCCCAAAAACATCTTCAGAACTATCCCCAAGGGACATGGGATCAACCCAAACATCTCCAAACCCAACCAAAACCCCATAAGGCCGTTCAAAACCATCTCCAGGGGACATGAAATGAACACAAACACCTCCAAACTCAACCAAAAACCCCAAAAACATCTTCAGGGCCATCCCCAAGGGACATGGGATCAACCCAAACAACTCCAAACTCAACCCAAAACCCCAAAACACCTTCAGGACCATCTCCAAGAGATGTGGGATCAACCCAAATAGCTCCAAACTCAACCAAAAACCCCAAAAACGTCTTCAGGGCCATCCCCAGGGGACATGAAATGAACCCAAACACCTCCAAACTCAACCCAAAAACCCCAAAAACACCTTCAGGACCATCCCCAAGGGACATGGGATCAACCCAAACATCTCCAAACCCAACCAAAACCCCATAAGGCCGTTCAAAACCATCTCCAGGGGACATGAAATGAACACAAACACCTCCAAACTCAACCAAAAACACCAAAAACATCTTCAGAACTATCCCCAAGGGACATGGGATCAACCCAAACAACTCCAAACTCAACCAAAAACCCCAAAACACATTCAGGACCATCTCCAAGAGATGTGGGATCAACCCAAATAGCTCCAAACTCAACACAAAATCCCAAAAACATCTTCAGGGCCATCCCCAGGGGACATGAAATGAACCCAAACACCTCCAAACTCAACCAAAAACCCCAAAAACACCTTCAGGACCATCCCCAAGGGACATGAAATGAACCCAAACACCTCCAAACTCAACCAAAAACCCCCAAAACATCTTCAGAACTATTGCCAAGAGACATGGGATGAGCCCAAACATCTCCAAACTCAACCAAACTCAACCAAAAACCCCCAAAACACCTACATGACCATCTCCAATGGACACAAGGTCATCCCAAACACCTCCAAACCCAACCAAGACCCCATAAGGACCTTCAGGACCATCTCAAAAGGACATGGGATCAACCCAAACATCTCCAAACTCAACCAAAAACCCCCAAAAGACCTTCAGGACCACCCCCAAGGTCCACAAGGTCAACCCAAACATCTCCAAACCCAACGAAAACCCCAAAAACACCTTCAGGACCATCTCCAAGGGACATGGGATGAGCCCAAACATCTCCAAACTCAACCAAAAACCCCAAAAACATCTTCAGAACTATCCCCAAGGGACATGGGATGAGCCCAAACATCTCCAAACTCTACGAAAATCCCCAAAAACACCTTCAGGACCATCTCCAAGAGATGTGGGATCAACCCAAATAGCTCCAAACTCAACCAAAAATCCCAAAAACATCTTCAGGGCCATCTCCAGGGGACATGAAATGAACCCAAACACCTCCAAACTCAACCAAAAACCCCCAAAACACCTACAAGAGCATCTCAAAGGGACCCAAGGTCAACCCAAACACCTCCAAACCCAACCAAGACCCCATAAGGACCTTCAGGACCATCTCCAAGGGACATGAAATGAGCCCAAACACCTCCAAACTCAACCAAACCCCCCCAAAATACCTACAGGACCATCTTCAAGGGACATAGGATGAGCCCAACCATCTCCAAACTCAACCAAACTCAACCAAAAACCCCAAAAACACCTTCAGGACCATCTCCAGGGGACATGAAGCGAACCCAAATATCTCCAAAGTCAACCAAAAACCCCAAAAACACCTTCAGGACCACCCCCAAGGTCCACAAGGTCAACCCAAACATCTCCAAACCCAACGAAAACCCCAAAAACATGTTCAGGACCATGTCAAAGGGACCCAAGGTCAACCCAAACATCTCCAAACCCAACCAAAAACCCCAAAAAAACGTACAGGACCATGTCAAACGGACCCAAGGTCAACCCAAACATCTCCAAACCCAACGAAAACCCCATAAGGACCTTCAGGACCACTCCCAAGGACCACAAGGTCAACCCAAACATCTCCAAACCCAACGAAAACCCCAAAAACATGCTCAGAACCATGTCAAAGGGACCCAAGGTCAACCCAAACATCTCCAAACCCAACCAAGACCCCATAAGGACCTTCAGGACCACTCCCAAGGACCACAAGGTCAACCCAAACGTCTCCAAACCCCAAAAAAAGCCCCAAAAACACCTTCAGGACCATCCCCAAAGGACCACAAGGTCAACCCAAACACCTCCAAACCCAACCAAGACCCCACAAAGACCTCCAAAACGACCTCCCGACGCACGGGACGGACCCAACCACCTCCGTCCACCCCCAAGAACCCCTCCAGGGCACCCAAACTCGACCCGAGGAGGGGAAAGGAGGTCTCCTCGTCCCCCCCCCGAGAAGCCTTCTGCTGTCCCTCACCAGGTCCATGTGCTTGAGGCTGTCGAGCAGCTTGCAGTTGCGGTTCTTGAGGCGGTGGGCCTCGTCGATGATGACGCAGCGCCACTCGATCTCCCGCAGCTCGGGGCAGTCGGAGAGGATCATCTCGAAGGTGGTGATCAGCGCGTCGAACTTGTAGGCCCCGGGGATCAGGCGGCCCTAAAAGGGGTGGGAGGAAGGCTCGGGACACCTCTCCTCGGCCTCAGGAGGGTCTCCGAGGGCTTTTGGAGGACCTAAAGCAACCCTCGGCCTCCTTAAACGCTTGGGAAGATCTCCAGGAGCTTCTGGAGGACCTAAAAACCGCCCTTGGGAGGTTCTCCAGGGAGTTTAGGAGGACCTAAAATCCCTCCCTCCACCACGGGAGCTTCTGGAGGACCTCAAAACCACCTCAGGAGGTTCTCCAGGACCTTTAGGAGAACCTCAAAGCCACCCTCGACCTCCTTAAACCCTGGGGAAGATCTCCAGGAGCTTCTGGAGGACCTAAAAACCGCCCTTGGGAGGTTCTCCAGGGGATTTAGGAGAACCCCAAAGCCTCCCTTGCTCTTCCTCTACCACGGGAGCTTCTGTAGGACCTGAAGGCCACCCATACCCGCGAGTCCTTGCAGTACATCTCGTACTGCTGGATCATCTGCCGCGAGGCCAGGCTGCCGTGGTAGACGATGCTGTTCATCCCCGTCCAGGTGTTGAACTCCCGCTCCCAGTTGGTGATGGTGGAGAGGGGGGCGATGACCAGGAAGGGGCCGCGGATGCCCACGTTGTAGACCTCCTGCAGGAAGGCGATGGACTGGATCGTCTTGCCCAAGCCCATCTCGTCGGCCAGGATGCAGTTCTGCCTGCGGGGAGGAGAAGGGTTGGTGGCCCCTTGGTGGCCCAAAACCCTACCGAGGTGGTCACCGACCCAATTTCCCCTATTGCGACCCAATTTGCCCCATCCCGACCCAATTTCCCCCATCCCGACCCAATTTCCCCCTTCCCGACCCAATTTCCCCCTTCCCGACCCAACTTCCCCCTTCCCAATTTCCCCCATCTTGACCCAACTTCCCCCTTTCTGACCCAATTTGCCCCATCCTGACCCAATTTCCCCCAGCCTGACCCAATTTCCCCCATTTCGACCCAATTTCCCCCATCCGACCCAATTTCCCCCATCCGACCCAATTTCCCCCATCTTGACCCAACTTCCCCCATTCTGACCCAATTTCGCAATCCTGCCCCAATTTCCCCCATCCCAACCCAATTTCCCCCATTTCGATCCAATTTCCCCCATCCGACCCAATTTCCCCCATCCCAACTTCCCCCATTCTGACCCAATTTCACCATCCTGTCCCAATTTCCCCCATCCCGACCCAATTTCCCCCATCCCGATCCAATTTCGCCATCCTGACCCAATTATTTCCCCCATCCTGACCCAATTTCCCCCATCCCAACCCAATTTATTTCCCCCATCCTGACCCAATTTCGCCATCCTGACCCAATTTATTTCTCCCATCCCGACCCAATTTCCCCCGTCCCGACCCAATTTCCCCCGTCCCGACCCAATTTCCCCCGTCCCGACCCAACTTCCCCCTTCCCGACCCAACTTCCCCCATCCCAATTTCCCCCATCTTGACCCAACTTCCCCCGTCCCGACCCAATTTATTTCCCCCATCCCAACCCAATTTCCCCCATCTCGACCCAATTTATTTCGCCCATCCTGACCCAATTTCCCCCATCCCGACCCAATTTCCCCCATTTCGATCCAATTTCCCCCATTTCGACTGAATTTCCCCCATCCCGACCCAATTTCCCCCTTCCCGACCCAACTTCCCCCATCCCAATTTCCCCCATCTTGACCCAATTTGCCCCATCCCAACCCAATTTCCCCCATTTCGACCCAATTTATTTCGCCCATCCTGACCCAATTTCCCCCATTCCAACACAATTTCCCCCATCCCGACCCAATTTCCCCCATCCCGACCCAATTTCCCCCATCCGACCCAATTTCCCCCATCCGATCCAACTTCCCCCTTCCCGACCCAACTTCCCCATCCCAATTTCCCCCATCTTGACCCAACTTCCCCCATCTTGACCCAACTTCCCCCATTCTGACCCAATTTCGCCATCCTGTCCCAATTTCCCCCATCCCGACCCAATTTCCCCCATCCCGGTCCAATTTCCCCCATCCCGACCCAATTTATTTCCCCATCCCAACCCAATTTGCCCCATCTTGACCCAACTTCCCCCATCCTGACCCAATTTCCCCCATCCCGACCCAATTTCCCCCATCCCGACCCAATTTATTTCCCCCATCCCGACCCAATTTATTTCCCCCATCCCGACCCAATTTCCCCCATCCCGACCCAATTTCCCCCTTCCCAACCCAATTTATTTCCCCCATCGTGACCCGATTTCCCCCATTCTGCCCCAACTTCCCCATCCTGACCCAATTTCCCCCATCCTGACCCCATTTCCGTGCCCCCACCCCATCAACTCGCCTGTTGTACCAGTTGAAGAGCAACCAGTTGACCCCTTCCAGTTGATACTCCCGCAGCTGGTTGTGGTTCTTGTACTCGTGCGACAGCTCCAGCTTCTTCCACGAGCCGGCTTGGGGACGCGGCTATTATTTTTGGGGCGAAAAACAACCAAAATTGAGACGGTGGAGGAGATTCCACCACTTTAGGGAGGCGAGGAGGAGATGTGGGCGCTCACCAGGCGCTTGAGCTCGGGGTGCCGGGCCTGGATGCGCTTGAACTCCCCAATTTTGCCCTCGTCCACGTCCTCCTTCAGCTCCCAGGTGCTGTCCTCGTAGGGCAGGGAGCACCACTTGACCAGGTAGTAGACCACGGGCTGGAGGAGGAACCCCAAAAGGACGTGGGGGACGTCGGGGGGCGTCGTTTATGGGGTCGGGGTCCCACCACCTCCTTGTTTCTCCTTCCTCCTTTCCCCACTCACCTCGCCGTTGTCCTTGTCGACGCTGTGCGACTCGTCCAGGATGCGGTCCACCTCCACGTAGTCGGGGTTGAAAGGCTCCTCGTCCTTGTTTTTAATTAATTTAGGGAAAAAAAACGGGGTGAGATGCAAGGATTTCCCCAAAAACCGTCTTGAAAGGTGATAATCCGCCAAAAAAAACTCATCCCCGAGCCCCCAAATGTCCCCTCTGTTCCCAATCCTTTATTATTTTAGAAAAAAGAGGTGGTGAGATGCAAAGAATCCCCCAAAAAGCTCTTGAGAGGTGAGAATCCCCTAAAAAACTCATCGCCGAGCCCCAAAATCGTCCCCCCTGCTCCCAATCCTTTATTATTTTAGAAAAAAGAGGTGGTGAGATGCAAAAAATCCCCCAAAAAACCTCCTGAGAGGTGAAAATCTGCCAAAAAAACTCATCCCCGAGCCCCAAAAGTGTTCCTTCTATTCCCAATCCTTTATTATTTTAGAAAAAAGAGGTGGTGAGATGCAAAAAATTCCCCCAAAAAATCTTGAAAGGTGAGAATCCACCAAAAAACTCATCCTCTATCCTCCAAAATGTCCCCTCTGCTCCCAATTTTTTTATTATTTTAGAAAAAAGAGGTGGTGAGATGCAAAGAATCCCCCAAAAAACCTCCTGAGAGGTGAAAATCTGCCAAAAAAACTCATCCCCAAGCCCCAAAATGTCCCCTCTGCTCCCAATTCTTTTATTATTTTAGAAAAAAGAGGTGGTGAGATGCAAAGAATCCCCCAAAAAACCTCCTGAGAGGTGAAAATCTGTCAAAAAAACTCATCCCCAAGCCCCAAAATGTCCCCTCTGTTCCCAATCCTTCATTATTTTAGAAAAAAGAGGTGGTGAGATGCAAAGAATCCCCCAAAAAACCTCCTGAGAGGTGAAAATCTGTCAAAAAAACTCATCCCCAAGCCCCAAAATGTCCCCTCTGCTCCCAATTCTTTTATTATTTTAGAAAAAAGAGGTGGTGAGATGCAAAAAATCCCCCAAAAACCTCCTGAGAGGTGAGAATCCCCCCAAAAAACTCATCCCCGAGCCCAAAAATGTCCCCTCTGTTCCCAATCCTTTATTATTTTAGTAAAAAGAGGTGGTGAGATGCAAAAAATCCCCCAAAAAACCTCCTGAGAGGTGAGAATCCCCCCAAAAAACTCATCCCCGAGCCCAAAAATGTCCCCTCTGCTTCCAAACCTTAATTATTTTAGAAAAAAAGAGGTGGTGAGATGCAAAAAATCCCCCAAAAAACCTCCTGAGAGGTGAAAATCTGTCAAAAAAACTCATCCCCAAGCCCCAAAAGTGTCCCCTCTGTTCCCAATCCTTTATTATTTTAGAAAAAAGAGGTGGTGAGATGCAAAGAATCCCCCCAAAAAATCTCGAAAGGTGAGAATCCACCAAAAAACTCATCCTCTATCCTCCAAAATGTCCCCTCTGCTCCCAATTTTTTTATTATTTTAGAAAAAAGAGGTGGTGAGATGCAAAAAATCCCCCAAAAAACCTCTGGAGAGGTGAAAATCTGTCAAAAAAACTCATCCCCAAGCCCCAAAATGTCCCCTCTGCTCCCAATTCTTTTATTATTTTAGAAAAAAGAGGTGGTGAGATGCAAAAAATCCCCCAAAAAAACTCTTGAGAGATGAGAATCCGCCAAAAAAACTCATCCCCAAGCCCCAAAATGTCCCCTCTGTTCCCAATCCTTCATTATTTTAGAAAAAAGAGGTGGTGAGATGCAAAAAATCCCCCAAAAATCCTCTGGAGAGGTGAAAATCTGTCAAAAAAACTCATCCCCGAGCCCCCAAATGTCCCCTCTGTTCCCAATCCTTTATTATTTTAGAAAAAAGAGGTGGTGAGATGCAAAAAATCCCCCAAAAAACCTCTGGAGAGGTGAAAATCTGTCAAAAAAACTCATCCCCAAGCCCAAAAATGTCCCCTCTGCTTCCAATCCTTTATTATTTTAGAAAAAAGAGGTGGTGAGATGCAAAAAATCCCCCAAAAAACCTCTGAAGAGGTGAAAATCTGTCAAAAAAACTCATCCCCAAGCCCAAAAATGTCCCCTCTGCTTCCAATCCTTTATTATTTTAGAAAAAAAGAGGTGGTGAGATGCAAAAAATCCCCCAAAAAACCTCCTGAGAGGTGAAAATCTGTCAAGAAACCTCATCCCCGAGCCCCAAAAGTGTCCCTTCTGTTCCCAATCCTTTATTATTTTAGAAAAAAGAGGTGGTGAGATGCAAAGAATCCCCCAAAAAAACTCTTGAAAGGTGAGAATCGGCCAAAAAACTCATCCCCGAGCCCCAAAAACGTCCCCTCTGCCCCCAAAACCAGGCACCTCGTGGAAGAAGTGTCGCATCTGGGTCATCTTCGTCTTGAAGCGCTTGAGCTTCTGGTGGATCCTCTTGTCCTTCTCCAGCTGGTCGATGGTGGCCCACTCGCAGTGCAGGTAGGAGCTACACGGGGCAGGAGAAACATCAAGACCCACCCATTACCCTTCAACGAAGCCATTTGGGGCCAAAAAACTCTTATTTGGGCAAAAAAAAACTCTTATTTGGGCCAAAAAACTCTTATTTGGGCCAAAAAAACTCTTATTTGGGCCAAAAAACTCTTATTTGGGCCAAAAAACTCTTATTTGGGCCAAAAAACTCAACCAAACTCAACCAAAAACCCCCAAAACACCTACAGGAGCATCTCAGAGGGACACAAGGTCAACCCAAACATCTCCAAACTCAACCAAAAACCCCAAAAACATCTTCAGGACTATCTCCAAGGGACACGAGGTCAACCCAAACATCTCCAAACTCAACCAAAAACCCCAAAAACACGTTCAGGACCATCTGAAAAGGACATGGGATCAACCCAAACATCTCCAAAATCAACCAAAAACCCCAAAAATTTTTATTAAGGAGGACCCAACGGCGTCGCTCCATTGGAGAAGCACCCCAAGACGTCAATGGGTTGGGCACTGGGGTCATCTACGCGCCCTCCAGTTGAGTTTCTCCTCCCCCCGGTGCCGTAGAACTCTACCAGAAGACTAAAACTCCACAAAAAGACCCCAAAAAAGGGTCTGAGGAGATGGAGGACCCCACCCCAACCCCCGCCATCTTGGCCGGCCACTTACTAATTCTTATATTTGACGAAAAACTCTTCGGATTCCGTAAACTGCCCCGACGGGAGCTGCGGGGAGCAAGGGGGGGGGGCGTCAACGTTGGCCAAAATTCACCTCCTTCCCCTTTTTTTTTTTTTGGGGGGGGTCCCTCACCTCCTTCTTGACCACCCGCATGGAGAGGACCTTGTCCACGATGGCCGCGTCCTCCTCGCTGGGGTTCTCCTGCGAGGCAAGAGGCAAAGATGAAGAGCGCGCCCAAGACGAAGAGGAAGAGAAAAACGCGCCGCGAAGACCCGGGGTGAAAAAGAGAAGACCCCCCACCACAAAAAACTGCATGGAGGGCAACGTCTCGCCCTCGGGCTCCGGCTCCGGGGCGGGGGGCTGCGGGGCGGGGGGCTGCTCGGGGCGGGGGGGCCCCGTGACGTCCAGCTCTTCGTCCTCCTCATCGTCGGTGATCTTGATGTCCAAGTCCTCGGTGTACTTCTTGCGCTTCACCTGCCGGTTGGAGCGCCGCTTCTAGGGGGCAGGAGAGACGTGGACGAGGCGGTGAGGGCGGGGGGTCCACACCCTCGTGGAGACCCCCCCCCCCCCCCCCAACCCATGGCCTTCATCTCCATACCTGCACGCTGGTCTCCTCTTCCTCACGCGGCGACTGCGCCGGCATCACCTCGGCGTCGGAGTTGTCGGAGGAGGCGTTGCGCTTCCGCTTCTTGCCCACCACCGGGGTGATGGTGCTGGGGGTGGGGTGGGGTGGGGGGACAGGGTTAGGAGGACAGGGGCGGGGGGCTCACCCCCGGGGGGGCCAACCCCCCCCAGGAGAAGGTTTGGGGTGAAAACGGCAAGAATCGGGGCGACGGGGATGAGATTTGGGCAAAAGGAGGTTAAGGTTGGTGATGAGTCAAGGGTTGGGGGCAACGAGGCCAAAAGTTGGGGGCAACGAGGCCAAAATTTGGGGTGAAAGAGGGCAAAATTTGGGGTGAAAGAGGGCAAAATTTGGGGTGAAAGAGGGCAAAATTTGAGGTCGATGAGGCCATGATTTGGTTTAGAGGCCTAAAATGTCGATGGCGCAACAGAACTGACGTTGGAGTCAACGATGATGGCCAACGTTGGCCATGAGGGTCAACGATGGACATGACAAGGGTCAATGTTGGCCAAAAGGGTCAACAATGGACATGATGATGGCCAATGTTGGCCAAAAGGGTCAACGATGGCCACCACGAAGACCAACGATGGCCAAAAAGGGTCAACGATGGCCACCATGAAGACCAAATATGGCCAAAAAAGTCAACGATGGCCACCATAAAGACCAACGATGGACAAAAAGGGTCAACGATGGCCACCACGAAGACCAACGATGGCCAAAAAGGTCAACGATGGCCACCACGAAGACCAACGATGGCCAAAAAGGGTCAACGATGGCCACCATGAAGACCAAATATGGCCACAAAAGTCAACGATGGCCACCACGAAGACCAACGATGGCCAAAAAGGGTCAACGATGGCCACCACGAAGACCAACGATGGCCAAAAAGGGTCAACGATGGCCACCATGAAGACCAAATATGGCCACAAAAGTCAACTATGGCCACCATGAAGACCAACGATGGCCACAAGGGTCAACGATGGCCACCATGAAGACCAAATATGGCCACAAAAGTCAACGATGGCCACCACGAAGACCAAATATGGCCAAAAAAGTCAACGATGGCCACTCACCTGGGTTTGCTGCGCCCCTTGCTCTTCCCGGAGCCCCCCTGCCCCTTCCCCTTGCGGGGCCGCTCCTCCTTGGGGCCGCCGCGCTCGCCGGCCCCTTTCCGCCGCCGCTTGCGCTCGCCCTCCTCCTCGGGCCGCACGCTGGGCAGCTCGTCCTCGTTGAGGACCCGGGGGATGTTCTGCTCGCCCCGGGCGCGGGCGCGGGCGATGGCCTCGGCCACGATGCGGTTGGCCTTCTCCTGCTTCTTCTGGTGCTCCAGCTTGCGGCTCTCCTCCGAGGCCCCCCGTGAGCCCGGGGGGCCGGCCAGGGCGGCCACCTCGGTGCTGCTGAGGACTTTGACCACCGACAAGCCCGCCGAGCCGCCCTGGGATGAGCCGGCCTGCAGAGAGGGGGAGATGACCCCAAAATGGAGGGCCCGCTCCGGAACGGGAGGTTCTCCACGGAGGATGGCGCAAACGGGCTCTTCTCCGCCCCAAAAAACAACCCAACTGCGTTTATCGCACCCAAAACGGACCCAAAATGTGCTCTTCTCTACCCAAAACCAAGCCAAACGCGATCATTTGCACCACAAAAACAACTTGACTGCGCTCAACTTCACCCAAAAACAACCCAACATCATTTATCCCACCCAAAACCAACCCAACGGCATTTATTCCAACCCAAAACCAACCAAAATGTGCTTATCTCTACCCAAAACCAACCCAAATGTGCTCATCTCTACCCAAAACCAACTTAATTGCGCTCATCTCCACCCAAAACCAACCCAACGGCGTTTATCCCACCCAAAACCAACCCAAATTCACCCATCTCTACCCAAAAACAACCCAAATGTGCTCAGCTCTACCCAAAACCAACCCAAATGTGCTCATCTCTACCCAAAAACAACCCAACGGCGGTTATCACACCCAAAAACAACCCAAATGTGCTCATTTGCACCCCAAAACCAAATTAATTCCACTCATCTTCACCCAAAACCAACCCAACGGCATTTATCCCAACCCAAAACCAACCAAAATGTGCTTATCTCTACCCAAAAACAACCCAAATGTGCTCATCTCTACCCAAAAACAACCCAACGGCGGTTATCACACCCAAAAACAACCCAAATGTGCTCATTTGCACCCCAAAACCAACCCAAATTCACTCCTTTCCACCCCAAATCAACCCAACCATGCCCATCCCACCCAAAACCACCCAACCGCGCTCCTCCCACTCAAAACCCACTCTTCTTCCCCCAAAATCCCCCAAAACCCCTCCTCCCACCCCAAAACCCCCCAAAACCCCTCCTCCCACCCCAAAACCCCCCAAAACCCATCATTCCACCCCAAAACTGCCCAACCATGCCCATCCCACCCCAAAACCCCTCATCCCACCCCAAAACCACCCAACCATGCCCATCCCACCCAAGACCACCGAACTCCGCTCCTCCCACCCCAAAACTACTTTTCTTCCCCCAAAACCACTTTTCTTCCCCCAAAACCCATCGTTCCACCCCAAAACCACCCAACGATGCCCATCCCACCCCAAAACCCCTCATCCCACCCCAAAACCCTTCATCCCAACCCAAAACAACCCAACGGTGCCCATCCCACCCAAGACCACCAAACTCCGCTCCTCCCACCCCAAAACTACTCTTCTTCCCCCAAAACCACTCTTCTTCCCCCAAAACCCCTCCTCCTACCCCAAAACCCCCTGAAACCCCTCATTCCACCCCAAAACCACCCAACCATGCCCATCCCACCCCAAAACCCCTCATCCCACCCCAAAACCACCCAACCATGCCCATCCCACCCAAGACCACCAAACTCCGCTCCTCCCACCCCAAAACCACTTTTCTTCCCCCAAAACCCATCGTTCCACCCCAAAACCACCCAACGATGCCCATCCCACCCCAAAACCCCTCATCCCACCCCAAAACCACCCAACCATGCCCATCCCACCCAAGACCACCGAACTCCGCTCCTCCCACCCCAAAACCACTTTTCTTCCCCCAAAACCCATCGTTCCACCCCAAAACCACCCAACGATGCCCATCCCACCCCAAAACCCCTCATCCCACCCCAAAACCCCTCATCCCACCCCAAAACCACCCAACGATGCCCATCCCACCCAAAACCACCCAACTGTGCTCCTCCCACCCCAAAACTACTTTTCTTCCCCCAAAACCACTCTTCTTCCCCCAAAACCCCTCCTCCCACCCCAAAACCCCTCAAAACCCTTCATCCCACCCCAAAACCCCCCGAAACCCATCATTCCACCCCAAAACCACCCAACTCAACTCTTCTTCCCCAAAACCACCCCAAAACCCCTCCTCCTACCCCAAAACCCCCTGAAACCCCTCATTCCACCCCAAAACCACCCAACGATGCCCATCCCACCCCAAAACCCCTCCTCCTACCCCAATACCCCCCGAAACTCCTCATTCCACCCCAAAACCACCCAACGATGCCCATCCCACCCAAAACCACCCAACCGCGCTCCTCCCACCCAAAACCCACTCTTCTTCCCCCAAAATCCCCCAAAACCCATCGTTCCACCCCAAAACCACTCCAAATCTCTCATCCCACCCCAAAACCCCCCAAAACCCGTCATTCCACCCCAAAACCACCCAACGATACTCATCCTACCCCAAAACCACCCAACTCAACTCTTCTTCCCCAAAACCCCCCAAAACCCCTCCTCCCACCCCAAAACCCCCCGAAACCCATCATTCCACCCCAAAACCCCCCAAATCCCTCACGTGACCCCAAAACCACCCAACAATACTCATCCCACCCCAAAACAATTCAACGATACTCATCCTACCCAAAAACCACTCAACTGCGCTCCTCCCACCCAAAACCACTCTTCTTCACCCCAAAACCACTCTTCTTCCCCCAAAACCCCTCCTCCCACCCCAAAACCCCCTGAAACCCATCATTCCACCCCAAAACCACCCAACCATGCCCATCCCACCCCAAAACCCCTCATCCCACCCCAAAACCACCCAACGATGCCCATCCCACCCAAGACCACCAAACTGCGCTTCTCCCACCCCAAAACTACTTTTCTTCCCCCAAAACCACTCTTCTTCCCCCAAAACCCCTCCTCCCACCCCAAAACCCCTCAAAACCCTTCATCCCACCCCAAAACCCCCCAAAACCCCTCATCCCACCCCAAAACCACCCAACCATGCCCATCCCACCCAAAACCACCCAACCGCGCTCCTCCCACCCAAAACCCACTCTTCTTCCCCCAAAACCCCCAAAACCCATCGTTCCACCCCAAAACCACTCCAAATCTCTCATCCCACCCCAAAACCCCCCGAAACCCATCATTCCACCCCAAAACCACCCAACGATACTCATCCTACCCCAAAACCACCCAACTCAACTCTTCTTCCCCAAAACCACCCCAAAACCCCTCCTCCCACCCCAAACTCCCCCAAAACCCCTCCTCCCACCCCAAAACCCCTCAAAACCCTTCATCCCACCCCAAACCCCCCAAAACCCGTCATTCCACCCCAAAACCACCCAACGATACTCATCCTACCCCAAAACCACCCAACTCAACTCTTCTTCCCCAAAACCCCCCAAAACCCCTCCTCCCACCCCAAACTGCCCCAAACCCTCCCCCTCCCACCCCAGGACCCCAAAACCCCCATAATTTCCCCCAAAACACCCACCTGCGGCTGCAGCACCACCTTGAGCGGCACCGTCAGCCTCTGCCCCGCGCCCCCCACCACCTGCGGCACCACCGCCACCCGCTCCTCCAGTCCCACCAGTCCCGCCACCAGTGCCACCAGTAGCACCGGTAGCCGGCTGCTGGAGGAGCTGGATTTTTTGGGGGGGAGCCGAGGGGGTCCCGGGGGGGCCGGGGGGGGGGCTGCTGGACCTGCAGCTGGATGGTGACCACCTTGGGGGGCTGGCCGGGAGCCCCCTTGGCCTGGCCCAGTGCCGCCAGTTGGTTGCCCTGCAGGACCAGTTTGCCGGGGAGGTTGCCCAAAACCAGGTGGCGGTGGCCCGGGGGGGGTCCCGAGCCACCCCCCGGGGCCGGGGGTTGTTGGAGGACCAGGGTGATGCGTTTGGATTCGCCCTGAAAGATAAGATTTTGGGGGGTTTTAAAGGGTTTTTTTTTTTTTGGGGTGAGATGGTCAAAAAAAAAAAAAACGAGGGCGGAGAAGGTAAAAAGTGAAAAAACGTGGAAAACGCGAAATAACGCGTCCCGGAGAGCACGAAATAGCCAAAAATGGAGAGCCCGAAACGCCCAACAATGGAGATCCCAAAAAAAGTAACCCCAAAGACCCCAAAACCCAACCCCAAAGACCCCAAAACCTGACCCCAAAGACCCCAAAACAACCAAACCACAAAGACCCCAAAATAGCCAAAAATTCAGATCCCAAAACGCCCAAAAATGGAGATCCCCCAAAAAATGAGTCTGAAAACCCCAAAACCCAACCCCAAAGACCCCAAAACCCAACCCCAAAGACCCCAAAACCCAACCCCAAAGACCCAAAAACAACCAAACCACAGAGACCCCAAAATAACCCAAAATGGAGATCCCAAAACGCCCAAAAATGGAGATCCCAAAACACCCAACAGTGGAGATCCCAAAACACCCAAAAATGGAGATCCCCCAAAAAATGAGTCTGAAAACCCCAAAACCCAACCCCAAAGACCCCAAAACGCAACCCCAAAGACCCCAAAACCCAATCCCAAAGACCCCAAAACAACCAAACCACAGAGACCCCAAAATAGCCCAAAATGGAGATCCCAAAACGCCCAACAATGGTAGATCCCCCCAAAAATGAGTCTGGAGACCCCAAAATCAACCCCAAAGACCCCAAAACTCAACCCCAAAGACCCCAAAACCCAACCCCAAAGACCCAAAAACAACCAAACCACGGAAACCCCAAAATAGCCAAAAATGGAGATCCCAAAACACCCAAAAATGGCGATCCCAAAACGCCCAACAGTGGTAGATCCCCCCAAAAATGAGTCTGGAGACCCCAAAACCAACCCCAAAGACCCCAAAACTCAACCCCAAAGACCCCAAAACCCGACCCCAAAGACCCGAAAACAACCAAACCACAAAGACCCCAAAATAGCCAAAAATGGAGATCCCAAAACGCCCAAAAATGGAGATCCCAAAACGCCCAACAGTGGTAGATCCCCCAAAAAATGAGTCTGGAGACCCCAAAACCAACCCCAAAGACCCCAAAACCCAACCCCAAAGACCCCAAAACCCAACCCCAAAGACCCCAAAACAACCAAACCACAAAGACCCCAAAATAGCCAAAAATGGAGATCCCCCCAAAAATGAGTCTGGAGACCCCAAAATCAACCCCAAAGACCCCAAAACCCAACCCCAAAGACCCCAAAACCCAACCCCAAAGACCCCAAAACCCGACCCCAAAGACCCCAAAACCCAATCCCAAAGACCCCAAAACAACCAAACCACAGAGACCCCAAAATGCCCAAAAATGGCGATCCCAAAACACCCAACAGTGGTAGATCCCCCCAAAAATGAGTCTGGAGACCCCAAAATCAACCCCAAAGACCCCAAAACCCAACCCCAAAGACCCCAAAAAAAACAAATCCCGCAGACCCCAAAATAGCCAAAAATGGAGAGGCCCAAAGACACAACCAAACCCACAAAACCCCAAATCCCCCCCCAAAACCCCAAATCCCCCAAATCACCCTCAAGTCCCTCAAAACCCCAAATCCCCTCAAATCCCCCCAAAATCCCAAGCACCCCCCAAATACCCCCAAACCCCCCAAAATCCCAAATCCCCCCAAATCCCCCCAAATTCCCTAATCCCCCCAAAACCCCCCAAAACCCCCAATCCCCCAACCCCCCCCAAACTCCCCAAAACCTCAAATCCCCCCAACCCCCAAACCCCAAATCCCCTCAAATCCCCCCCCAAACCCCAAAAACCCTATAAAAAACCCCAAACCCCAAATCCCCCCAAAACCCCCAAATCCCCCCCAAACCCTAAATCCCCTCAAATCCCCCCAAATCCCCCCAAACCCCAAATCCCCCCCAAATCCCCCCCAAACCCCCAAACCCCCCGAAAACCCCCCAAACCCCATAAAAACCCCAAACCCCAATCCCCGCAAACCCCCCCAAACCCCCCCAGCCCCCCCCAAAACCCCCAAAACCCCCCCAACCCCCCCCCAAAACCCCAAATCCCCCCCAAAAACCCCCAAAACCCCCGTAAAACCCCCCAAACCCCATAAAAAACCCCAACCCCAAATCCCCCCAACCCCCCCCAAACCCCCCCAAATCTCCCCCAAATCCCCCCAAATCCCCCCAACCCCCCCCCCAAACCCCCCAAATTCCCCCCAAACACCACCCCAACCCCCCCAAAAAACCCCCAAAACCCCCCCAAAAAACCCCAAAACCCCCCTAAAACCCCCAAACCCCATAAAAAACCCCAAACCCCAAATCCCCCCAAAACCCCCAAATCCCCCCCCAAACCCCCCAAATCTCCCCCAAACTCCCCCCTAAAAACCCCCAAATCCCCCCAAAACCCCCAAATCCCCCCCCAAACCCCCCAAATCCCCCCCAACCCCCCCCCTAAAAACCCCCCAAATCCCCCCAAAACCCCCCCAAACCCCCCCAAACCCCCCCCAAAACCCCCAAACCCCATAAAAAACCCCAACCCCCCCCAAACCCCCCCCAACCCCCCCCAACCTCCCCAAATCCCCCCAAAGTCCCCCCAAACCCCCCCAAACTCCCCAAATCCCCCCAAACCCCCCCCAAATTCCCCCCAAAACCCCCCCAACCCCCCCCAAAACCCCCCAAACCCCATAAAAAACCCCATAAAAAACCCCAAACCCCCCCCCAAACCCTCACCTGCCCCGGCGCGGCGCTGAGCGTGACGGCCGGCTTTAGGGGCGCCCCCCCCCCCCCGTTTTTAGGGGCTGCAGCACCAGCTGCTTGACGGGGCGCCCCCCCCCCCGACCCTATAACCCCCCCCTGCCCCCCCCCCCGACCCCATAACCCCCCCCTGCCCCCCCCCCGACCCTATAACCCCCCCCTGCCCCCCCGCCGACCCTATACCCCCCCCCGACCCCATAACCCCCCCTATAGGGCGGGGGGGGGCGGGGAGGACTTTGGCCAGGGTCATTTTGGCCCCCCCCAAATTATTGGGGGCGTTTTGGGGGTTTTGGGGGGCTTTGAGGATGACGATTTTTGGGGTGGGGGCGGCCGAGACCCCCATAAAGGGGTTGCCCTGGCTCAGGACCTCGGGGGGGGGCCGGGGGGGGGGGGTGGGGGTGGGGGTGGGGGTGGGGGAGGGGGGGGGGGGTGGGGGAGGGGGGGGGGTCGTTTTGGGGTGGGGGGGGGGGGTCCAGGGCCCCCCCTAACCCTAAAGCCTCCTCTATGGGGTCGCGGGGGTCGTCGGGGAGGGGGTCGAGGCCGAAGAGGTTGGGGTCGTCGAAGAGGTCCATGATGGGGTCGGCCATGGCCCCTATAGGGGGGCGCGACCCCCCCTATAGGGTCGGGACGCCCCCCCTATAGGGTCAGGACCCCCCCCTATAGGGTCAAGATCCCGCTTATAGGGTCGTGACCCCCGCTTATAGGGTCGTGACCCTGCTTATAGGGTCGTGACCCCCGCTTATAGGGTCAAGACCCCCCTATAGGGTCAAGACCCCGCTTATAGGGTCAAGATCTCCCCTATAGGTCAAGACCCTCCCTATAGGGTCAAGATCCCACTTATAGGGTCAAGACCCCCCCTATAGGGTCGTGACCCCCCCTTATAGGATCAAGACCTCCCCTATAGGGTCAAGACCCCCCCTATAGGGTCGTGACCCCGCCTATAGGGTCAAGACCCCGCTTATAGGATCAAGACCCCGCTTATAGGGTCAAGACCTCCCCTATAGGCTCAAGAACCCCCTATAGGGTCGTGACCCCGCTTATAGGGTCGTGGCCCCGCTTATAGGGTCGTGGCCCCCCCGAAAGGTTTTCGGACGCCGGGGGTCCGCAGCTCCGACCTGGAAAAGAGAACGGGGGGGTGAGAATCCTATAGGGGCCCCCCCTGACCCTATAGGGCCCCCCCCAGACCCTATAGGGACCCCCCCAGTCATATATGGACCCCCCCCGACCCTTTAGGGACCGCCCCTGATCCTATAGGGCACCCCCCAACCCTATAGGGAGCCCCCCGATCCTATAGGGTCCCCCCGGTCCTATAGGGACCCTCCCGATCCTATAGGGCCCCCCCCCGATCTTATAGGGCCGCCCCCAATCCTATAGGGACCCCCCCGGTCCCTATAGGGACCCCCCCAAACCCTATAGGGACCCCCCCGGTCCTAAAGGCCCCCCCTGGTCCTATAGGGACCCCCAAACCCTATAGGAACCCCCACCGATCCTATAGGGACCCCCCCAATCCTATAGGGGCCCCCCTGACCCTATAGGGTCCCCCCAGATCCTATAGGGACCCCCCGATCCTATAGGGCCCCCACTGACCCTATAGGCCCCCCCCAATCATATATGGACCCCCCCCGATTCCTATAGGGCACCCCCAACCCTATAGGGAGCCCCCCAATCCTATAGGGACCCCCCTGACCCTAAAGCCCCCCCCGGTCCTATAGGGACCCCCAAACCCTATAGGGACCCCACTGATCCTATAGGGACCCCCCCGATCCTATAGGGCCACCCCCAGTCCTATAGGGACCCCCCTGATCCTATGGGGCACCCTGCGATCCTATAGGGCCCCCCCGGTCCTATAGGGACCCCCCAGACCCTATAGGGCGCCCTCCGACCCTATAGGGACCCCCCCCGATCCTATAGGGACCCCTCAAATCCTATAGGGCTCCCCCCAACCCTATAGGGAGCCCCCCAGTCCTATAAGGCCCCCCCCAATGCTATAGGGACCCCCCTAATCTTATAGGCCCCCCCCCCGACCCTATAGGGGCCCCCCTGATCCTGTACGGGTGCAGGACCCCGAATCCTATAAGGAATGCCCCAAATCCTATAGAAAAACACCCAAAAAACTATGAAGAAACCCCCAAAAAGCTATAGGGACCCCCCAAAACCTATAGGGGAACCCCAAATCCTATAGGGACCCCCCCCAATCCTATAGGAAGCCCAAATCCTATAAGGGACGCCCCAAATCCTATAAAGAATCCCCCCAAAAACTATAAAGAACCCCCAAAAACCTATAAGGACCCCCCCCAATCCTATAGAGATCCCCCCCCCAAATCTATAGGGACACCAAATCCTATAGGGGGAACCCCCCAGTCCTATAGGGGATCCCAAATCCTATAGGAGAACCCCCCAGGATCCTATAAAGACCCCCAAAAAGGCGTATATTAACCCCAAATCCTATACGAGACCCCCCCCCAAACCCTATAGGGACCAAAAATCCTATAGGGGAACCTCCAAAATCCTATAGGGACCCCAAACCCTATAGGGTAAAGCTCCCAAAACCTATAAGGGCCCCTAAAAACACCTATAGGGTCCCCAAACCCTATAGGGGATCCCCCCCCAAACCCTATAGGGACCCCAAATCCTATAGGGGAACACCCTGAAAACCTATAGGGGACCCTAAATCCTGTAAGGGACCCCCCCCAAAATCCTATAGGGGACCCCATATCCTATAGGGTAACGCCCAAATCCTATAGGGAACCCCAAATTCTATAGGGTCACCCTCCCAAAACCTATAAGGACCCCTCAAAATACCTATAGGGGCCCCAAACCCTATAGGGGAGCCCCCCAAAATCCTATAGCCCCTGCCCAATCCTATAGGGGACCCCAAATCCTATAGGGGAACCCCCAAACCCTATAGAAGAACTGCCCCTAATCCTATAGGGGACATGAAACCCTATAGGGGAACCCCCAAAAAACCTGTAGGGGACCCTAAATCCTATAAGGGACCCCCCAAATCCTATAAGGGACCCAAAAAAAACCTATAGGGGACCCCAAATCCTAAAGGGGACCCCCCAAAATTCTATAGGGGACCCCAAATCCTATAGGGTAACCCTCCCAAAACCTATAGGGGACCCTAAATCCTAGAGGTGAGCTCCCCCAAATCCTATAAGGGGACCCCAAACACCTATAGGGTAACACCCAAATCCTATAGGGGACCCCACCCAAATCCTATAGGGACCCCCTTAAAAATCTATAGGGGACCCCAAATCCTATAGGGGAACACCTCCAAAAAGCTATGGGTGACCCTAAATCCTATAGGGGACCCCAAAAACCTATAGGGTAATGCCCAAATCCTATAGGGAACCCTACATCCTATAAGGGAACACCCCCAAAACCTATAGGGGACCCCAAACCCTATAGGGTAACACCCCCAAATCCTATAGGGACCCCCCTCAAAATCTATAGGGACCCCAAACCCTATAGGGGAGCCCCCAAAACCCTATAGGGGACCCCAAATCCTATAGGGTAAAGCCCAAAATCTTATAGCGGAGCCCCTACCAATCTTATAGGGGACCCCAAATCCTATAGGGGAACACCCCGAAAACCTATAGGGACCCCAAATCCTATAGGGTAACCCCCCCCAATCCTATAGGGGACCCCAAATGCTATAGGTGACCTCCCCCAAATCCTACAGGGAACCCCAAAAAATCTATAGGGGACCCCAAATCCTATAGGGTAACCCCTCCAAACTCTATAGGGACCCCCCCTCAAACTCTATAGGGACCCCAAACCCTATAGGGGAGCCCCTAAAATCCTATAGGGGACCCCAAATCCTATAGGGGAACACCCCGAAAACCTATAGGGACCCCAAATCCTATAGGGGAACGCCCCAAAAAGCCTATAGGAGACCCCAAAAAACCTATAGGGGACCCCAAACCCTATAGGGCAACCCCCAAACCCTATAGAGCTGCCCCTAATCCTATAAGGGACCCCAAACCCTATAGGGGACCTCCCCCAAATGCTATAGGGGACCCCAAAAACCTATAGGGGACCCCAAATCCTAAAGGGGACCCCCCAAAATTCTGTAGGGGAGCCCAAATCCTATAGGGTAACCCTCCCAAAACCTATAGGGGACCCTAAATCCTATAGGGTAACCCCTCCAAACTCTATAGGGACCCCCCTCAAAATCTATAGGGACCCCAAACCCTATAGGGGAGCTCCCAAAACCCTATAGGGGACCCCAAATCCTATAGGGGAACGCCCCCAAAAAGCCTATAGGGACCCCAAATCCTATAGGTGACCTCCCCCAAATCCTATAGGGGACCCCAAAAAATCTATAGGGGACCCCAAATCCTATAGGGGACCCCCCAAAACTCTATAGGGGACCCCACACCCTATAGGGTAACCCTCCCAAAACCTATAGGGGATCCTAAATCCTATAGGGCAACCCCTCCAAACCCTATAAGGACCCCCAAATCCTATAGGGGAGCCCCCAAAATCCTATAGGGGACCCCAAATCCTATAGGGGAACACCCTGAAAACCTATAGGGACCCCCAAATCCTACAGGGTAACCCCCCCCCAATCCTATAGGGGACCCCAAACCCTATAGGGTAACCCCCCCAAATCCTATAGGGACCCCCCTCAAAATCTATAGGGAGCCCAAACCCTATAGGGGAGCCCCCAAAACCCTATAGGGAACCCCAAACCCTATAGGGGAACCCCCCAAATCCCATAGGGGACCCCAAATCCTATAGGGGAACACCCCAAAAACCTATAGGGGACCCCAAAAAAACCTATAGGGGACCCCAAACCCTATAGGGTAAAGCCCAAATCCTATAGGGGAACCCCCCCCAAGTCCCATAGGGGACCCCCAAACCCTATAGGGACCCCCCCCCCAAATCCTATAGGGACCCCCCCCCAAATCCTATAGGGGACCCCAAAAATCCTATAGGGGACCCCAAAAATCCTATAGGGGACCCCAAAAATCCTATAGGGGACCCCAAATCCTATAGGGGACCCCAAAACCCTCTGGGATTTGCCCCCCTCCCCCCAAAAAAAAACCCGAGCCCTGGGGGGACTGGGAGGGACTGGGCCATACTGGGAGCACTGGGAGGGGCTGGGGGGGACAGTGAGGGGGGAACTGGGAGCACCAGTAAGAGGGGACTGGGGTTACTGGGAGGCCCAGTAAGAGGCAAATGGGGTTACTGGGAGCCCCAGTAACAGGGTAACTGGGAATCCCAGTAATAGGGTAACTGGGAGCCCCAGTAAGAGGGGACTGGGGAAACTGGGAGCCCCAGTAAGAGGGGACTGGGTGAACTGGGAGCCCCAGTAATATGAGACTGGGATAACTGGGAGCCCCAGTAACAGGCTAACTGGGAATCCCAATAATAGGGTAACTGGGAGCCCCAGTAAGAAGGAACTGGGGTAACTGGGAGTCCCAGTAAGAGGCAAATGGGGGCACTGGGACCCCCAGTAACATGGTAACTGGGAATCCCAGTAACAGGGTAACTGGGAGCCCCAGTAAGAGGGGACTGGGGAAACTGGGAGACCCCAGTAACAGGCAAATGGGGGAACTGGGAGCCCCAATAACAGGGAACTGGGGTTACTGGGAGGCCCAGTAACGGGGTAACTGGGAATCCTAGAAAGAAGGAACTGGGGGAACTGGGAGCCGCAGTAGGAGGGGGACTGGGGAAACTGGGAATCCCAATATGAGGGAAATGGGGTTACTGGGAGCCCCAGTAAGAGGGGATTGGGGGAACTGGGAGCCCCAGTACCATGATAACTGGGAATCCCAGTAACAAGGCAACTGGGAGGCCCAGTAAGAGGGAACTGGGGGAACTGGGAGCCCCAGTAACATGGAAATGGGATCCTAAGGCCTCCCAGTAAGAAGGGACTGGGGGAACTGGGAGCCCCAGTATCATGGTAACTGGGAATCCCAGTAAGAAGGCAACTGGGAGCCCCAGTAAGAGGGGACTGGGGGAACTGGGAAATGCTGTAAGAGGCAAATGGGGTTACTGGGAGGCCCAGTACCATGTTAACTGGGAATTCCAGTAACAGGGTAACTGGGAGCCCCAGTAAGAGGCAAATGGGGTTACTGGGAGGCCCAGTAACACAGTAACTGGGAATCCCAGTAACAAGGCAACTGGGAACCCCAGTAAGATGGAAAAGGGATAACTGAGAGTCCAAGTAAGAGGCAAATGGGGTTACTGGGAGCCCCAGTACCATGATAACTGGGAATCCCAGTAAGAAGGCAACTGGGAGGCCCAGTAAAATTGAACTGGGGGAACTGGGAGACCCTGTAAGAGTCAAATGGGGGAACTGGGAGCCCCAGTAACAGGGAACTGGGGGAACTGGGAGACCCAGTAAGAGGCAAATGGGGTAACTGGGAAACCCAGTATGAGGGAAATGGGACCCTTAGGCCTCCCAGTAAGAGGCAAATGGGGTTACTGGGAGCCCCAGTATCATGGTAACTGGGAATCCCAGTAACAGAGTAACTGGAAGCCCCAGTAAAAGGGGAATGGGGGAACTGGGAACCCCAGTAAGAGGGAAATGGGGTTACTGGGAGCCCCAGTAACACGGAAACTGGGAATCTCAGTAACAGGCTAACTGGGAGCCCCAGTAAGAGGGGATTGGGGAAACTGGGAGGCCCAGTAAAAGGGAAATGGGGAAACTGGGAACCCCATTAAGAAGCAAATGGGGTTACTGGGAGCCCCAGTAACATGGGACTGGGGGAACTGGGAGCCCCAGTACCACGATAGCTGGGAATCCCAGCACCAAGGTGACTGGGAACCCCAGTAAGATGGGACTGGGGAAACTGGGAGCCCCAGTAACAAGCAAATGGGGTTACTGGGAGGCCCAGTACCATGATAGCTGGGAATCCCAGTAAGAAGGCAACTGGGAGGCCCAGTAAGAGGGAACTGGGAGAACTGGGAGACCCCAGTAAGAGGCAAATGGGGGCACTGGGAGGCCCAGCACCAAGGTAACTGGGAACCCCAGTAAGAGGGGACTGGGGAAACTGGGAGCCCCAGTAATATGGGAATGGGGTAACTGGGAACCCCAGTAAGAGGCAAATGGGGGAACTGGAAGCCCCAGTAACACGGTCACTGGGAATCCCAGTAACAGGGTAACTGGGAGCCCCAGTAAGAGGGGACTGGGGTTACTGGGAGCCCCAGTAAGAGGCAAATGGGGGAACTGGGAGCCCCAGTAACATGGTAACTGGGAGCCCCAGTAATAGGGTAACTAGGAGCCCCAGTAAGAGGGAACTGGGGTTACTGGGAGGCCCAATACCATGATAACTGAGAATCCCAGTAAGAAGGCAACTGGGAGGCCCAGTAAAAGGCAACTAGGGGAACTGGGAACCCCAGTAAGAAGCAAATGGGGGCACTGGGACCCCCAATAACAACCAAAGGGCGCCCCTGGCCCTCCCAGTAAGAGCCAACTGGGCAAACTGGGAGCCCCAGCAAGACCCCAACGCGGCCCTGAGCCCTCCCAGTAAGGCCCAACTGGGGACCCCCAGTCCCCCCCCCCCAAAAAAACAAAACCCCAATTTCCCCCCCCCAAACCCCCTTCCCCCCCCCTTTATCTCCCGAAACCTGACAGGACCCCCGGGGTGAAAACACCCAAAAATGCTACTTTTCACCCCAAAAACACCGCCCCCCCCCCCCTTATCCCCGAGGGGGGGGGGGGGGGGCCGGCGCGTGAGGGGGGCGCTAAAAGGGGGCGTGGCCTTACCTGAGGCGGGAAACCGGGAGGCGGGAAAATGGGGGGCGGGGGGGGGGGGGGGGGGGGCCCGCGGCGCGAGCCGACGACGGCGGCGGCGCCCGCGCGGCGCAACGCAACGCGGCGGCCTCAAGCCACGCCCCCTCCGCAGCGCCCAAGCCCCGCCCACTCCCCCCGGTCCAACCAATGAGAGGCGCGGGATCAAGGGAGAAGGGGCGGGGGCTTGCCAGCAGGGTAGGGTGCGCCGCCGCGCTGCCTCGCCCCCCCTCCCCTCGAGGAAATGAGGGGGCTTCGCACAGCCGGGCTGCCCGCCGCGATGCCTGAGTGGCTCCGCGCCTCGTTTTCAACCCCACCGCCGCTTTTTGCCCGGGTTTGGGGTCCCTATAGGATTTTGGAGGGTTCCCCTATAGGATTTTTGGTCCCTATAGGGTTTGGGGGGGGGGTCTCGTATAGGATTTGGGGTCAATATATGCTTTTTGGGGGGTCTTTATAGGATTCTGGGGGGTTCTCCTACAGGATTTGGGATCCCCTATAGGACTGGGGGGTTCCCCTATAGGATTTGGTGTCCCTATAGATTTGGGGGGGGATCTCTATAGGATTGGGGGGTCCTTATAGGTTTTTGGGGGTTCTTTATAGTTTTTTGGGGGATTCTTTATAGGATTTGGGGCGTCTCTTATAGGATTTGGGTTCCCTATAGGATTGGGGGGGTCCCTATAGGATTTGGGGTTCCCCTATAGGTTTTGGGGGGTCCCTATAGCTTTTTTGGGGTTTCTTCATAGTTTTTTGGGTGTTTTTCTATAGGATTTGGGGCATCCCTTATAGGATTCGGGGTCCTGCACCCCTACAGGATCGGGGGGGCCCCTATAGGGTCGGGGGGGGGCCCCTATAAGATTAGGGGGGGTCCCTATAGGATTGGGGGGGCCTTATAGGACTGGGGGGCTCCCTATAGGGTTGGGGGAGCCCTATAGGATTTGAGGGGTCCCTATAGGATCGGGGGGGTCCCTATAGGGTCGGAGGCTGCCCTATAGGGTCTGGGGGGACCCTATAGGATCGGGGGGGTCCCTATAGGACCGGGGGGGGGGCCCTATAGGATCGCAGGGTGCCCCATAGGATCAGGGGGGGCCCTATAGGACCAGGGGGGGGCCTTTAGGATTGGGGGGGGTCCCTATAGGGTCAAGGGGGCCCCTATAGGATTGGGTGGGCCCTATAGGATCGGGAGGCTCCCTATAGGGTTGGGGGGTGCCCTATGGGATCGGGGCGGTCCCTAAAGGGTCGGGGGGGTCCATATATGATTGGGGGGGGCCTATAGGGTCTGGGGGGGGCCTATAGGATTGGGGGGGCCTTATAGGACTGGGGGTGGCCCTATAGGATCGGGGGGGTCCCTATAGGATCAGTGGGGTCCCTATAGGGTTTGGGGGTCCCTATAGGACCGGGGGGGGCTTTAGGGTCAGGGGGGGTCCCTATAGGATTGGGGGGCACCCCTATAGGATTGGGGGGCTCCCTATAGGGTTGGGGGTGCCCTATAGGATCGGGGGGGTCCATATATGATTGGGGGGGCCTATAGGGTCAGTGGGGGGCCCTATAGGATCGGGGGGGTCCCTATAGGATCTGGGGGGACCCTATAGGGTCAGGGGGGGCCCCTATAGGATTGGGGGGGTCCCTATAGGATCGGTGGGGGTTCCTATAGGGTTTGGGGGTCCCTATAGGACCAGGGGGGGCCTTTAGGACCGGGGGGGGTCCCTATAGGGTTTGGGGGGGTCCCCTATAGGACCGGGGGGTCCCTATAGGATTGGGGGCGGCCCTATAAGATCGGGGGGGGCCCTATAGGATCGGGGGGCTCCCTATAGGGTTGGGGGGTGCCCTATGGGATCGGGGGCGGTCCCTAAAGGGTCAGGGGGGTCCATATATGATTGGGGGGGGTCCCTATAGGGTCTGGGGGGGGCCCTATAGGGTTGGGGGGGGGGCCCCTATAGGATTCTCACCCCCCCCCTTCTCTTTTCCAGGTCGGAGCTGCGGACCCCCGGCGTCCGAAAACCTTTCGGGGGGGCCACGACCCTATAAGCGGGGTCACGACCCTATAGGGGGGTTCTTGAGCCTATAGGGGGAGGTCTTGACCCTATAAGCGGGGGTCTTGATCCTATAAGCGGGGGTCTTGACCCTATAGGCGGGGGTCACGACCCTATAGGGGGGGTCTTGACCCTATAGGGGAGGTCTTGATCCTATAAGGGGGGTCACGACCCTATAGGGGGGGTCTTGACCCTATAAGTGGGATCTTGACCCTATAGGCAGGGTCTTGACCCTATAGGGGGGTCTTGACCCTATAAGCAGGGTCACGACCCTATAAGCGGGGGTCACGACCCTATAAGCGGGATCTTGACCCTATAGGGGGGGTCCTGACCCTATAGGGGGGGCGTCCCGACCCTATAGGGGGGGGTCGCGCCCCCTATAGGGCCATGGCCGACCCCATCATGGACCTCTTCGACGACCCCAACCTCTTCGGCCTCGACCCCCTCCCCGACGACCCCCGCGACCCCATAGAGGAGGCTTTAGGGTTAGGGGGGGCCCTGGACCCCCCCCCCCCACCCCAAAACGACCCCCCCCCTCCCCCACCCCCCCCCTCCCCCACCCCCACCCCCACCCCCACCCCCCCCCCCCCGGCCCCCCCCCGAGGTCCTGAGCCAGGGCAACCCCTTTATGGGGGGTCTCGGCCGCCCCCACCCCAAAAATCGTCATCCTCAAAGCCCCCCCAAAACCCCCAAAACGCCCCCAATAATTTGGGGGGGGCCAAAATGACCCTGGCCAAAGTCCTCCCCGCCCCCCCCCCGCCCTATAGGGGGGGTTATGGGGTCGGGGGGGGGTATAGGGTCGGCGGGGGGGCAGGGGGGGGTTATAGGGTCGGGGGGGGGGGGCAGGGGGGGGTTATGGGGTCGGGGGGGGGGCAGGGGGGGGGTTATAGGGTCGGGGGGGGGGGCGCCCCGTCAAGCAGCTGGTGCTGCAGCCCCTAAAAACGGGGGGGGGGGGCGCCCCTAAAGCCGGCCGTCACGCTCAGCGCCGCGCCGGGGCAGGTGAGGGTTTGGGGGGGGGTTTGGGGTTTTTTATGGGGTTTTTTATGGGGTTTGGGGGGTTTTGGGGGGGGTTGGGGGGGTTTTTGGGGGTTTTTGGGGGGGGGTTTGGGGGGATTTGGGGAGTTTGGGGGGTTTGGGGGGACTTTGGGGGGATTTGGGGAGGTTGGGGGGGGGTTGGGGGGGGGTTGGGGGTTTGGGGTTTTTTTATGGGGTTTGGGAGTTTTGGGGGGGGGTTTGGGGGGGTTTGGGGGGGTTTTGGGGGGATTTGGGGGTTTTTGGGGGGGGTTGGGGGGGGATTTGGGGGGAATTTGGGGGGTTTGGGGGGTTTTGGGGGGGATTTGGGGGGTTTTGGGGGACTTGGGGGTTTTGGGGGGGATTTGGGGTTTGGGGTTTTTTATGGGGTTTGGGGGTTTTAGGGGGGTTTTGGGGTTTTTTTGGGGGGGTTTTTGGGGTTTTTTTGGGGGGGGTTGGGGTGGTTTTGGGGGGAATTTGGGGGGTTTGGGGGGGGGTTTGGGGGGATTTGGGGGGATTTGGGGGAGATTTGGGGGGTTTGGGGGGGTTGGGGGGATTTGGGGTTTGGGGTTTTTTATGGGGTTTGGGGGTTTTACGGGGGTTTTGGGGGTTTTTGGGGGGGGATTTGGGGTTTTGGGGGGGGGTTGGGGGGGTTTTGGGGGTTTTGGGGGGGGGCTGGGGGGGGTTTGGGGGGGGTTTGCGGGGATTTGGGGTTTGGGGTTTTTTATGGGGTTTGGGGGTTTTCGGGGGGTTTTGGGGGTTTGGGGGGGGATTTGGGGGGATTTGGGGTTTGGGGGATTTGGGGGGATTTGAGGGGATTTAGGGGTTTGGGGGGGATTGGGGGTTTTGGGGGGGATTTGGGGTTTGGGGTTTTTTATAGGGTTTTGGGGTTTGGGGGGGGATTTGAGGGGATTTGGGGGTTTTGGGGGGTTGGGGGGGATTTGAGGTTTTGGGGAGATTTGGGGGGGGGTTGGGGGGATTTGGGGTTTTGGGGGTTTTGGGGGGGTTAGGGAATTTGGGGGGGATTTGGGGGGGGGGATTTGGGATTTTGGGGGGGTTGGGGGGTATTTGGGGGGGTGCTTGGGATTTTGGGGGGGGATTTGAGGGGATTGGGGGTTTGTGGGGACTTGAGGGTGATTTGGGGGGATTTGGGGTTTTGGGGGGGGATTTGGGGTTTTGTGGGTTTGGTTGTGTCTTTGGGCCTCTCCATTTTTGGCTATTTTGGGGTCTGCGGGATTTGTTTTTTTTGGGGTCTTTGGGGTTGGGTTTGGGGTCTTTGGGGTTGATTTTGGGGTCTCCAGACTCATTTTTGGGGGGATCTACCACTGTTGGGTGTTTTGGGATCGCCATTTTGGGCATTTTGGGGTCTCTGTGGTGTGGTTGTTTTGGGGTCTTTGGGATTGGGTTTTGGGGTCTTTGGGGTCGGGTTTTGGGGTCTTTGGGGTTGGGTTTTGGGGTCTTTGGGGTTGGGTTTTGGGGTCTTTGGGGTTGATTTTGGGGGTCTCCAGACTCATTTTTGGGGGGATCTCCATTTTTGGCTATTTTGGGGTCTTTGTGGTTTGGTTGTTTTGGGGTCTTTGGGGTTGGGTTTTGGGGTCTTTGGGGTTGGGTTTTGGGGTCTTTGGGGTTGGTTTTGGGGTCTCCAGACTCATTTTTTGGGGGATCTACCACTGTTGGGCGTTTTGGGATCTCCATTTTTGGGGCGTTTTGGGATCTCCATTTTTGGCTATTTTGGGGTCTTTGTGGTTTGGTTGTTTTCGGGTCTTTGGGGTCGGTTTTGGGGTCTTTGGGGTTGAGTTTTGGGGTCTTTGGGTTGGTTTTGGGGTCTCCAGACTCATTTTTGGGGGGATCTACCACTGTTGGGCGTTTTGGGATCGCCATTTTTGGGTGTTTTGGGATCTCCATTTTTGGCTAATTTGGGGTTTCCGTGGTTTGGTTGTTTTTGGGTCTTTGGGGTTGGGTTTTGGGGTCTTTGGGGGTGGTGAGTTTTGGGGTCTTTGGGGTTGATTTTGGGGTCTCCAGACTCATTTTTGGGGGGATCTACCATTGTTGGGCGTTTTGGGATCTCCATTTGGGCTATTTTGGGGTCTCTGTGGTTTGGTTGTTTTGGGGTCTTTGGGATTGGGTTTTGGGGTCTTTGGGGTTGCGTTTTGGGGTCTTTGGGGTTGGGTTTTGGGGTTTTCAGACTCATTTTTTGGGGGATCTCCATTTTTGGGTGTTTTGGGATCTCCACTGTTGGGTGTTTTGGGATCTCCATTTTTGGGCGTTTTGGGATCTCCATTTTGGGTTATTTTGGGGTCTCTGTGGTTTGGTTGTTTTTGGGTCTTTGGGGTTGGGTTTTGGGGTCTTTGGGGTTGGGTTTTGGGGTCTTTGGGGTTGGGTTTTGGGGTTTTCAGACTCATTTTTTGGGGGATCTCCATTTTTGGGCGTTTTGGGATCTGAATTTTTGGCTATTTTGGGGTCTTTGTGGTTTGGTTGTTTTGGGGTCTTTGGGGTCAGGTTTTGGGGTCTTTGGGGTTGGGTTTTGGGGTCTTTGGGGTTACTTTTTTTGGGATCTCCATTGTTGGGCGTTTCGGGCTCTCCATTTTTGGCTATTTCGTGCTCTCCGGGACGCGTTATTTCGCGTTTTCCGCGTTTTTTTCACTTTTTACCTTCTCCGCCCTCGTTTTTTTTTTTTTTGACCATCTCACCCCAAAAAAAAAAAAACCCTTTAAAACCCCCCAAAATCTTATCTTTCAGGGCGAATCCAAACGCATCACCCTGGTCCTCCAACAACCCCCGGCCCCGGGGGGCGGCTCGGGACCCCCCCCCGGGCCACCGCCACCTGGTTTTGGGCAACCTCCCCGGCAAACTGGTCCTGCAGGGCAACCAACTGGCGGCACTGGGCCAGGCCAAGGGGGCTCCCGGCCAGCCCCCCAAGGTGGTCACCATCCAGCTGCAGGTCCAGCAGCCCCCCCCCGGCCCCCCCCGGGACCCCCTCGGCTCCCCCCCAAAAAATCCAGCTCCTCCAGCAGCCGGCTACCGGTGCTACTGGTGGCACTGGTGGCGGGACTGGTGGGACTGGAGGAGCGGGTGGCGGTGGTGCCGCAGGTGGTGGGGGGCGCGGGGCAGAGGCTGACGGTGCCGCTCAAGGTGGTGCTGCAGCCGCAGGTGGGTGTTTTGGGGGAAATTATGGGGGTTTTGGGGTCCTGGGGCGGGAGGGGGGTGGGTTTTGGGGGAGTTTGGGGTGGGAGGAGGGGTTTTTGGGGTGGTTTTGGGGAAGAAGAGTTGAGTTGGGTGGTTTTGGGGTAGGATGAGTATCGTTGGGTGGTTTTGGGGTGGAACGATGGGTTTCGGGGGGTTTTGGGGTGGGATGAAGGGTTTTGAGGGTTTTGGGGTGGGAGGAGGGGTTTCAGGGGGGTTTGGGGTGGGAGGAGGGGTTTTGGGGGGTTTTGGGGAAGAAGAGTTGAGTTGGGTGGTTTTGGGGTAGGATGAGTATCGTTGGGTGGTTTTGGGGTGGAACGATGGG
This sequence comes from Somateria mollissima, assembly GCA_951411735.1. Classification (NCBI taxonomy): domain Eukaryota; kingdom Metazoa; phylum Chordata; class Aves; order Anseriformes; family Anatidae; genus Somateria; species Somateria mollissima. The sequence goes on along the minus strand of CATOCB010000396.1, from coordinate 37,915 downwards.
TTTCGGGGGGTTTTGGGGGTGGGATGAAGGGTTTTGAGGGGGTTTTGGGGTGGGAGGAGGGGTTTTGGGGGAGTTTGGGGTGGGAGGAGGGGGTTTTGGGGTGGTTTTGGGGAAGAAGAGTTGAGTTGGGTGGTTTTGGGGTAGGATGAGTATCGTTGGGTGGGTTTTGGGGGTGGAACGATGGGTTTCGGGGGGTTTTGGGGGTGGGATGAAGGGTTTTGAGGGGTTTTGGGGTGGGAGGAGGGGGTTTTGGGGGAGTTTGGGGTGGGAGGAGGGGTTTTGGGGTGGTTTTGGGGAAGAAGAGTTGAGTTGGGTGGTTTTGGGGTAGGATGAGTATCGTTGGGTGGTTTTGGGGTGGAATGATGGGTTTCGGGGGGTTTTGGGGTGGGATGAGAGATTTGGAGTGGTTTTGGGGTGGAACGATGGGTTTTTGGGGGATTTTGGGGGAAGAAGAGTGGGTTTTGGGTGGGAGGAGCGCGGTTGGGTGGTTTTGGGTGGGATGGGCATGGTTGGGTGGTTTTGGGGTGGGATGAGGGGTTTTGGGGGGGTTTTGGGGTGGGATGAAGGGTTTTGAGGGGTTTTGGGGTGGGAGGAGGGGTTTTGGGGAAGAAGAGTGGTTTTGGGGGAAGAAAAGTAGTTTTGGGGTGGGAGAAGCGCAGTTTGGTGGTCTTGGGTGGGATGGGCATCGTTGGGTGGTTTTGGGGTGGGATGAGGGGTTTTGGGGTGGGATGGGCATGGTTGGGTGGTTTTGGGGTGGAATGATGGGTTTCAGGGGGTTTTGGGGTGGGAGGAGGGGTTTTGGGGGAAGAAGAGTGGTTTTGGGGTGAAGAAGAGTGGTTTTGGGTGGGAGGAGCGCAGTTGAGTGGTTTTTGGGTAGGATGAGTATCGTTGAATTGTTTTGGGGTGGGATGAGTATTGTTGGGTGGTTTTGGGGTCACGTGAGGGATTTGGGGGGTTTTGGGGTGGAATGATGGGTTTCGGGGGGTTTTGGGGTGGGATGAAGGGTTTTGAGGGGTTTTGGGGTGGGAGGAGGGGTTTTGGGGGAGTTTGGGGTGGGAGGAGGGGTTTTGGGGTGTTTTGGGGAAGAAGAGTTGAGTTGGGTGGTTTTGGGGTAGGATGAGTATCGTTGGGTGGTTTTGGGGTGGAATGACGGGTTTTGGGGGGTTTTGGGGTGGGATGAGAGATTTGGAGTGGTTTTGGGGTGGAACGATGGGTTTTGGGGGATTTTGGGGGAAGAAGAGTGGGTTTTGGGTGGGGAGGAGCGCGGTTGGGTGGTTTTGGGTGGGATGGGCATCGTTGGGTGGTTTTGGGGTGGAATGAGGAGTTTCGGGGGGTATTGGGGTAGGAGGAGGGGTTTTGGGGTGGGATGGGCATCGTTGGGTGGTTTTGGGGTGGAATGAGGGGTTTCAGGGGGTTTTGGGGTAGGAGGAGGGGTTTTGGGGTGGTTTTGGGGAAGAAGAGTTGAGTTGGGTGGTTTTGGGGTGGAATGATGGGTTTTGGGGGGTTTTGGGGTGGGATGAAGGGTTTTGAGGGGTTTTGGGGTGGAGGAGGGGTTTTGGGGGAAGAAGAGTGGTTTTGGGGAAGAAAAGTAGTTTTGGGGTGGGAGGAGCACAGTTGGGTGGTTTTGGGTGGGATGGGCATCGTTGGGTTGATTTGGGGTGGAAAGGAGTGAATTTGGGTTGGTTTTGGGGTGCAGATGAGCACATTTGGGTTGGTTTTGGGTAGAGATGAGCACATTTGGCTTGTTTTTGGGTAGAGATGGGTGAATTTTGGGTTGGTTTTGGGTGGGATAAATGATGTTAGGTTGTTTTTGGGTGGAGATGAGCGCAATTAAGTTGGTTTTGGGTAGAGATGAGCACATTTGGCTTGGTTTTGGGTAGAGATAAGCACATTTTGGTTGGTTTTGGGGTTGGGATAAATGCCGTTGGGTTGGTTTTGGGTGAAGATGAGTGGAATTAATTTGGTTTTGGGGTGCAAATGAGCACATTTGGGTTGTTTTTGGGTGTGATAACCGCCGTTGGGTTGTTTTTGGGTAGAGATGAGCACATTTGGGTTGGTTTTGGGTAGAGCTGAGCACATTTGGGTTGTTTTTGGGTAGAGATGGGTGAATTTGGGTTGGTTTTGGGTGGGATAAATGCCGTTGGGTTGGTTTTGGGTGGAGATGAGCGCAATTAAGTTGGTTTTGGGTAGAGATTAGCACGTTTGGGTTGTTTTTGGGTAGAGATGAGCACATTTTGGTTGGTTTTGGGTTGGAATAAATGCCGTTGGGTTGGTTTTGGGTGGATAAATGATGTTGGGTTGGTTTTGAGTGAAGTTGAGCGCAGTCAAGTTGTTTTTGGGGTGCAAATGATCGCGTTTGGCTTGGTTTTGGGTAGAGAAGAGCACATTTTGGGTCCGTTTTGGGTGCGATAAACGCAGTTGGGTTGTTTTTTGGGGCGGAGAAGAGCCCGTTTGCGCCATCCTCCGTGGAGAACCTCCCGTTCCGGAGCGGGCCCTCCATTTTGGGGTCATTTCTTCCCCCCTGCAGGCCGGCTCATCCCAGGGCGGCTCGGCGGGCTTGTCGGTGGTCAAAGTCCTCAGCAGCACCGAGGTGGCCGCCCTGGCCGGCCCCCCGGGCTCACGGGGGGCCTCGGAGGAGAGCCGCAAGCTGGAGCACCAGAAGAAGCAGGAGAAGGCCAACCGCATCGTGGCCGAGGCCATCGCCCGCGCCCGCGCCCGGGGCGAGCAGAACATCCCCCGGGTCCTCAACGAGGACGAGCTGCCCAGCGTGCGGCCCGAGGAGGAGGGGCGAGCGCAAGCGGCGGCGGAAAGGGGCCGGCGAGCGCGGCGGCCCCAAGGAGGAGCGGCCCCGCAAGGGGAAGGGGCAGGGGGGCTCCGGGAAGAGCAAGGGGCGCAGCAAACCCAGGTGAGTGGCCATCGTTGACTTTTGTGGCCATCGTTGGTCTTCGTGGTGGCCATCGTTGACTTTTGTGGTCATCGTTGGTCTTCGTGGTGGCCATCGTTGACTTTTGTGGCCATTGTTGGTTCTTTATGGTGGCCATCGTTGACCCTTGTGGCCATCGTTGGTCTTCGTGGTGGCCATCGTTGACCTTTTTGGCCATCGTTGGTCTTCATGGTGGCCATCCTTGACCCTTTTGGCCAACATTGGCCATCATCATGTCCATTCTTGACCCTAATGGCCAACATTGACCCTTGTCATGTCCATCGTTGACCCTCATGGCCAACGTTGGCCATCATCGTTGACTCCAACGTCAGTTCTGTTGCGCCATCGACATTTTTGGCCTCTAAACCAAATCATGGCCTCATCAACCCCAAATTTTGCCGTCTTTCACCCCAAATTTTGCCCTCTTTCACCCCAAATTTTGCCCTCTTTCACCCCAAATTTTGGCCTCGTTGCCCCCAACTTTTGGCCTCGTTGCCCCCAACCCTTGACTCATCACCAACCTTAACCTCCTTTTGCCCAAATCTCATCCCCGTCGCCCCGATTCTTGCCGTTTTCACCCCAAACCTTCTCCTGGGGGGGGTTGGCCCCCCCGGGGGTGAGCCCCCCACCCCTGTCCTCCTAACCCTGTCCCCCCACCCCACCCCACCCCCAGCACCATCACCCCGGTGGTGGGCAAGAAGCGGAAGCGCAACGCCTCCTCCGACAACTCCGACGCCGAGGTGATGCCGGCGCAGTCGCCGCGTGAGGAAGAGGAGACCAGCGTGCAGGTATGGAGATGAAGGCCATGGGTTGGGGGGGGGGGAGGGGGGGGTCTCCACGAGGGTGTGGACCCCCCTGCCCTCACCACCCTCGTCCACGTCTCTCCTGCCCCCTAGAAGCGGCGCTCCAACCGGCAGGTGAAGCGCAAGAAGTACACCGAGGACTTGGACATCAAGATCACCGACGATGAGGAGGACGAAGAGCTGGACGTCACGGGGCCCCCCCGCCCCGAGCAGCCCCCCGCCCCGCAGCCCCCCGCCCCGGAGCCGGAGCCCGAGGGCGAGACGTTGCCCTCCATGCAGTTTTTTGTGGTGGGGGGTCTTCTCTTTTTCACCCCGGGTCTTCGCGGCGCGTTTTTCTCTTCCTCTTCGTCTTGGACGCGCTCTTCATCTTTGCCTCTTGCCTCGCAGGAGAACCCCAGCGAGGAGGACGCGGCCATCGTGGACAAGGTCCTCTCCATGCGGGTGGTCAAGAAGGAGGTGAGGGACCCCCCCCAAAAAAAAAAAAAAAGGGGGAAGGAGGTGAATTTTGACCAACGTTGACGCCCCCCCCCTTGCTCCCCGCAGCTCCCGTCGGGGCAGTTTACGGAATCCGAAGAGTTTTTCGTCAAATATAAGAATTAGTAAGTGGCCGGCCAAGATGGTGGGGGTTGGGGTGGGGTCCTCCATCTCCTCAGACCCTTTTTTGGGGTCTTTTTGTGGAGTTTTAGTCTTCTGGTAGAGTTCTACGACACCGGGGGGGAGGAGAAACTCAACTGGAGGGCGCGTAGATGACCCCAGTGCCCAACCCGTTGACGTCTTGGGGTGCTTCTCCAATGGAGCGACGCCGTTGGGTCCTCCTTAATAAAAATTTTTGGGGTTTTTGGTTGAGTTTGGAGGTATTTGGGTTGATCCCATGTCCTTTTCAGATGGTCCTGAAGGTCCTTATGGGGTTTTTGGTTGAGTTTGGAGATGTTTGGGTTGACCTCGTGTCCCTTGGAGATAGTCCTGAAGATGTTTTTGGGGTTTTTGGTTGAGTTTGGAGATGTTTGGGTTGACCTTGTGTCCCTCTGAGATGCTCCTGTAGGTGTTTTGGGGGTTTTTGGTTGAGTTTGGTTGAGTTTTTTGGCCCAAATAAGAGTTTTTTTGGCCCAAATAAGAGTTTTTTTGGCCCAAATAAGAGTTTTTTGGCCCAAATAAGAGTTTTTTTGGCCCAAATAAGAGTTTTTTGGCCCAAATAAGAGTTTTTTTTTGCCCAAATAAGAGTTTTTTTGGCCCCAAATGGCTTCGTTGAAGGGTAATGGGTGGGTCTTGATGTTTCTCCTGCCCCGTGTAGCTCCTACCTGCACTGCGAGTGGGCCACCATCGACCAGCTGGAGAAGGACAAGAGGATCCACCAGAAGCTCAAGCGCTTCAAGACGAAGATGACCCAGATGCGACACTTCTTCCACGAGGTGCCTGGTTTTGGGGGCAGAGGGGACGTTTTTGGGGCTCGGGGATGAGTTTTTTGGCCGATTCTCACCTTTCAAGAGTTTTTTTGGGGGATTCTTTGCATCTCACCACCTCTTTTTTCTAAAATAATAAAGGATTGGGAACAGAAGGGACACTTTTGGGGCTCGGGGATGAGGTTTCTTGACAGATTTTCACCTCTCAGGAGGTTTTTTGGGGGATTTTTTGCATCTCACCACCTCTTTTTTTCTAAAATAATAAAGGATTGGAAGCAGAGGGGACATTTTTGGGCTTGGGGATGAGTTTTTTTGACAGATTTTCACCTCTTCAGAGGTTTTTTGGGGGATTTTTTGCATCTCACCACCTCTTTTTTCTAAAATAATAAAGGATTGGGAGCAGAGGGGACATTTTGGGGCTTGGGGATGAGTTTTTTTTGGCGGATTTTCACCTTTCAAGAGTTTTTTTGGGGGATTCTTTGCATCTCACCACCTCTTTTTTCTAAAATAATGAAGGATTGGGAACAGAGGGGACATTTTGGGGCTTGGGGATGAGTTTTTTTTGACAGATTTTCACCTCTCCAGAGGTTTTTTGGGGGATTTTTTGCATGTCACCACCTCTTTTTTTCTAAAATAATAAAGGATTGGAAGCAGAGGGGACATTTTTGGGCTTGGGGATGAGGTTTTTTGACAGATTTTCACCTCTCCAGAGGTTTTTTTGGGGGATTTTTTTGCATCTCACCACCTCTTTTTTTCTAAAATAATAAAGGATTGGGAGCAGAGGGGACATTTTTGGGCTTGGGGATGAGTTTTTTTGGCGGATTCTCACCTCTCCAGAGGTTTTTTGGGGGATTCTTTGCATCTCACCACCTATTTTTTCTAAAATAATAAAAAAATTGGGAGCAGAGGGGACATTTTGGAGGATAGAGAATGAGTTTTTTGGTGGATTCTCACCTTTCAAGATTTTTTGGGGGAATTTTTTGCATCTCACCACCTCTTTTTTCTAAAATAATAAAGGATTGGGAACAGAAGGGACACTTTTGGGGCTTGGGGATGAGTTTTTTGGCAGATTCTCACCTCTCAAGACTTTTTTGGGGGGATTCTTTGCATCTCACCACCTCTTTTTTCTAAAATAATAAAGGATTGGGAACAGAGGGAACATTTTGGGGCTTGGGGATGAGTTTTTTTGGGGGATTCTCACCTCTCCAGAGTTTTTTGGGGGGGATTTTTTGCATCTCACCACCTCTTTTTACTAAAATAATGAAGGATTGGGAACAGAGGGGGACATTTGGGGGCTCGGGGATGAGTTTTTTTGGCGGATTCTCACCTTTCAAGACGTTTTTTGGGGAAATCCTTGCATCTCACCCCGTTTTTTTTCCCTAAATTAATTAAAAACAAGGACGAGGAGCCTTTCAACCCCGACTACGTGGAGGTGGACCGCATCCTGGACGAGTCGCACAGCGTCGACAAGGACAACGGCGAGGTGAGTGGGGAAAGGAGGAAGGAGAAACAAGGAGGTGGTGGGACCCCGACCCCATAAACGACGCCCCCCGACGTCCCCCACGTCCTTTTGGGGTTCCTCCTCCAGCCCGTGGTCTACTACCTGGTCAAGTGGTGCTCCCTGCCCTACGAGGACAGCACCTGGGAGCTGAAGGAGGACGTGGACGAGGGCAAAATTGGGGAGTTCAAGCGCATCCAGGCCCGGCACCCCGAGCTCAAGCGCCTGGTGAGCGCCCACATCTCCTCCTCGCCTCCCCAAAGTGGTGGAATCTCCTCCACCGTCTCAATTTTGGTTGTTTTTCGCCCCAAAAATAATAGCCGCGTCCCCAAGCCGGCTCGTGGAAGAAGCTGGAGCTGTCGCACGAGTACAAGAACCACAACCAGCTGCGGGAGTATCAACTGGAAGGGGTCAACTGGTTGCTCTTCAACTGGTACAACAGGCGAGTTGATGGGGTGGGGGCACGGAAATGGGGTCAGGATGGGGGAAATTGGGTCAGGATGGGGAAGTTGGGGCAGAATGGGGGAAATCGGGTCACGATGGGGGAAATAAATTGGGTTGGGAAGGGGGAAATTGGGTCGGGATGGGGGAAATTGGGTCGCGATGGGGGAAATAAATTGGGTCGGGATGGGGGAAATAAATTGGGTCGGGATGGGGGAAATTGGGTCAGGATGGGGGAAGTTGGGTCAAGATGGGGCAAATTGGGTTGGGATGGGGAAATAAATTGGGTCGGGATGGGGGAAATTGGACCGGGATGGGGGAAATTGGGTCGGGATGGGGGAAATTGGGACAGGATGGCGAAATTGGGTCAGAATGGGGGAAGTTGGGTCAAGATGGGGGAAGTTGGGTCAAGATGGGGGAAATTGGGATGGGGAAGTTGGGTCGGGAAGGGGGAAGTTGGATCGGATGGGGGAAATTGGGTCGGATGGGGGAAATTGGGTCGGGATGGGGGAAATTGGGTCGGGATGGGGGAAATTGTGTTGGAATGGGGGAAATTGGGTCAGGATGGGCGAAATAAATTGGGTCGAAATGGGGGAAATTGGGTTGGGATGGGGCAAATTGGGTCAAGATGGGGGAAATTGGGATGGGGGAAGTTGGGTCGGGAAGGGGGAAATTGGGTCGGGATGGGGGAAATTCAGTCGAAATGGGGGAAATTGGATCGAAATGGGGGAAATTGGGTCGGGATGGGGGAAATTGGGTCAGGATGGGCGAAATAAATTGGGTCGAGATGGGGGAAATTGGGTTGGGATGGGGGAAATAAATTGGGTCGGGACGGGGGAAGTTGGGTCAAGATGGGGGAAATTGGGATGGGGGAAGTTGGGTCGGGAAGGGGGAAGTTGGGTCGGGACGGGGGAAATTGGGTCGGGACGGGGGAAATTGGGTCGGGACGGGGGAAATTGGGTCGGGATGGGAGAAATAAATTGGGTCAGGATGGCGAAATTGGGTCAGGATGGGGGAAATAAATTGGGTTGGGATGGGGGAAATTGGGTCAGGATGGGGGAAATAATTGGGTCAGGATGGCGAAATTGGATCGGGATGGGGGAAATTGGGTCGGGATGGGGGAAATTGGGACAGGATGGTGAAATTGGGTCAGAATGGGGGAAGTTGGGATGGGGGAAATTGGGTCGGATGGGGGAAATTGGATCGAAATGGGGGAAATTGGGTTGGGATGGGGGAAATTGGGGCAGGATTGCGAAATTGGGTCAGAATGGGGGAAGTTGGGTCAAGATGGGGGAAATTGGGTCGGATGGGGGAAATTGGGTCGGATGGGGGAAATTGGGTCGAAATGGGGGAAATTGGGTCAGGCTGGGGGAAATTGGGTCAGGATGGGGCAAATTGGGTCAGAAAGGGGGAAGTTGGGTCAAGATGGGGGAAATTGGGAAGGGGGAAGTTGGGTCGGGAAGGGGGAAATTGGGTCGGGAAGGGGGAAATTGGGTCGGGATGGGGGAAATTGGGTCGGGATGGGGCAAATTGGGTCGCAATAGGGGAAATTGGGTCGGTGACCACCTCGGTAGGGTTTTGGGCCACCAAGGGGCCACCAACCCTTCTCCTCCCCGCAGGCAGAACTGCATCCTGGCCGACGAGATGGGCTTGGGCAAGACGATCCAGTCCATCGCCTTCCTGCAGGAGGTCTACAACGTGGGCATCCGCGGCCCCTTCCTGGTCATCGCCCCCCTCTCCACCATCACCAACTGGGAGCGGGAGTTCAACACCTGGACGGGGATGAACAGCATCGTCTACCACGGCAGCCTGGCCTCGCGGCAGATGATCCAGCAGTACGAGATGTACTGCAAGGACTCGCGGGTATGGGTGGCCTTCAGGTCCTACAGAAGCTCCCGTGGTAGAGGAAGAGCAAGGGAGGCTTTGGGGTTCTCCTAAATCCCCTGGAGAACCTCCCAAGGGCGGTTTTTAGGTCCTCCAGAAGCTCCTGGAGATCTTCCCCAGGGTTTAAGGAGGTCGAGGGTGGCTTTGAGGTTCTCCTAAAGGTCCTGGAGAGCCTCCTGAGGTGGTTTTGAGGTCCTCCAGAAGCTCCCGTGGTGGAGGGAGGGATTTTAGGTCCTCCTAAACTCCCTGGAGAACCTCCCAAGGGCGGTTTTTAGGTCCTCCAGAAGCTCCTGGAGATCTTCCCAAGTGTTTAAGGAGGCCGAGGGTTGCTTTAGGTCCTCCAAAAGCCCTCGGAGACCCTCCTGAGGCCGAGGAGAGGTGTCCCGAGCCTTCCTCCCACCCCTTTTAGGGCCGCCTGATCCCCGGGGCCTACAAGTTCGACGCGCTGATCACCACCTTCGAGATGATCCTCTCCGACTGCCCCGAGCTGCGGGAGATCGAGTGGCGCTGCGTCATCATCGACGAGGCCCACCGCCTCAAGAACCGCAACTGCAAGCTGCTCGACAGCCTCAAGCACATGGACCTGGTGAGGGACAGCAGAAGGCTTCTCGGGGGGGGGGACGAGGAGACCTCCTTTCCCCTCCTCGGGTCGAGTTTGGGTGCCCTGGAGGGGTTCTTGGGGGTGGACGGAGGTGGTTGGGTCCGTCCCGCGCGTCGGGAGGTCGTTTTGGAGGTCTTTGTGGGGTCTTGGTTGGGTTTGGAGGTGTTTGGGTTGACCTTGTGGTCCTTTGGGGATGGTCCTGAAGGTGTTTTTGGGGCTTTTTTGGGGGTTTGGAGACGTTTGGGTTGACCTTGTGGTCCTTGGGAGTGGTCCTGAAGGTCCTTATGGGGTCTTGGTTGGGTTTGGAGATGTTTGGGTTGACCTTGGGTCCCTTTGACATGGTTCTGAGCATGTTTTTGGGGTTTTCGTTGGGTTTGGAGATGTTTGGGTTGACCTTGTGGTCCTTGGGAGTGGTCCTGAAGGTCCTTATGGGGTTTTCGTTGGGTTTGGAGATATTTGGGTTGACCTTGGGTCCCTTTGACATGGTCCTGTACGTTTTTTTTGGGGTTTTTGGTTGGGTTTGGAGATGTTTGGGTTGACCTTGGGTCCCTTTGACATGGCCCTGAACATGTTTTTGGGGTTTTCGTTGGGTTTGGAGATGTTTGGGTTGACCTTGTGGACCTTGGGGGTGGTCCTGAAGGTCTTTTGGGGGTTTTTGGTTGAGTTTGGAGATGTTTGGGTTGATCCCATGTCCTTTTGAGATGGTTCTGAAGGTCCTTATGGGGTCTTGGTTGGGTTTGGAGGTGTTTGGGTTGACCTCGTGTCCCTTGGAGATGGTCCTGTAGGTGTTTTGGGGGTTTTTGGTTGAGTTTGGTTGAGTTTGGAGATGTTTGGGCTCATCCCATGTCCCTTGGGGATAGTTCTGAAGGTGTTTTTGGGGTTTTGGGTTGAGTTTGGAGGTGTTTGGGTTCATTTCATGTCCCTTGGGGATGGCCCTGAAGATGTTTTTGGGGTTTTTGGTTGAGTTTGGAGCTATTTGGGTTGATCCCACATCTCTTGGAGATGGTCCTGAAGGTGTTTTGGGGTTTTTGGTTGAGTTTGGAGTTGTTTGGGTTGATCCCATGTCCTTTTGAGATGGTCCTGAAGGTGTTTTTGGGGTTTTTGGTTGAGTTTGGAGATATTTGGGTTGATCCCACATCCCTTGGAGATGGTCCTGAAGATATTTTTGGGGGTTTTTGGTTGAGTTTGGAGATCTTTGGGCTCATCCCATGTCCTTTTGAGATGGTCCTGAAGATATTTTTGGGGGTTTTTGGTTGAGTTTGGAGATCTTTGTGCTCCGTCCACGTGTCACACCCGAGGACCTCCACACGGGGGCCACCCCGCTGTCCCCCCCTGGGATCTGGGGGACCTCCCCCTGTCCCCCCCCTAACGTTCTACCCCCTTGGCAGGAGCACAAGGTCCTCCTGACGGGCACCCCCGCTGCAGAACACGGTGGAGGAGCTCTTCAGCCTCCTGCACTTCTTGGAGCCCTCCCAGTTCCCTTCCGAGGCCGAGTTTCTCAAGGACTTCGGCGACCTCAAGACAGAGGAGCAGGTGAGGAGGAGGAGGAAGAGGAGGAGGAGGAAGAGGAGGAGGAGGAGGATGAAGGAGAAGACCTCGGCCCTTCAGGTGGCCACGAGGGTCGGGTTCTACTCTTGGTGGCTCTCCATCCCTAGGTGCAGAAGCTCCAGGCCATCCTCAAGCCCATGATGCTCCGGCGGCTGAAGGAGGACGTGGAGAAGAACCTGGCCCCCAAGCAGGAGACCATCATCGAGGTGGAGCTGACCAACATCCAGAAGAAATACTACCGGGCCATCCTGGAGAAGAACTTCTCCTTCCTCTCCAAGGGGGCCGGCCACACCAACATGCCCAACCTCCTCAACACCATGATGGAGCTGCGCAAGTGCTGCAACCACCCCTACCTCATCAACGGTGAGGAGAAGGGGGTTGTCAAAAAGCAGACGTCTTGCGGGACCCAAAATAGACGTTTTTAGGGTGAATAATGCCTCGAGGGGCCCACCAGCTGGTTGGATTTGGGGTTTTCCTTCTCCTGGTGGGCTTGGAGGAGGTTCTCCACATCTTCTAAGTTGGTGGTGATGCCAACAATTGGGATGTGTTGGGGTTGGGGGTTGAGTGGTGCTGCTGAATTTCCCAAAATGGACATTTTTAGGGTGAATAATGCCTTGAGGGGTCCACCAGCACCTTGGATTTGGGGTTTTCCTTCTCCTGGTGGGCTTGGAGGAGGTTCTCCAAGTCTTCTAGGTTGGTGGTGATGCCAACAATTGGGACATGGTGGAGTTTTGGGTTGAGTGGTGCTGCTGAATTTCCCAAAATGGACATTTTTAGGGTGAATAATGCCTCGAGGGGCCCACCAGCTGGTTGGATTTGGGGTTTTCCTTCTCCTGGTGGGCTTGGAGGAGGTTCTCCAAGTCTTGTAGCTTGGTGGTGATGCCAACAATTGGGATGTGGTGGGGTTTTGGGTTGAGTGGTGCCGCTGAATTTCCCAAAATGGACATTTTTAGGGTGAATAATGCCTTGAGGGGTCCACCAGCACCTTGGATTTTGGGTTTTCCTTCTCCTGGTGGGCTTGGAGGAGGTTCTCCAAGTCTTGTAGCTTGGTGGTGATGCCAACAATTGGGATGTGGTGGGGTTTTGGGTTGAGTGGTGCCGCTGAATTTCCCAAAATGGACATTTTTAGGGTGAATAATGTGTTGAGGGGTCCACCAGCACCTTGGATTTTGGGTTTTCCTTCTCCTGGTGGGCTTGGAGGAGGTTCTCCAAGTCTTCTAGGTTGGTGGTGATGCCCCTAATTGGGATGTGGTGGGGTTGGGGGTTGAGTGGTGCCACTGAATGTCCCAAAATGGACATTTTTAGGGTGAATAATGCCTTGAGGGGCCCACCAGCACCTTGGATTTTGGGTTTTCCTTCTCCTGGTGGGCTTGGAGGAGGTTCTCCAAGTCTTCTAGGTTGGTGGTGATGCCCCTAATTGGGATGTGGTGGAGCTTTGGGTTGAGTGGTGCTGCTGAATGTCCCAAAATGGACATTTTTAGGGCGAATAATGCCTTGAGGGGCCCACCAGCTGGTTGGATTTGGGTTTGGTGGGCATGGAGGAGGTTCTCCACGTCTTCCAGCGTGGTGGTGATGCCAACAATTGGGACGTGGTGGGGTTGGGGGTTGAGTGGTGCCCCTCAACGCCCCGCCGACGATCCCGTCCCACCCCACCAGGCGCGGAGGAGAAGATCCTGGCCGAGTTCCGCGAGTCCTGCCACCACCACGTGCCCCACGACTTCCACCTCCAGGCCATGGTGCGCTCCGCCGGCAAGCTGGTGCTCATCGACAAGCTGCTCCCCAAGCTGAAGGCCGGCGGCCACAAGGTGCTCATCTTCTCCCAGATGGTCCGCTGCCTCGACATCTTGGAGGACTACCTCATCCAGAAGAGGTAAAAGGGCAGAAAGGGACGTGGGGGAAGGGGTTGGGGTCATCAAGGGCGCCCCCCGACGCGGGTTTTGGGGTGTCGCAGGTACCTGTACGAGCGGATCGATGGGCGGGTGCGGGGCAACCTGCGGCAGGCCGCCATCGACCGCTTCAGCAAGCCCGACTCGGATCGCTTCGTCTTCCTGCTCTGCACGCGGGCGGGTGGGCTGGGCATCAACCTGACGGCCGCCGACACCTGCATCATCTTCGACTCCGACTGGAATCCCCAAAACGACCTCCAGGTGAGGCCCCGGGGGCTTGGCGCCACCCCCGCTTTGTCCCCGTTGTTGTAGGATCGTGGGTTTTGGGGTCACGTTGGGTTTGAGTCAACGGGGTCTTGGGTTTTGGGACTACGTTGAGTTTGAGTCAACGGGGTCTTGGGTTTTTGGCTTGCTACGTTGAGTTTGAGTCAACGGGGTCTTGGGTTTTGGGGTCACGTTGAGTTTGAGTCAACGGGGTCTTGGGTTTTGGGGCTACGTTGGGTTTGAGTCAACGGGGTCTTGGGTTTTGGGGCTACGTTGGGTTTGAGTCAACGGGGTCTTGGGTTTTGGGGTTCCGTTGAGTTTAACTCAACGGGGTCTTGGGTTTTTGGCTTGCTACGTTGAGTTTGAGTCAACGGGGTCTTGGGTTTTGGGGTTCCGTTGGGTTTGAGTCAACGGGGTCTTGGGTTTTGGGGTCACGTTGGTTTTGAGTCAACGGGGTCTTGGGTTTTTGGCTTGCCACATTGAGTTTGACCCAACGGGGTCTTGGATTTTGGGGTCATGTTGAGTTTGAGTCAACAGGGTCTTGGGTTTTGGGGCTACATTGAGTTTGAGTCAACGGGGTCTTGGGTTTTGGGGTCATGTTGGGTTTGAGTCAACGGGGTCTTGGGTTTTGGGGTCATGTTGGGTTTGAGTCAACGGGGTCTTGGGTTTTGGGGTTCTGTTGGGTTTGAGTCAACGGGGTCTTGGGTTTTGGGGTCATGTTGGGTTTGAGTCAATAGGATCTTGGGTTTTGGTGCCCCCGTGGTTTGATCTTGATGGGATTTTGGGGTTTTGGCGCCCCGTTGAGTTTGTCTTGATGGTATTTTGGGTTTTTGGTGTCCTGTTGACTCCACCTTGATGGGATTTTGGGGTTTTGGCGCCCCATTGAGTTTATCTTGATGGGATTTGGGTTTTTGGTGCCCCGTTGAATCCACCTTGATGGGATTTGTGGTTTTTGGCGCCCTGTTGACTGCACCTTGATGGGATTTTGGGGTTTTGGCGCCCCGTTGAGTTTATCTTGATGGGATTTTGTGGTTTTTGGTGCCCCGTTGAGTTTGTCTTGATGAGATTTTGGGTTTTTGGTGTCCTGTTGACTGCACCTTGATGGGATTTTGGGGTTTTGGCACCCCATTGAGTTTGTCTTGATGAGATTTTGGGTTTTTGGTGTCCTGTTGACTCCACCTTGATGGAATTTTGGGGTTTTGGCGCCCCGTTGAGTTTATCTTGATGGGATTTTGGGGTTTTGGTGCCCCGTTGAGTTTCTCTTGATGGAATTTGGGTTTTTGGTGCCCTGTTGACTCCACCTTGATGGGATTTTGGGGTTTTTGGCGCCCCGTTGAGTTTGTCTTGATGAGATTTTGGGTTTTTGGTGCCCCGTTGACTCCACCTTGATGGGATTTTGGGGTTTTGGTGCCCCGTTGACTCCACCTTGATGGGATTTGGGGTTTTTGGCACCCCGTTGACTCCACCTTGATGGGATTTGGGGTTTTTGGTGCCCTGTTGACTCCACCTTGATGGGATTTTGGGTTTTTGGCACCCCGTTGAGTTTATCTTGATGGGATTTTGGGGTTTTGGTGCCCCGTTGAGTTTGTCTTGATGGGATTTGGGGTTTTTGGCGCCCCGTTGACTCCACTTTGATGGGATTTTGGGGTTTTGGTGCCCCGCTGAGTTTGTCTTGATGGGATTTGGGGTTTTTGGCACCCCGTCGACTACCTTGACACCCTTCTCCCCCTCCTGCCCCTGCAGGCCCAGGCGCGGTGCCACCGCATCGGGCAGAGCAAGGCGGTGAAGGTCTACCGCCTCATCACGCGCAACTCCTACGAGCGGGAGATGTTCGACAAGGCCAGCCT
The DNA here is from genome assembly GCA_951411735.1 of Somateria mollissima. Classification (NCBI taxonomy): domain Eukaryota; kingdom Metazoa; phylum Chordata; class Aves; order Anseriformes; family Anatidae; genus Somateria; species Somateria mollissima. The sequence continues at coordinate 22,820 of CATOCB010000396.1, read as the reverse complement.
CAAGCTGGGCCTGGACAAGGCCGTGCTGCAGTCCATGAGCGGCCGCGAGGGCAACATCGCGGGGGTAAGGGGGTCTGGGGGGGGGGGACGGGGGGTGGGGACCTCATAAAAAGGGGGTTTGGGGGGAGATGTGGGGCGGAGAACCCATAAAAAGGGGTTCTTGAAGGGAAATGGGTCTTGAAGATGTCATGGAAGGGGTTCTTCAAGGGAAATGTGGGATGGAGAACCCATGGAAGGGGTTTTTTGAGGAAAAATGGGTCTTGAAGACCCCATGGAAGGGGTTCCTCAGGGGAAATGTGGGGTGAAGACCCCATGGAAGGGGTTCTTCAAGGGTTCTTCAAGGGAAGTTGACCTGAAGACCCCATAGAAGGGGTTCTTCAAGGAAAAATGGGTCTTGAAGACCCCATAGAAGGGGTTCTTCAAGGGAAATTTAGGTTGGAGAACCCATGGAAGGGGTTCTTCAAGGAAAAATGGGGGGTGAAGACCCCATGGAAGGGGTTCTTCAAGGGTTCTTCAAGGAAAATGGATCCAGAAGACCCCATAAAAAGGGTTCTTCAAGGGAAATGTGGGGTGAAGAACCCATGGAAGGGGTTTTTCGAGGAAAAATTGGTCCTGACGACCCCATGGAAGGGGTTCCTCAGGGGAAATGTGGGGTGAAGACCTCATGGAAGGGGTTCTTCAAGGGTTCTTCAAGGGAAGTTGACCTGAAGACCCCATAGAAGGTGTTCTTCAAGGGAAATGGGTCTTGAAGACCCCATAGAAGGGGTTCTTCAAGGGAAATTTAGGTTGGAGAACCCATAAAAATGGGTCCTGGGGGGAAAATGTGCAGTGGAGAACCCATAGAAGGTGTTCTTCAAGGAAAAATATGGGGTGGAGAACCCATGGAAGGGGTTCTTCAAGGGAAATGGGTCCAGAAGACCCCATAAAAAGGGTTCTTCAAGGGAAATGTGGGGTGAAGAACCCATGGAAGGGGTTTTTCGAGGAAAAATTGGTCCTGAAGACCCCATGGAAGGGGTTCTTCAAGGAAAATTGGGTCTTGAAGACCCCATGGAAGGGGTTCTTGAAGGGTAGCATGGCTTGAAGGTCCTCCTCTAGCAGGACGTGGGTCTTGGAGATATTTTGGGATGGGACACGGGGCCCGAAGCCGTCCCTGTCCTCACCGCCCCCCTCCTCCTTTTGGTAGATCCAGCAGTTCTCCAAGAAGGAGATCGAGGACCTCCTGCGCAAGGGGCGCCTACGCGGCCATCATGGAGGAGGACGACGAAGGCTCCAAGTTCTGCGAGGAGGACATCGACCAGATCCTGCTGCGCCGCACCACCACCATCACCATCGAGAGCGAGGGCAAGGGCTCCACCTTCGCCAAGGTACCTCCGGCTTGTCCCCGTGTCCCCTCCCCACCACTTCTGGTGGACTTTTGTGGTGGGCGAGCTCTTGGGTCGCCCACCAGGCGAGCTTCGTGGCCTCGGAGAACCGCACCGACATCGCCTTGGACGACCCCAACTTCTGGCAGAAGTGGGCCAAGAAGGCCGACCTGGACCTGGACCTCCTCAACAGCAAGGTTGGGCGGCGAGGAAAGGCGGTTGGGAGGTGGACGGGCCCTTCATCCTTCATCCTCATCCTCCTCGTTGTCTTCTTCTAGAACAATCTGGTGATCGACACGCCGCGGGTGCGCAAGCAGACGCGGCACTTCAGCACCTTGCGCGACGACGACCTGGTGGAGTTCTCCGACCTGGAGAGCGAGGACGAGGAGAGGCCCCGCTCGCGGCGCCACGACCGCCACCACCACCACCACCACCACCACCACCACCCCCACCAGGCCCTCCACCACCCCTACGGCCGCACCGACTGCTTCCGCGTGGAGAAGCACCTGCTGGTCTACGGGTGGGGAGGGGTCGCGGGGTGGTTTTTGGGGTGGGGGGAGGACGAGGGTGGGGTGGTTTTGGGGTGGGAGGCGTGAGGAGGTGGTGGGAGGGAAGAGGAGGTCTTGGTTTGGTTCTTCTCTGGTGGCAACCGTGGTTGATGTAGGGGAAAAACATCTCCTTGGTGGAAACCATGAGTAGAAGCTTGACGTAGAGTAAAAACATCTCCAAGTCTTTGGTAGCAACCATGAGTAGATGCTTGACGTAGACCAAAACCATCTCCAGCTCTTCTTTGGTGGCAACCATGAGTAGAAGCTTGATGTAGAGTAAGACCAACTCCAACTCTTTGTTGGAAACCATGAGTAGATGCTTGATGTAGAGAAAAAACCATCTACAACTCTTTGGTAGCAACCATGAGTAGATGCTTGGCATAGAAGAAGACCAATTCTTTGATGGAAACCATGAGTAGATGCTTGATGTAGACCAAAACCATCTCCAAGTCTTTGGTAGCAACCATGAGGAGATGCTTGACGTAAAGGAAGAGCAACTCCAACTCTTTGGTGGAAACCATGAGTAGAAGTTGGATGTAGACCAAAACCATCTCCAAGTCTTTGGTGGCAACCATGAGTAGATGCTTGATGTAGAGGAAGGGCAACTCCAACTCTTTGGTGGAAACAATGAGTAGAAGCTTGGTGTAGACCAAAACCACCTCGAGCTCTTCTTTGGTGTCAACCATGAGTAGATGGTCAAAGAGTAGAGCAAACCAACTCTTATTTTGGGTTCTTCTCTGGCGTAAACCATGAGTAGATGCTTGATGTGGACCAAAACCACCTCCAGCTCTTCTCTGGTGCCAACCACGAGTAGAAGCTTGACGTAGAGAAAGCCCAACTCCAACTTTTTGGTGTCAACCATGGTTGACGTAGCCCAAAACCACCTCCAGCTCTTCTCTGGTGGCAACCATGAGTAGATGCTTGAAGAGTAGAGCAAACCAACTCTTATTTTGGGTTCTTCTCTAGCGTAAACCATGAGTAGATGCTTGATGTAGACCAAAACCACCTCCAGCTCTTCTCTGGTGTCAACCACGAGTAGACTCTTGACGTAGAGAAAGCCCAACTCCAACTTTTTGGTGTCAACCATGGTTGGTGTAGACCAAAACCACCTCCAGCTCTTCTCTGGTGCCAACCATGAGTAGATGGTCAAAGAGTAGAGCAAACCAACTCTTATTTTGGGTTCTTCTCTGGCGTAAACCATGAGTAGATGGTTGATGTGGACCAAAACCACCTCCAGCTCTTCTCTGGTGCCAACCACGAGTAGATGCTTGAAGAGTAGAGTAAACCAAGTCTAATTTTGGGTTCTTCTCTGGCATCAACCATGAGTAGATGGTTGACGTAGACCAAAACCATCTCCAGCTCTTCTCTGGTGGCAACCATGAGTAGAAGCTTGACGTAGAGAAAGCCCAACTCCAACTTTTTGGTGTCAACCATGGTTGGTGTAGACCAAAACCACCTCCAGCTCTTCTCTGGTGCCAACCATGAGTAGATGGTCAAAGAGTAGAGCAAACCAACTCTTATTTTGGGTTCTTCTCTAGCGTAAACCATGAGTAGATGCTTGATGTAGACCAAAACCACCTCCAGCTCTTCTCTGGTGTCAACCACGAGTAGACTCTTGACGTAGAGAAAGCCCAACTCCAACTTTTTGGTGTCAACCATGGTTGGTGTAGACCAAAACCACCTCCAGCTCTTCTCTGGTGCCAACCATGAGTAGATGGTCAAAGAGTAGAGCAAACCAACTCTTATTTTGGGTTCTTCTCTGGCGTAAACCATGAGTAGATGGTTGATGTGGACCAAAACCACCTCCAGCTCTTCTCTGGTGCCAACCACGAGTAGATGCTTGAAGAGTAGAGTAAACCAAGTCTAATTTTGGGTTCTTCTCTGGCATCAACCATGAGTAGATGGTTGACGTAGACCAAAACCATCTCCAGCTCTTCTCTGGTGGCAACCATGAGTAGAAGCTTGACGTAGAGAAAGCCCAACTCCAACTTTTTGGTGTCAACCATGGTTGACGTTGCCCAAAACCACCTCCAGCTCTTCTCTGGTGCCAACCACGAGGCGAAGAGGTTCCGGGAGGTGGAGATCTCCCCCCCGAGGGCCCCATTTTTGACCCCTTGTCCTCCGGCAGCTGGGGCCGGTGGCGGGAGATCCTGTCCCACGGGCGGTTCAAGCGGCGCCTGTCGGAGCGCGACGTGGAGACCATCTGCCGCGCCATCCTGGTCTACTGCCTCCTCCACTACCGGGGCGACGAGAACATCAAGGGCTTCATCTGGGACCTCATCAGCCCCAACGAGAACGGCAAGGCTAAGGAGCTCCAAAACCACTCGGGTGAGGGGGTTTCCGCAGCCCTGGGGTGGACGGGACCCCCCCGGGTCCCCCGCTGACCTCCTCTGGTCTTCTCCAGGGCTCTCCATCCCCGTCCCGCGGGGCCGCAAGGGGAAGAAGGTGAAGGCCCAGAGCACCTTCGACGTGCAGAAGGCCGAGTGGATCCGCAAGTACAACCCCGACACGCTCTTCCAGGACGAGAGCTACAAGAAGCACCTCAAGCACCAGTGCAACAAGTGAGCGGGGGGGACGCGGGACGGCACGGGGTCCCCGAAATTCGTCCTAGGTCCCCAAAATCCGTCCCAGGTTCCCCAAATCCGTCCCAGGTCCCAAAATCCATCCCAGGTCCCCAAATCCACCTCAGGTCCCCAAATCCATCCAAGATCCACGAACCTGGCCCAAAATTCATCCCAGGTTCCCCAAAATCCGTCACAGGTTCCCCAAATCCATCCCAGGTCCCCAAATCCATCTCAGGTCCCCAAATCCATCCCATGTCCCCAAATCCATCTCAGGTCCCCAAATCCATCCAAGATCCACGAACCTGGCCCAAAATTCATCCCAGGTCCCCCAGATCCATCCCAGGTCCTCCAAATCCATCCCAGGTCCCCAAAATCTGTCCCAGGTCCCACAAATCCCTCTCAGATCCCCGAATCCATCCAAGATTCCCAAACCCGGCCCAAAATTCCATCCCACATCCCCCAGATCCATCCCACGTCCCCAAATTCATCCCACGTCCCCAAATCTCTCCCAGGTCCCCAAATCCATCTCAGGACCCCAAATTCATCCAAGATCCACGAACCCGGCCCAAAATTCATCCCAGGTTCCCCAAATCCGTCCCAGGTCCCCCAAATCCGTCCCAGGTCCCCAAAATCTGTCCCAGGTCTCCAAAATCCATCCCACGTCCCCAAATCCGTCACAGGTCCCCAAATCCATCCCACGTCCCCAAATCCATCCCACGTCCCCAAATCTGTCCCAGGTCCCCAAATCCATCTCAGGTCCCCAAATTCATCCAAGATCCACGAACCTGGCCCAAAATTCATCCCAGGTCCCCCAAATCCATCCCACATCCCCAAATCCATCTCAGGTCCCCAAATCCATCCAAGATCCCCAAACCCAGCCCAAAATTTATCCCACATCCCCCAAATCCGTCCCAGGTTCCCCAAATCCATCCCACATCCCCGAAAATCCATCCCACATCCCAAAATCCATCCCAGGTCCCCAAATCCATCTCAGGTCCCCAAATTCATCCAAGATCCACGAACCTGGCCCAAAATCCATCCCAGGTCCCCCAGATCCATCCCATGTCCCCCAAATCCATCCCGCGTCCCAAAATCCATCCCAGGTTCCCCGAATTCATCCCAAATCCCCAAATCCATCCCAGCTCCCCAAATTCATCCCATGTCCCCCAAATCCATCCTGGGACCCCAAATCCATCCCAGGTCCCCGAACCTGACCCCAAACCTGTCCCACGTCCCCAAAATCCGTCCCACGTCCCCAAAATCCATCCCACATCCCCAAATCCATCCCAGGTCCCCAAACCCATCCCACATCCCGGGCCCCCCAACCCCTCCCACGTCCCCCAACCCCTCCCATGTCCCCAAACCCATCCCCTGTCCCCAATCCCGTCCCCGTCCCGTCCCTGATGTCCCCTTTTTCTCCTCGGTGTCCCCCCCCTAGGGTGCTGCTGCGGGTGCGGATGCTCTACTACCTGCGGCAGGAGGTCATCGGCGACCAGGCCGAGAAGGTGCTGGCGGGGGCCATGGCCAGGTAGGGCCCGGACACCTTTTGGGGGGCTCCAGACACGTTTTGGGGTGATCCAGACCCATTTTGGGGTGTTCCGGACCCATTATGGGATTTTCCGGACCCATTTTGGGGTGATCCAGACCCATTTTGTTGTTTTCCGGCCCCATTTTTGGTTATTTGGGGTTCTCCAGACTCACTTTGAGGTTCTCCAGACCCGTTTTGGGGTGATCCAGACCCGTTTTGGGGTGATCCAGACCCATTTTGGGGTGATCCAGACCCATTTTGGGGAGATCCAGACCCATTTTGGGGTGTTCCAGACCCATTTTGGGGTTCTCCAGACTCACTTTGAGGTTCTCCAGACCTATAGTTGGGGGATCCAGACCCATTTTGGGGTGATCCAGACCCATTTTGGGGTGTTCCAGACCCATGTTGTGGTTTTCTGAACCCATTTTGGGGTGTTCCAGACCCATTTTGTTGTTTTCCGGACCCATTTTTGGTTATTTGGCGTTCTCCAGACCCATTTTGGGGTGTTCCAGACCCATTTTGGGGTGTTCCAGACCCATTTTGGGTTCTTTGAAGTGTTCCGGACCCATTTTGTGGTGTTCTGAACCCATTTGGTTGTTTTCCGGACCCATTTTGGGGTGTCCTGGGCCCATTATGGGGTTCTCCAGACCCATTTTGGGGTGTTCTGGACCCATTTTGGGGTGATCCAGACCCATTTTGGGGTGATCCAGACCCGTTTTGGGGTGATCCAGACCCATTTTGTTGTTTTCCGGCCCCATTTTTGGTTATTTGGGGTTCTCCAGACTCACTTTGAGGTTCTCCAGACCCGTTTTGGGGTGTTCCAGACCCATTTTGGGGTGATCCAGACCCATTTTGTTGTTTTCCGGACCCGTTTTGGGGTGATCCAGACCCGTTTTGGGGTGTTCCAGACCCATTTTGGGGTGATCCAGACCCATTTTGGGGTGTTCCAGACCCATTTTGTTGTTTTCCGGCCCCATTTTTGGTTATTTGGGGTTCTCCAGACCCATTTTGGGGTGATCCAGACCCGTTTTGGGGTGTTCTGGACCCATTTTGGGGTGTTCCGGACCCATTTTGGGGTGATCCAGACCCATTTTGGGGTGTTCCGGCCCCATTTTTGGTTATTTGGGGTTCTCCAGACTCACTTTGAGGTTCTCCAGACCCATTTTGGGGTGTTCCAGACCCATTTTGGGTTCTTTGAAGTGTTCCGGACCCGTTTTGTGGTGTTTTGAACTCATTTGGTTGTTTTCCGGACCCATTTTGGGGTGTTCTGGACCCATTATGGGGTTCTCCAGACCTATTTTGGGGTGTTCCAGACCCATTTTGGGGTGTTCCGGACCCATTATGGGATTTTCCGGACCCATTTTGGGGTGTTCCAGACCCATTTTGGGGTGATCCAGACCCATTTTGTTGTTTTCCGGCCCCATTTTTGGTTATTTGGGGTTCTCCAGACTCACTTTGAGGTTCTCCAGACCCGTTTTGGGGTGATCCAGACCCGTTTTGGGGTGATCCAGACCCATTTTGTTGTTTTCCGGACCCATTTTGTGGTGTTCTGAACCCATTTGGTTGTTTTCCGGACCCATTTTGGGGTGTCCTGGACCCATTATGGGGTTCTCCAGACCCATTTTGGGGTGATCCAGACCCGTTTTGGGGTGATCCAGACCCATTTTGTTGTTTTCCAGACCCATTTTTGGTTATTTGGGGTTCTCCAGACTCACTTTGAGGTTCTCCAGACCCATTTTGGGGTGTTCCAGACCCATTTTGGGTTCTTTGAAGTGCTCCAGACCCATTTTGTGGTGTTCTGAACCCATTTGGTTGTTTTCCGGACCCATTTTGGGGTGTTCTGGACCCATTTTGGGGTGATCCAGACCCATTATGGGATTTTCCGGACCCATTTTGGGGTGATCCAGACCCATTTTGGGGTGTTCCAGATACATGTTGGGTGCTCCAGACCCATTTTGGGGTGTTCTGGACCCATTTTGGGGTGCTCCAGACCATATATGCAGTTTTCCGGACCCATTTTGGGGTTCTTCAGACCCATTTTGGGGTGTTCCGGACCCATTTTGGGGTGCTGCAGACCATATATGCAGTGTTCCGGACCCATTTTGGTGTTTCAGACCCATTTTGGGGTGTTCTGGACCCATTTTGTTGTTTTCCAGACCCATTTGGGGGTTCCAGACCCATTTTGGGGTGTTCCGGGTCCATTTTGGGGTGTTCCAGACCAATTTTGGGGTTCTCCAGACTCATTTGAAGTTTCCGGACCCATTTTGGGGTTCTTTGATGTTCTCCAGCCCCATTTTGGGGTGTCCCAGACCCATTTTGGGTTCTTTGACATTCTCCAGACCCATTTTGAGGTTGTCTAGCCCCATTTTGGCTTCTCCAGCCCCATTTTGGGGTTCTTTGAGGTTCTCCAGCCTCGTTTTGGGGTGTTCCGGACCCATTTTAGGTTCTTTGAGTTTCTCCAGCCCCACTTTGAGGTTATCCAGCCCCATTTTGGGGTGCCCCAGACCCATTTTGGGTTCTTTGACATTCTCCAGACCCATTTTGAGGTTCTCCAGCCCCGTTTTGGGGTGTCCCAGCCCCATTTTGGGTTCTTTGAGGTTCTCCAGCCCCGTTTTGAGGTTCTCCAACCCCACTTTGAGGTTCTTTGAGCTCCTCCAACCCCAGTTTACGACCATTTTTGGCGCCCCCCGCCCCGTTTTGGACCCTCCCCGTCCCAAATTCGGGGTCCTCCGCCTTCCCACCCACCCCAAAACCCCCCAAATTTTCACCCCGCAGCGAGGTCGACATCTGGTTCCCCCTGGTGGAGCAGCTGGAGGTGCCGACCGCCTGGTGGGACGCCGAGGCCGACAAATCCCTCCTCATCGGCGTCTTCAAGCACGGTAGGCCGGGCTCTATGATTTTTATTTTTTTTTTTTTGGGGCTAAATCCAGCGGTTTTGGGTCACCGAGGGTCTTCTTGACCCGTTTTGGGCAGGTTATGAGAAATACAACACCATGCGGGCCGACCCCGCGCTCTGCTTCCTGGAGAAGGCCGGCCGCCCCGACGAGAAGGCCATCGCCGCCGAGCAGCGCCTGGACATCGGGGAAGGGTGAGACCCCCACCGCGGCCCCAAATCCCCCAGATTTGTCCCCAAAAACCCAGGCGGTGTCCCCAGGATCCCAACGATTTCATCAGAAACCCAACGGTGTCCCCAAAAACCCAACGGTGTCCCCAAAAACCCAACGATGTCTCCAAAACCAAGACCCCAACGATGTCCCCAAGACCCCAACTTTGACCCCAAGACCCCAACTTTGACCCCAAAACCCAGGCGATGTCCCCAAGATCCCAACAATTTCCCCAAAAACCCAATGGTGTTCCAAAAAACCCAACGATGTCCTCAAAAACCCAACGGTGTCCCCAAAAACCCAACGATGTCTCCAAAACCGCAATGATGTCCCTAAGACCCCAACTTTGACCCCAAAACCCCAACTTTGACCCCAAATCCCCAACTTTGACCCCAAAACCTCAACTTTGACCCCAAAACCCTGGCGGTGTCCCCAAGATCCCAATGATTTCCCCAAAAACCCAACGGTGTCCCCAGAAACCCAACGATGTCTCCAAAACCAAGAACCCAACGATGCCTCCAAGACCCCAATGATGTCCCCAAATCCCCAACTTTGACCCCAAAACCCCAATTTTGTCCCCAAAACCCTGGCGGTGTCCCCAAGATCCCAACAATTTCCCCAAAAACCCAATGGTGTCCCCAAAAACCCAACGGTGTCCCCAAAAACCCAACGATGTCTCCAAAACCAAGACCCCAACGATGTCCCCAAGACCCCAACTTTGACCCCAAGACCCCAACTTTGACCCCAAAACCTCAACTTTGACCCCAAAACCCTGACGGTGTCCCCAAGATCCCAACGGTTTCCCCAAAAGCCCAACGGTGTCCCCAAAAACCCAACGGTGTCCCCAAAACCAAGACCCCAACGATGTCTCCAAGACCCCAATGATGTCCCTAAGACCCCAACTTTGACCCCAAAACCCCAACTTTGACCCCAAAACCCTGGCGGTGTCCCCAAGATCCCAACGGTTTCACCAGAAAACCAATGGTGTTCCTAAAAACCCAACAGTGTCCCCAAAAACCCAACGGTGTCCCCAAAAACCCAACGATGTCTCCAAAACCAAGACCCCAACGATGTCCCTAAGACCCCAACTTTGACCCCAAAATCCCAACTTTGACCCCAAAACCCTGGCGGTGTCCCCAAGATCCCAACGGTTTCACCAGAAAACCAGTGGTGTTCCTAAAAACCCAACGATGTCCTCAAAAACCCAACGGTGTCCCCAAAAACCCAACGGTGTCCCCAAAACCAAGAACCCAACGATGTCCCCAAGACCCCAACTTTGTCCCCAAATCCCCAACTTTGATCCCAAAACCTCAACTTTGACCCCAAAACCCTGGCGGTGTCCCCAGGATCCCAACAATTTCCCCAAAACTCCAACGGTGTCCCCAAAAACCCAACGGTGTCCCCAAGCCCCCAAGGATGTCCCCCAGCCCCTAATGATGTCCCCAAGCCCCCAAGGATGTCCCCAAGAGTGTCCCAAAGACCTCAAGGATGTCCCGAAGGCCCCAAGGATGTCCCCAAAGATGTCCCCAAGCCCCCGGGGATGTCCCCAAGAGTGTCCCCAAGACCCCAACGGTGTCCCCAAGACCCCAAAGACGTCTCAAAGACCCCAAGGATGTCCCCAAGCCCCCAACAATGTCCCAAGGATGTCCCCAAGCCCCCAAGAGTGTCCCCAAGGATGTCCCCAAGCCCCCAACGATGTCCCCCAGCCCCTAATGATGTCCCCAAGCCCCCAAGGATGTCCCCAAGAGTGTCCCCAAGTCCCCATTGATGTCCCCAAGCCCCCAAAGATGTCCCCAAGAGTGTCCCAAAGACCTCAAAGATGTCCCCAAGCCCCCAAGGATGTCCCCAAAGATGTCCCCAAGCCCCCGGGGATGTCCCCAAGAGTGTCCCCAAGACCCCAACGGTGTCCCCAAGACCCCAATGGTGTCCCCAAGCCCCCAAGGATGTCCCCAAGAGTCTCCCAAAGACCTCAAAGACGTCCCCAAGACCCCAACGATGTCCCCAAGCCCCCAAAATGTCCCAACGATGTCCCCAAGCCCCCAAGAGTGTCCCCAAGAGTGTCCCCAAGACCCGAACAGTGTCCCCAAAGCCCCCAAGGATGACCCAAGAGTGTCCCCAAGCCCCCAAAGATGTCCCCAAGAGTGTCCCAAAGACCTCAAAGATGTCCCCAAGCCCCCAACGATGTCCCCCAGCCCCTAATGATGTCCCCAAACCCCCAAAAATGTCCCCAAAGCCCCCAAGGATGTCCCCAAGAGTCTCCCAAAGACCTCAAGGACGTCCCCAAGCCCCCAATGATGTCCCCAAGAGTGTCCCCAAGACCCCAACGGTGTCCCCAAGCCCCCAAGGATGTCCCCAAGTCCCCATTGATGTCCCCAAGCCCCCAAAGATGTCCCCAGGAGTCTCCCAAAGACCTCAAGGACGTCCCCAAGGCCCCAAGGACGTCCCCAAAGATGTCCCCAAGCCCCCGGGGATGTCCCCAAGAGTGTCCCAAAGACCCCAACGGTGTCCCCAAGACCCCAAAGACGTCTCAAAGACCCCAAGGATGTCCCCAAGAGTGTCCCAAAGACCTCAAAGATGTCCCCAAGGCCCCAAGGATGTCCCAACGATGTCCCCAAGCCCCTAATGTCCCTAAAGCCCCATTGATGTCCCCAAGCCCCCAAAGATGTCCCCAAGAGTCTCCCAAAGACCTCAAGAACGTCCCCAAGGCCCCAAGGATGTCCCCAAGAGTGTCCCCAAGACCCCAATGGTGTCCCCAAGACCCCAAGGATGTCCCCAAGAGTGTCCCAAAGACCTCAAAGATGTCCCCAAGCCCCCAAGGATGTCCCCAAGAGTGTCCCAAAGACCCCAATTGTGTCCCCAAGCCCCCAACGATGTCCCCCAGCCCGTAATGATGTCCCCAAGCCCCCAACGATGTCCCCAAAGCCCCCAAGGATGTCCCCAAGAGTCTCCCAAAGACCTCAAGGACGTCCCCAAGCCCCCAATGATGTCCCCAAGAGTGTCCCCAAGACCCGAACAGTGTCCCCAAAGCCCCCAAGGATGACCCAAGAGTGTCCCCAAGCCCCCAAAGATGTCCCCAAGAGTGTCCCAAAGACCTCAAAGATGTCCCCAAGCCCCCAAGGATGTCCCCAAGAGTCTCCCAAAGACCTCAAGGACGTCCCCAAGCCCCCAAGGATGTCCCCAAGAGTGTCCCCAAGACCCCAATGGTGTCCCCAAAGCCCCCAAGGATGACCCAAGAGTGTCCCCAAGCCCCCAAAGATGTCCCCAAGAGTCTCCCAAAGACCTCAGAGATGTCCCCAAGCCCCCAAGGATGTCCCCAAGAGTCTCCCAAAGACCTCAAAGACGTCCCCAAGACCCCAACGATGTCCCCAAGCCCCCAACAATGTCCCAAGGATGTCCCCAAGCCCCCAAGAGTGTCCCCAAGCCCCCATTGATGTCCCCAAGCCCCCAAAGATGTCCCCAAGAGTGTCCCAAAGACCTCAAAGATGTCCCCAAGGCCCCAAGGATGTCCCCAAAGATGTCCCCAAGCCCCCGGGGATGTCCCCAAGAGTGTCCCCAAGACCCCAACGGTGTCCCCAAGACCCCAGTGGTGTCCCCAAGCCCCCAAGGATGTCCCCAAGAGTGTCCCCAAGTCCCCATTGATGTCCCCAAGCCCCCAAGGATGTCCCCAAGAGTCTCCTAAAGACCTCAAAGATGTCCCCAAGGCCCCAAGGATGTCCCAACGATGTCCCCAAGCCCCTAATGATGTCCCTAAAGCCCCATTGATGTCCCCAAGAGTGTCCCAAAGACCTCAGAGATGTCCCCAAGCCCCCAAGGATGTCCCCAAAGATGTCCCCAAGCCCCCGGGGATGTCCCCAAGAGTGTCCCCAAGACCCCAACGGTGTCCCCAAGACCCCAGTGGTGTCCCCAAGCCCCCAAGGATGTCCCCAAGAGTCTCCCAAAGACCTCAAAGACGTCCCCAAGACCCCAACGATGTCCCCAAGCCCCCAAAAATGTCTCAAGGATGTCCCCAAGCCCCCAAGAGTGTCCCCAAGAGTGTCCCCAAGAGTGTCCCCAAGACCCCAACGGTGTCCCCAAGCCCCCAAGGATGTCCCCAAGTCCCCATTGATGTCCCCAAGCCCCCGGGGATGTCCCCAAGAGTCTCCCAAAGACCTCAAGGATGTCCCCAAGCCCCCATGGATGTCCCCAAGCCCCCAAGGACGTCCCCAAAGATGTCCCCAAGCCCCCGGGGATGTCCCCAAGGGGCGCCGCTGATGACCGTGCCATGCTAATACCGACGGGCGCCGGCCCGGCTGAGTTCAACGTCTTCTCCAGGTGGTCTGAGGCACCCCGGGGGGGGTCCTGGTGGCATCTGGGGGGGCTTCCAGGACGTGGGGGGGGGCGGGGGGCTCACGGATGTCCCCTCTGTCCCCAACCCCAGCGTGGATTTCGACAAGGACTGCGAGGACCCCGAGTACAAGCCCCTGGCGGGGACGGCGAAGGAGGTGGACGAGGAGGTGAGGTTGGGGGGGGGTTGGAGACCCCCCACCCCCCCACAATTTTTTTTTTGGGGTGGGGGGGGGGGCGCGAGGAGGTCCCCAACTGTCCCCTCCCCGTTGTCCCCCCGCAGGGCGACCCCCTGATGCTGCTGGACGAGGAGATCTCGGTGGTGGACGGAGACGAAGGTGAGCGCGGGGGGCTGGGGGCGTCCCCGACCCCATTGGGGGGTCCCTGACCCCATTGAGGTGTCCCCGACCCCATAGGGGTGTCCCCGACCCCATTGGGGTGTCCCCAGCCCCACTGAGGTGTCCCCGACCCCATGGAGATGTCCCCGACCCCATTGGGGTGTCCCCGACCCCATGGAGGTGTCCCCGACCCCATTGGGGTGTCCCCAACCCCATTGGGGTGTCCCTGACCCCATGGAGATGCCCCCAACCCCATGGAGATGCCCTCAACCCCATGGAGGTGTCCCCAACCCCATTGGGGTGTCCCCAACCCCATTGGGGTGTCCCCAACCCCATTGAGGTGTCCGCGACCCCATGGAGGTGTCACCAACCCCATAGGGGTGTCCCCAACCCAATGGAGATGCCCCCAACCCCTTTATCTCCATGACGAACCCAACCACGATGGCCATGGAGATGTCCACCACCCCAACGGGTCCTTGTAGGACCCCATGGAGATGCCCCCAACCCCATGGAGATGCCCCCAACCCCATGGAGATGCCCCCAATCCCTTTATCCCCATGACGAACCCAACCACGATGGCCATGGAGATGTCCACCACCCCAACGGGTTCTTGTAGGACCTCATGGAGTTGCCCCCAACCCCATGGAGATGTCCCCAACCCCTTTATGACCGTGAAGAACCCAACCACGATGGCCATGGAGATGTCCACCACCCCAACGGGTTCTTGTAGGACCCCAAGGAGATGCCCCCAACCCCATGGAGATGCCCCCAACCCCATGGAGATGCCCCCAACCCAATGGAGATGCCCCCAACCCCTTTATGACCATGACGAACCCAACCACGATGGCCATGGAGATGTCCACCACCCCAACGGGTCCTTGTAGGACCCCAAGGAGATGCCCCCAACCCCATGGAGATGCCCCCAACCCAATGGAGATGCCCCCAACCCCTTTATGACCATGACGAACCCAACCACGATGGGATTGGGGTGCCCCCAACCCCTTTATCCCCAAAAAGAACCCAACCACGATGTCATGGAGATGTCCACCATGCCCATAGAACCCAACGGGTCCTTCTAGGACCCCAAGGAGATGCCCCCAACCCCTTGGAGATGCCCCCAACCCCTTGGAGATGCCCACAACCCAATGGAGATGCCCCCAATCCCTTTATCCCCATGACGAACCCAACCACGATGGCCATGGAGATGTCCACCACCCCAACGGGTTCTTGTAGGACCTCATGGAGTTGCCCCCAACCCCATGGAGATGCCCCCAACCCCTTTATGACCGTGAAGAACCCAACCACGATGGCCATGGAGATGTCCACCATGCCCATAGAACCCAACGGGTTCTTGTAGGACCCCAAGGAGATGCCCCCAACCCCATGGAGATGCCCCCAACCCAATGGAGATGCCCCCAACCCCATGGAGATGCCCCCAACCCCTTTATCCCCATGACGAACCCAACCACGATGGCCATGGAGATGTCCACCACCCCAACGGCTTCTTGTAGGACCTCACGGAGATGTCTCCTCCAGCAGGTCCACCGGGACAACCACCGGCCTGGCCGGCGGGCTCGGTGCTGACGGCCCGGCTGCGGCGCTTGGTGGCCGCGTGCCAACGCTCGTGCCAACGCCAGCGCCTACGGGCCGAGGCGGCCGCCCGGGGCGAGCGGCGCCGGCGACGCTGCGAGGCCGCCTGCAAGCTCAAGGAGATGGCCCGGAGGCAGAAGCAGCAACGGTACGGGGGGTCCTGGGGGGTCAGGGGGGTGTGGGCGGGAGGTTTTGGGGGGTCTCGGAGGTCGTATGTGAGGTTTTGGGGGTGGTGGGACCCCAAATGTTGGGTTTTTGGGGGTGGTGGGACCCATAAGTTGGGTTTTTGGGGTGGTGGGACCCATAAGTTGGGTTTGGGGAGATATATTTGAGGTTCTGGGGGTGGTGGGACCCCAAATGTTGGGTTTTTGGGGGTGTTGGGATCAATAAGTTGGGTTTTGGGGGTTCTTGGAGGTCAAATTTGAGGTTCTGGAGGTGGTGGGACCCCAAATGTTGGGTTTTTGGGGGTGGTGGGACCCATAAGTTGGGTTTTTGGGGGTGGTGGGACCCATAAGTTGGGTTTTGGGAGTCATATTTGGGGTTTTGGGGGTGGTGGGACCCCAAATGTTGGGTTTTGGGGGTTCCTGGAGGTCATATTTGAGGTTCTGGGGGTGGTGGGACCCCACGCGTTGGGTTTTTGGGGTGCTGTAGGCATCTCCATGGGGTTTTGAGGGTGTTTATGTGTTTTTTTGGGGGGTGTTGAGATCAATAAGTTGGGTTTTGGGGGTTCCTGGAGGTCATATTTGAGGTTCTGCGGGTGCTGGGACCCCAAATGTTGGGTTTTTGGGGTGGTGGGACCCATAAGTTGGGTTTTGGGGGTTCTTAGAGGTCATATTTGAGGTTCTGGGGGTGGTGGGACCCCAAATGTTGGGTTTTTGGGGTGTTGGGATCCATAAGTTGGGTTTTGGGGGTTCTTAGAGGTCATATTTGAGGTTCTGGGGGTGGTGGGACCCCAAATGTTGGGTTTTTGGGGGTGGTGGGACCCATAAGTTGTGTTTTTGGGGGTGGTGGGACCCCAAATGTTGGGTTTTCGGGGTGGTGGGACCCATAAGTTGGGATTTGGGAGTCATATTTGGGGTTTTGGGGGTGGTGGGACCCCAAATGTTGGGTTTTGGGGGTTCCTGGAGGTCATATTTGAGGTTCTGGGGGTGGTGGGACCCCAAATGTTGGGTTTTTGGGGGTGGTGGGACCCATAAGTTGGGTTTTGGGAGTCATATTTGAGGTTCTGGGGGTGGTGGGACCCCAAATGTTGGGTTTTTGGGGTGGTGGGACCCATAAGTTGGGTTTTGGGGGTTCTTGGAGGTCAAATTTGAGGTTCTGGAGGTGGTGGGACCCCAAATGTTGGGTTTTTGGGGTGCTGTAGGCATCTCCATGGGGTTTTGAGGGTGTTTGGAGACACTTAATAGAGTTTTTGGGGTGTTGGGATCAATAAGTTGGGTTTTGGGGGTTTTTGGAGGTCGTATTTGGGATTCTGGGGGTGGTGGGACCCCAAATGTTGGGTTTTTGGGGTGGTGAGACCCATAAGTTGGGTTTGGGGAGCTATATTTGAGGTTCTGGGGGTGGTGGGACCCCATATATTGTTTTTTTGGGGTGCTCTACACATCTCCGTGGGGTTTTGAGGGTGGTGGCCCACCACATTAAACATTTTTGTGGTGTTGGGAGCCCCTTTGTGGTTTTTTTGGTGGTCCCAAGACCATCCACGTGGGTTTTTTCACCCCACACCTGAATTTTGGGGCTGTCACGACCCCCCAGTTGACCCCCACGTCCCTTTTGGGGGGGTTCCGCAGGTGGACGCGGCGGGAGCAGGCCGACTTCTACCGGGTGGTGTCCACTTTCGGGGTGGA
This sequence comes from Somateria mollissima, assembly GCA_951411735.1. Classification (NCBI taxonomy): domain Eukaryota; kingdom Metazoa; phylum Chordata; class Aves; order Anseriformes; family Anatidae; genus Somateria; species Somateria mollissima. The sequence goes on along the minus strand of CATOCB010000396.1, from coordinate 5,620 downwards.
ATTCGACCCCGAGACCCGGCGCTTCCGCTGGGGTCGCTTCCGCGCCCTGGCCCGGCTGGAGCGCAAGACGGACGAGAGCTTGGCCAAGTTCTTCCACGGCTTCGTGGCCATGTGCCGGCAGGTCTGCCGCCTGCCGCCGGCGCCCGGGGACGGTGAGGAGATGGGGACGGGGCCACCGGGGGGGGTTGGAGGGGGTGGGGACGTCCCTATGGGCGTGGGGAGCGTCTCCGACCCCATTAAGGTTGGGTTTTGGATGAGGTCGTTGGGTTGGGGTCATCTCCATGGTCATGGAGGACGTCTCCAACCCATTAGGATGGGGTTTCCAAAGAGGTCGTTGGGTTGGGGACATCTTCATGGGCTTGGGGGACATCTTGAGAAGGTAGCGATGGGGTTTGCAAGGAGGTCGTTGGGTTGGGGACATCTCCATGGGGATGGAGGCCATGAGGCCAACAAGTTGAGGCCATCTCCAAGAGGTTGAGGCCATCTCCAAGAGGTTGAGGCCATCTCCACAAGGATGGAGGCCATGGGGATGGAGGCCATGGGGATGGAGGCCATGGGGCCAAGAGGTTGAGGCCATCTCCAAGAGGTTGAGGCCATCTCCAAGAGGTTGAGGCCATCTCCAAGAGGATGGAGGCCACAGGGATGAGTTGAGGCCATCTCCAAGAGGTTGAGGCCACCTCCACAAGGATGGAGGCGATGGAATTAAGAGCTTGAGGCCATCTTCAAGAGGATGGAGGCCATGGGTTCAAGAGCTTGAGGCCACCTCCATGTGGATGGAGGCCAAGAGGATGAGTTGGGGCCATCTCCATGAGGATGGAGGCCACTTCCAACCCATATTGATGGGCCTCCAAAGGAGGCCAAGACCTTGAGGCCACATCCACAAGGATGGAGGCCATGGGGACAAGAGCTTGAGGCCATCTCCAAGAGGTTGAGGCCACCTCCATGAGGGTGGAGGCCATGGGGCCAAGAGGTTGAGGCCACCTCCACGAGGATGGAGGCCATGGGCATGAGTTGAGGCCATCTCCATGGGGATGGAGGCCATGGAATTAAGAGGTTGAGGCCACCTCCACGGGGCTGGAGGCCATGAGGATGAGTTGAGGCCATCTCCAACCCATATTGATGGGCCTCCAAAGGAGGCCAAGACCTTGAGGCCACCTCCACAAGGATGGAGGCCATGGGGATGAGTTGAGGCCATCTCCATGGGATGGAGGCCATGGGGGTGGAGGCCATGGGGCCAAGAGGTTGAGGCCATGGGGCCAAGAGGATGGAGGCCATCTCCCACCCATATTGATGGCCTCCAAGTGGGGCCAAGAGGTTGAGGCCACCTCCACGTGGATGGAGGCCAAGAGGATGAGTTGAGGCCATCTCCAAGAGGTTGAGGCCGCCTCCATGAGGGTGGAGGCCATGGGGCCAAGAAGTTGAGGCCATCTCCAAGACCTCGAGGCCACCTCCACAAGGATGGAGGCCATGGGGCCAACAAGTTGAGGCCACCTCCATGAGGACGGAGGCCAAGAGGATGAGTCGAGGCCACCTCCAAGAGGTTGAGGCCACCTCCATGAGGGTGGAGGCCATGGGGCCAAGAGGTTGAGGCCATCTCCAAGAGGTTGAGGCCACCTCCAAGAGGATGGAGGCCATAGGGCCAACAAGTTGAGGCCACCTCCATGAGGACGGAGGCCAAGAGGATGAGTCGAGGCCACCTCCACGAGGTTGAGGCCACCTCCGCCAGGACGGAGGCCGCCTCCAACCACATCTGCGGGCCTCCAGGTGAGGCCAAGACCTCGAGACCCCCCTCCAACCCCTCCGTCTTCTCTCCCCCAGAGCCTCCGGACCCCTCGGTCCCCGTCACCCCCCGTCTCGGCCGAGCGGGCCTCCCGCAGCCTCCGCCGCCTGGCCCTCCTGCGGCGCCTCCGCGAGCAGGTCCTGCGCCACCCCCCTGCTCCCCGCCCGCCTGGCCCTGTGTCCCCAACCCGGCCCCGACCTCCCGGCCTGGTGGCAACGGGGACACCACGACGGCGAGCTCCTCCGCGGGGCCGCCCGGCACGGCCTCGCCCGCCCGGAGGCCGCCATCATCGGAGACCCGGACTTCTCCTTCCTGGCCTCCCGTTGCCGTTTTCTACGAGCCCAAGGCGGGGGCGGCCCCCAAGCCACCCCCCCAGGCCCGGCGGGGCCCCCCCAAGCCGTGGCCACCGAGGAGGACGAGGACTCGGAGCTGGAGCTCGGCAAGGTCTCGGCCTCCGCCTCCGAGTCGTCCTCCGGGGAGGAGGACAGCGACGAGGAGAGGGGTGAGGAGGGGGTTGTTTTTATTGGGGGGGGACATTTCGGGGCACCCCCAGAGCTTTTAGGGGACCACCAGCGTTGGTGGGACCCCAAATTTCGTGTAGGGCCTCCCAGTTTCTCGTAGAACGTCAAATTTTGGTAGAACGTCATATTTGGTAGAGGCCGCCTCTTCTTGGAGGACGTTTGTTTTTTTGTAGGACCTCCTATTTTTGTAGGACCTCCCCATTTTATTTTTGGGGACCCCCCACGAATCCTTTAGGACCCCCAATTTTCTTGTAGGACCCCAAATTTCTCGTAAATTTCTTGAAAAATGTCAAATTTTTAGAGATTGAATGTGGTAGAGGCCGCCTCTTCTTGGAGGACGTTTGTTTTTGTAGGGTCTCCCAACCTTTCTAGGACCTCCTGTTTTTGTAGGACCCCCCCAATTTATTTTGGGGACCCCCCTGATTCTTGTAGGACCCCAAATTTCGTGTAGGGCCTCCCAATTTCTCGTAGAACGTCGAATTTTGGTAGAACGTCAAATTTGGTAGAGGCCGCCTCTTCTTGGAGGACGTTTGTTTTTTGTAGGGTCTCCTATTTTTGTAGGGGTCCCAGTTTAATTTTGGGGACCCCCACAATTCTTGTGGGACCCCCAATTTTCTTGTAGGACCCCAAATTTCTCGTAAATTTCTTGAAAAATGTCAAATTCAAGAGATTGAATTTGGTAGAGGCCGCGTCTTCTTGGAGGACGTTTGTTTTTGTAGGGTCTCCCAACCTTTGTAGGACCTCCTGTTTTTGTAGGACCCCCCCAGTTTATTTTGGGGACCCCCCCGGTTATTTTAGGACCCCCAATTTTCTTGTAGGACCCCCAAATTTCCTCTAACCCCCCCCAAAATTCTTCTAGGACCCCCCAAATTTTCGGAGGCCACCTCCTTTTTCCGGCCTCCACCCCTTGCAGAACCTCCAATTTTTGTAGAACCCCCCCAGTTTTTTTTCGGGCCCCCCCCCCAAATAATTTCGGGGACCCCCCCTCACCCCCAAATCCCCCCCCCACAGGTCCGGAGCCCCCCTGCGGGGGGGAGGAGGAGGAGGACGAGGAAGAGGAGGAGGAGGAGGAGGATGAAGACGAGGATGAGGAGGACGAGGACGAGTCCCCCCCGCCCCCCCCTGGCGCCGCCGCCCCCCCGGGACCCCCCCGGCACCTCCACGAGTGGCCCAAGGTAACCCCGACCCCCCCCCCGCCCCCCCCAAAAAAAAATTGGGACCCCAAAATATTTTGGGGTGAAATCCGCAGATTTTGGTCAATTTTCGATGCCCCCACCTCATTTTTTTCCCGTGTTTCCCCTCATTTTTTGAGCGTGCCCCCCCCCGTTTTTTACCCCCACCCCAATTTTTGGGGTGCCCCCCCGGATTTTTAGGGCACGCCTAAATTTTGGGAATCCCCTTTTTAACCTAATTTTTGTTCTTTCCCCCCAATTTTTACCTTTCTCCCCATTTTTGTGTTGCCCCCCCCAAAAAAATTTTTAGGGTCCCCCCCCTAATTTTTATATTTCCCCCAAAATTTTGGATTTGCCCCCAATTTTTGAATTTCTCCCCCCAGTTTTTAAAATTCACCCCCAATTTTTACAATTCCCCCCAATTTTTAAAATTCCCCAATTTTTAAATTTTCCCCCGTTTTTAAAATTCTCCCCCAATTTTTATAATTCCCCCCAATTTTTACAATTCCTCCCCAATTCTTATAATTTCTCTCCAATTTTTATATTTCTCCCCTATTTTTTAAAATTCCCCCCAAGTTTTAAAGTTTCTTCCCAATTTTTAAAATTTCTCCCAATTTTTATAATTCCTCCCAATTTTTACAATTCCCCGCAATTTTTTACAATTCCCCCCCCCAATTTTTACAATTCCCCCAATTTTAAAAAAATCCCCCCAATTTTTAAAAATTTCATACATTTTTAAATTTAAATTTAAATTTTTAAATTCTAATTTTTTAATTTTTAATTTAATTTTTAATTTAATTTTTCAATTTCTAAATGTAATCTGTAAATTTAATTTTTAAATTTAAATGTTCTAAATTTCAGTTTAATTTTTCAGTTTTTAAATGTGATTTGTAAATTTAATCTTTGAAATTTACATTTAAATTTATATTTAATTTTTCAATTTTTCAATTTTTCAATTTAATTTTTCAAATTTAAATTTTTCAAATTGAATTTAAATTTTTTAATTCCCCAATTCAAATTTCCAATTTAATTTTTCAATTTATTTTTTCAATTCCTTTTTTTAATCTTTTTTTCCAATTCAAATTTAAATTTTAAATTTTTATTTTTTTAAGCTTTTAATTTTTCAATTTAATATCTGAATTTCATTTTTCAAAATTTTTAAAATTTTAATTTTTTCGTTTTTCAATTCAAATCTTCAATTTAATTTTTTCAAGTTATTTTTTTCGAACTTAATTTTTCAATTTAAATTTTTCAATTTAAATTTTTCCATTTCAATTTTTCAATTTAAAATTTTTTCAATTTAAATTGTTTAAATTTAAATTTAGTTTTTTTGAATTGTTAATTTTTAAAATTTCAATTTATTTTTTTCAATTTAGTTTTTTTAAATTTGAAACTTAAATTTTCAATTTAATTTTTTTCAATTTAATTTTTTTCCATTTAAATTCTTCAATTTAAATTTTCAATTTGTTTTCAATTTAAATTTTTTTCCATTAAAATTTTTCCATTTAAATTTTCAATTTAATTGTTTTCAATTTAAATTTTTTTCCATTTAAATTTGTCAATTTAAATTTTCAATTTAATTGTTTTCAATTTAAATTGTTTTCCATTTAAATTTTCAATTTAAATTTTCAATTTAAATTTTTCAATTTAAATTTTTTTCCATTTAAATTTTTCCATTTAAATTTTTTCAATTTCCATTTTTTTAATTTAAAATTTAGATTTTTTAACCTAATTTCTTAATTTTAACCCCCAAATTTTTTTCTGCCCCCCCCCCCCAGGACCGAGCGCTGGTGCGGCGCCTGGAGCTGGTGTGCCAGGCGGTGCTGACGGGCGAGTGGCCCCCCGAGGACCCCCCCCGATCCCCGGGGGGCAGCGACGGAGGTGGGGGGGGGGCCCCCAAATCCCCAAATCGCCCCCCCCCCACCCCCCCCCCCTTACACCCGCCTGCGCCCCCCCCCCCGAGAAGGAATTCACCGTGCAGATCAAGGACGTGAGTACCCCCCCCCCCCCCCCCCTTCATTTTGGGGCCATTTCCTTCATTTTCATCACTCCGAAAATTCCAAAAATTTGGGGGGGGGGCTCGCAAGGGGCCCCCCCTTGGAATATTTTTGGGGTGTCCCCCCCCCCTAAAACGTGCCCCCCCCCCC
>CATOCB010000395.1:0-25037 GCA_951411735.1 Somateria mollissima | reverse complement strand
AAAAACTGGGGGGGGTCTGGAGTTGGGGGGTCCCAGCCACAGGCTGGGGGGTTGCAGGGATAGGGAGGAATGGGGGGGAATGGGGGGGGAATGGGGAGGGAATGGGGGTCCCCCTCCCACACCTTGGGGTGTTTCCAGGCTGGGGGGGGGCGCGGGGGGGGTCAGGGAGCCCCCCCAGAAAGACTGGGGGGGGTCTGGAGTTGGGGGTCCCAGCCACAGGCTGGGGGGTTGCAGGGACAGGGGGAATGGGGGGGGAATGGGGGGGGAATGGGGGTCCCCCTCCCACACCTTGGGGTGTTTCCAGGCTGGGGGGGGGCAGGGGGGGGGGTCAGGGAGCCCCCCCAAAAAAACTGGGGGGGGTCTGGAATTGGGGGTCTCAGTCACAGGCTGGGGGGGTTGCAGGGATGGGGATAAATGGGGGGGAATGGAGGGGGAATGGGGGTCCCCCTCCCACACCTTGGGGTGTTTCCACACCTGGGGGGGGCGTGGGGGGGGTCAGGGAGCCCCCCCAAAAAAAACTGGGGGGGTTCTGGAATTGGGGGGGGTCAGGGGATCCCGTCCATAGCCTGGGGGGTTCTAGAATTGGGGGGAATGGGGGGGGGGAATGGGGGGGGGGAATGGGGGGTCCCCCCTCCCACACCTTGGGGTGTTTCCAGGCTGGGGGGGGGCGCGGGGGGGTCAGGGAGCCCCCCCCCAAAAAAATGGGGGGGGGTCTGGAATTGGGGGTCCCAGCCACAGGCTGGGGGGTTGCAGGGATAGGGGGGAATGGGGGGGGAAGGGGGGTCCCCCTCCCACACCTTGGGGTGTTTCCACACCTGGGGGGGGCGCGGGGGGGGTCAGGGAGCCCCCCCAAAAAAACTGGGGGGGGGTCTGGAGTTGGGGGTCTCAGCCACAGGCTGGGGGGTTGCAGGGATAGGGGGGAATGGGGGGGAATGGGGGGGAATGGGGGGGGGAATGGGGGTCCCCCTCCCACACCTTGGGGTGTTTCCAGGCTGGGGGGGGCGCGGGGGGGGGGTCAGGGAGCCCCCCCCCAAAAAAAATGGGGGGGGTCTGGAGTTGGGGGTCCCAGCCACAGGCTGGGGGGGTTGCAGGGATAGGGAGGAATGGGGGGGGAATGGGGGGGGAATGGGGGGGGGAATGGGGGGGGAATGGGGGTCCCCCTCCCACACCTTGGGGTGTTTCCAGGCTGGGGGGGGGGGCAGGGGGGGGTCAGGGAGCCCCCCCAAAAAAAACTGGGGGGGGGTCTGGAGTTGGGGGTCCCAGGGGGTCATGTCTATAGCCTGGGGGGTTGCAGAATTGGGGGGGGAATGGGGGGGGAATGGGGGGTCCCCCTCTGACACCTTGGGGTGCTTCCACACCTGGGGGGGGTGCGGGGGGGGGCCAAGGAGCCCCCCCCAAAGTCTGGGGGGGCCTCCAGAAATAGGGGAGGGGGGATGGGGGGGGCTTAAGGGGATCCCCCCCAGCTCGGGGTGCTTCCAGACCTGGGTGGGACCAGGGAGGGCACTGGGGGTGGTCAAGGGGAGACAAGGGGGGGGGGGCAACTTGTCTGTCGTGACAGCTGCCTCGTGTCATAACAGCCACCCCCCTATCACGACAGCCACCCCCCATTATTGCGCTGGCTGCCCCCCCATCACACCAGCTGCCCCCTATTGTGCCAGCCACTCCCCTATCGCGACAGCCGCCCCCCTATCACGACAGCCAGCCCTCCTATCATGACAGCCAGCCCCCTGTTGCACCAGCTGCCCCATTGTGACAGCTGCCCCCTCTATCATGACAGCCGCTCCCCTAACACGGCAGCTGCCCCCCCCATCACGACAGTCTCCTCCCTATCGCAACAGTCACCCCCCATCACAACAGCCGCCCCCCTATCGTGCCAGCCGCCCCCCCTATCATGCCAGCCGCCCCCCTATTGCGCTGACCGGCCCCTATCATGACAGCCACCCCCCTTATTGTGACAGCTGCCCCCCTATCGCGACAGCCAGCCCCCCTATCATGCCAGCTGCCCCCCTATCGTGACAGCTGGCCCCCTATTGCACCAGCCGGCTCCCCTATCACGACGGCCGCCCCCCTATTGTGCCAGCCAGCCCCCTTATCATGACAGCCAGCCCCCCTATCGCGACGACCACCCCCCCTCTATCGCGACAGCCACCCCCCCCATTGCAACAGCCACCCCCCTATCGCGCCAGCCAGCCCCCTTATCATGACAGCCAGCCCCCCTATCGCGACGCCCACCCCCCTCTATCGCGACAGCCACCCCCCCCATTGCAACAGCCGCCCCCCTATCGCGCCAGCCGCCCCCCTATCGCGCCAGCCAGCCCCCCTTACCATGACAGCCAGCCCCCCTTATCGCGACGCCCACCCCCCCTCTATCGCGACAGCCACCCCCCCCCCCCCACCTGCTTCATGATGAGGCGGGACAGGATGTTCATGACGAAGCCGCCGAGGCGCGGGTACATGGTGAGCGCCTGGATGACGGTGCGCATCAGCAGCATGGGCAGGGGGCTCTGCTCCATCAGCTGCTGCATCACCACCGCCAGCACCTCCGACGTGTAGACGTTGCGCTCGGCGAAGCACAGGTTGGTGGCTGCGGGGGGGGGGGGGCGCCTCGGCGGGGGCTGCGCCCCCCCCCCCTCCCCGGTGCGTGTCCCCCCCCCTCCCTGGCGTCCCCCCTACTCACCCTTGATGATGGATTTCATGTCGCACTTGGAGGAGTCGATGTTGTGCAGCGCGATCAGCAGCTCGCCCGGGTTCAGCGGGGACACCGCCGAGGCGCCGTCGCCTGCGGGGGGGGGGGATTTGTCACCGGGGGGGGGGGGGGACAGCAGCGTGGCCCCTCGCTGTGGTGGCTCGGTGAGCCCAAAAATGGCACCACGGTGGCTCGGTGTCCCCAAATCTGGCACCGCGGTGGCCCTGTGTCCCCAAATCTGGCACCAGAATTCTCCCTGGGGGGGGGGTCTCATGTCCCACGTCCCCCCCCATAGCTCAGTGTCCCCAAATCTGGCACCGCAGTGGCCCTGTGTCCCCAAATCTGGCACCGTGGTGGCTCGGTGTCCCCAAATCTGGCACTAGAATTCTCCCTGGGGGGGGGGTCTCATGTCCCACGTCCCCCCCCATAGCTCAGTGTCCCCAAATCTGGCACCGCAGTGGCCCTGTGTCCCCAAATCTGGCACCGTGGTGGCCCTGTGTCCCCAAATCTGGCACCGCAGTGGCCCTGTGTCCCCAAATCTGGCACCGTGGTGGCCCTGTGTCCCCAAATCTGGCACCGCAGTGGCCCTGTGTCCCCAAATCTGGCACTAGAATTCTCCCTGGGGGGGGTCTCATGTCCCACGTCCCCCCCCATAGCTCAGTGTCCCCAAATCTGGCACCGCGGTGGCTCGGTGTCCCCAAATCTGGCACCGCGGTGGCCCTGTGTCCCCAAATCTGGCACCAGAATCGTCCCTGGGGGGGGTCCCATGTCCCATGTCCCCCCCCCCAGGGACATCCCATGGATGGAGGGGGCACCAGGACCATCCCTGGGGTGTCCCTGGGGTGTCCCCGGGTCCCCACATCTCCCACCAGGACTGTCCCCAAGCTGGTCCTGTGCCCCCCCTGCACATCCCATGCCCTGCCACCACCAGGACTGTCCCCACGCTGTCCCCATGTCCCCAGGGAGCTCCCACGTCCCCCCAGCACAGCCCACAGCCCCCCCCAGCAGGCACCAGGACTGTCCCCACGCTGTCCCCGTGTCCCCCAGCCCGGACCGGGGCTGTCCCCAGGGAGGTGCCAGCCCCACGGTGGCCGTGTCCCCCCCCCAGGACCGTCCCCGGGGGGGGGTCCCTACCGTGCTGCGTCCCCAGCAGGCGGTTGAAGACCTCCTTGACCACGATGGGGTTGAGCTTGATGAGCTTGGGCAGCGCCTGGATCACCTCTTTCTGCCCCAAAACCACGGCCCCCTCAGCGCTGACCCCGAGCGCCGGGCGGAGGGGACAGGGAGGGGACACGGGGAGGGGGACATGGGATGGGAAAATGGGGATGGGGACAAGGGGAGGGGACAGGACACGGGATGGGGACAAAAAATAGGGAATGGGGTGTAGGGGTGGGGACACGGGGTGGGAATGGGGTCACTGGGATGGGGACACGGAGATGGGGACAGGGTGTAGGGGTCAGGACACGAGATGGGGACACGGGATGGGGACACGGGGTGTAGGGAATGGGGACACAGGATGGGAATAGGGACACAGAATGGGGACAGGAGATGGGGAACGGGGCATAGGGGTGAGGACAGGAGACTTGGAATGGGGTTGGGACAGGGATGGGGACACAGGGATGGGGACACAGGACGGGAAAACGGGGTTGGGGACACGGGGATAGGGACGAGGACATGGGATGGGGACAGGAGATGGGGTGTAGGGGTCAGGACATGGGATGGGGACACAGGATGGGGACGGGGACACGGAGATGGGGACAGGGTGTAGGGGTCAGGACACGAGATGGGGACACGGGATGGGGACGCGGGGTGTAGGGAATGGGGACACAGAATGGGGACAGGGACATGGAAATGGGGACAGGAGATGGGGAACGGGGTGTAGGGGTGGGGACATGAGATGGGGCCACGGGGATGGGGCCAGGAGACTTGGAATGGGGTTGGGACAGGGCTGGGGACACCGGGATGGGGACGGGGACATAGGACGGGAAAACGGGGTTGGGGACACGGGGATAGGGACGAGGACATGGGATGGGGACAGGAGATGGGGTGTAGGGGTCAGGACATGGGATGGGGACACGGAGGTGGGGACAGGGTGTAGGGGTCAGGACACGAGATGGGGACACGGGATGGGGACACGGGGTGTAGGGAATGGGGACACAGAATGGGGACAGGGACATGGAGATGGGGACAGGAGATGGGGAACGGGGTGTAGGGGTGGGGACAGGAGACTTGGAATGGGGTTGGGACAGGGATGGGGACACAGGGATGGGGACAGGGACATAGGACGGGAAAACGGGGTTGGGGACACGGGGATAGGGACGAGGACATGGGATGGGGACAGGAGATGGGGTGTAGGGGTCAGGACATGGGATGGGGACACAGGATGGGGACGGGGACACGGAGATGGGGACAGGGTGTAGGGGTCAGGACACGAGATGGGGACACGGGATGGGGACGCGGGGTGTAGGGAATGGGGACACAGAATGGGGACAGGGACATGGAAATGGGGACAGGAGATGGGGAACGGGGTGTAGGGGTGGGGACATGAGATGGGGCCACGGGGATGGGGCCAGGAGACTTGGAATGGGGTTGGGACAGGGCTGGGGACACCGGGATGGGGACGGGGACATAGGACGGGAAAACGGGGTTGGGGACACGGGGACAGGGGACATGGGGGGGGACGCCCCCACCTTCTCCAGCCCGTTGAGGACGGGGATGAGGAAGCGCACGTCCGGCAGCCGCTTGTGGTACAGGTCCCGGACGCGCTTCACCAGCTCGGGCGAGGGCGGCACTGCGAGGAGGAGGAGGAGGAGGGAATGAGTGGGGGGGGGGGGCCACACGATGACAACGTGTCCCCAGGGGGTGTCCCCGCGTGTCCCCGTCCCCACCTTTATCCGTCAGGCTGTGCAGGCAGCGCGTCACCAGCGTCTCGGCGCCCTTGGGGCAATTCTCCACCAGCAGCAGCAGCTCGGGCGAGTTCATCCCCATCCCGCGGATCTGCGGCACGAGCGGGTCCCCGGTGTCACCAGGGCGGGGAGGGGGGGGGTCCCCGGTGTCCCCACGGGTCCCCCCCCGGGTGTCCCCAAACCTCACCGGCTGCTCGATGACCCGCAGCACGGTGCGCTTGATGTCGGCGATGGCCTCGGTGTAGACGGAGGCGAGCTCGTGGATCAGCTTGTGGTTGTGGGGCAGCAGCGCCAGGTAGAGGTAGAGGCACTGCTTGATCGTCTCCTCCGTCCAGGGCGCCGCCACCTCTGCGGGACACCGGTGTCACCCTGATGTCCCCCCCCCCGGGCGCCCCCGTGGTCCCCGCGGGCTCACCGGTGTCCTTGTCGGCCCCGAAGAGGACGGAGGGGGGGTTGGGGTGCACCAGGAGCTGCAGGTAGTTGAGGGCGAACTTCTCCACGTAGTCCCGCAGCTGGTCCTTCTCGTACATGCGCTTGATGAACAGCAGCGCCTGCTGCCGGACCTGCGGGGCGGGGATGTCACCAGGGTGGGGACATCACCAGCACGGGGACATTGCCATCATAGGGGTGGCACCGGCACGGGGACGTCACCAGAGTGGGGACATCACCGGTACGGGGACATCATCATCATAGGGGTGGCACCGGCAAAGGGATGGCACTGGCACGGGGACGTCACCCGCATGGGGATATCATCATGGGGATGTCACCAGCTTGGGGACATTGCTGGCACGGGGATGTCACCGCCACGAGGACGTCACCAGAGTGGGGACATCACTGGCACAGGGACATCGCCAGCATTTGGGATAATCGCCATCGTGGGGATGTCACCGGCACAGGGATGTCACCAGAGTGGGGACATCACCAACATGAGGATGTCACCAGCATGGGGACATCGCTGGCACAGGGACATCACCGGCATGGGGATGTCACCAGAGTGGGGACATCGCTGGCACAGGGACATCGCCAGCATTTGGGATAATCGCCATCGTGGGGATGTCACCGGCACAGGGATGTCACCAGCATGGGGACATCACCATTGTGGGGACATCACCAGTATAGGGACATCACCATCATGGGGACATTGCCATTGTGGGGATGTCACCAGCATGGGGATGTCACCACTGTGAGGACATCACAGGGACATCACCGGCGTGGCGACGTTGCCAGCACAGGGATGTCACCACCATGGGGACGTCGCCATTGTGGGGACAACGTGGGGATTGTCATTGTCACAGGGATGTCACTGCCATGGGGACATCACCATTGTGGGGACGTCACCACCATGGGGACATCACGGGGATGTCACCACCGTGGGGACATCACCACTGTGGGGACGTCACCGGCACGGGGACACCACCAGTGTGGGGACCTCGCCAGCACAGGGATGTCACCATCACGGGGGACGTCACCATGGTGGGGCCATGACAGGGATGTCCCCAGGGGTGTCCCCACCATGGGGATGTCCCCAGGGGTGTCACCGCGCCGCCCCCACCTTGTCCTTCTCGTGGGAGCTGAGGTCCAGCAGCACGTGCAGGTACTGGAACTGCCGCGAGGGTCGCTTGAAGATGAGGTCGCGCAGCGTGGACATGCCCAGGTAGGTCCGGCTCTTGGGGGGGGACACACACGGGGAGGGGACACACAGGGACACGTCACCGCCTGGCCCCAGCCCCGCTGCCCCCCCCCCGAGCCCCCTCCCCTGGCGCCCACCTCGTCCTCGCAGTATTTGCGGATCACCTCCAGCGCGCTCTCGGTGATCAGCGGCGCCTCCAGCACCACCTTGGTGAAAACCCTGCGGGGACGGGGATGGTGTGGGGGGGGGCTGGGACCCGGGGGTGGGGACCCGATGGGGGCGGTGACCCTATGGGGGCGGTTTGGGACCCCATGGGGACGGTTTGGGACACTAAGGGGGAGATTTGGGACCCTATGTGGGCAGTTTGGGACCCTATGGGGGCGATTTGGGACACTAAGGGGGTGGTTTGGGACCTTAAGGGGGTAGTTTGGGACCCTAAGGGGGCGGTTTGGGACCTTAAGGGGGTAGTTTGGGACCCTAAGGGGGCCCCATCCCCATCCTGGCTTTCCCAGCCCCATCCCAGTGGCCCTGTCCTTGTCCTGGTGTCCCCATCCCCACCTCAGTGGTCCCATCCCGGTGTCCCCATCCCCATCCCAGTTTCCCCATCCCCATCCCAACAGTCCTGTCCTTGTCCTGGTGGCCCCATCCTGGTGTCCCCATCCTCATCCCAGTGTCCCCACCCCATCCCAGTGTCCCCATCCCCATCCTGGTGGCCCTGTCTATGTACTGGTGGCCCCATTCTCATCCCAGTGGCCCCATTCCCATCCCAGTGGCCCCATCCCCATCCTGGTGGCCCTGTCCTTGTCCTGGTGTCCCCATCCCCATCCCGGTGTCCCCATCCCCATCCTGGTGTCCCCATTCTGGTGTCCCCATCCCCATCCCAGTTTCCCCATCCCCACCCTGGTGTCCCCATCCCCATCCCAGTTTCCCCATCCTCATCCCGGCATCCCCATCCTGGCGTCCCCATCCCCATCCCAACAGTCCTGTCCTTGTCCTGGTGTCCCCATCCCGGTGTCCCCCATCCCCATCCCAGTGTCCCCACCCCATCCCGGTGGCCCTTTCCTCATCTCCCCATCCCCACCCCGTGCCCCGTGCCCCGTCCCCCACCCATCCTTCTGGTCGGGCTTCTCCTGGAGGCCGGAGAGGAGCCCGATGAGGCAGTCGTCGTAGCGCTGCAGGCCGGGGGGGCCACGGCTCAGGTAGGCGTTGTACTCCTGGAAGAGCCACGCGAAGGCCAGGTCCAGGCGCCCGCGGACGTCCTCCAGCACGAAGGCCAGCAGCTCGCTCTGCAGCGGCACCTCGAAGTGCGTCACCAGCGCCGCCAGGATCTTCACGCGAGCCTGGGACGGAGAAAACTGTTGGGTTTGGGTTTTTTTTTTGGTTTTTTTTTGGGGTGGGGGCCATCGGGAGGGGGGCTCGCCGCGTGCGGTGCCGGACCTGGGCGGCCCCGCTGCAGGCGACGGCGCGCTCGGCGCGCAGGATGCGGGTGACGGCGCCGAGCTTCAGCTTCTCCACCTGCACGTCGCTCAGCGGCTTCACCACGTCGCTCAGGCGGAACACCTTCTTGCGGCCCCCCGCGCCCGCCAGCCTGCGGGATAGGAGGGGCTCAGCACCCAAACGGGCAGGGTTTCGGCCCGAAAAAGGGACCTCGGCACCCGAACGGGCGGCGTTTTGCCCCAAAAATGGGACCTCGGCACCCAAACAGGTGGCATTTCCCCCAAAAAAGGGACCTCGGCACCCGAACTGGCGGCGTTTTGACCCAAAAAAGGGACCTCGGCACCCAAACAGGTGGCATTTTGCCCCGAAAAAGGGACCTCGGCACCCAAATGAGTGTTGTTTTGCCCCAAAAATGGGACCTCGGCACCCAAATGGGCGGAGTTTCACCCCAAAAAGGGACCTCAGCACCCAAACAGGCAGTGTTTCAGCCCAAAAATGGGACCTCGGCACCCAAACGGGTGGCGTTTTGCCCCGAAAAAGGGACCTCGGCACCCAAATGAGTGTCGTTTTGCCCCAAAAATGGGACCTCGGCACCCAAACGGGTGGCGTTTCACCCCAAAAAGGGACCTCAGCACCCAAACAGGCAGTGTTTCAGCCCAAAAATGGGACCTCGGCACCCAAACGGGTGGCGTTTCGTCCCAAAAATGGAACCTCAGCACCCAAACGGGCAGTGTTTCGCCTAAAAAATGGGACCTCGGCACCCAAATGAGTGTCATTTTGCCCCAAAAAAGGGACCTCGGCACCCGAACTGGCGGCGTTTTGCCCAAAAAAGGGACCTCGGCACCCAAATGAGTGTCGTTTCGCCCCAAAAAGGGACCTCAGCACCCAAATGGGCAGCGTTTCGGCCTGAAAAAGGGACCTCAGCACCCAAACAGGTCCAGTTTCCCCCAGAAAAAGGGACCTCAGCACCCAAACAGGTCCAGTTTCCCCCAGAAAAAGGGACCTCAGCACCCAAATGGGCAGCATTTTCCCCAAAAAAGGGACCTCAGCATCCAAATGGGCAGCGTTTCCCCCAAAAAAGGGACCTCTGCACACAAACAGGCGTTGTTTTGCCCCAAAAAAGGGACCTCGGCACCCAAATGGGCAGCGTTTCACCCCAAAAAGGGACCTCAGCACCCAAACGGGCAGTGTTTCGCCAAAAAAAAGTGACCTCGGCACCCAAACTGGTGGCGTTTTGCTCAAAAAAGGGACCTCGGCACCCAAACAAGTGTCATTTCACCCGAAAAAGGGACCTCGGCACCCAAATGGGCAGTGTTTCCCCCAAAAAAGGGAGCTCTGCACACAAACGGGCGTTGTTTCGGCCCAAAAAAGGGACCTCAGAACCCAAATGGGTCTTGTTTCCCCCCAAAAAGGGACCTCGACACCTAAACGGGCGGTGTTTCAGCCCAAAAAAGGAACCTCGGCACCCAAATGGGTCCCGTTTCCCCCAAAAAAGGGACCTCGGCACCCAAACGGGTGTCGTTTCACCCCAAAAAGGGACCTCAGCACCCAAACGGGCATCCTTTCCCCCCAAAAAGGGACCTCGGCACCCAAACGTGTCCCATTTCCCCCAAAAAACAAGGGGGGGAAGTGCGGAACCCCAGCACCCAAACGGGTGTCGTTTCAGCTCAAAAAAGGGACCTCAGCACCTAAACAGGTCCTGTTTAGTCCCAAAAAGAAAGGGGTGGCACTGGGGTCTCACCAGGGACCTTGGCACCCAAACAGGTCCCATTTCACCCCAAAACAAGAGAGGACAGTGGGCAACCCCTGCACCCAAATGGGACCCATTTTCCCCCAAAAAAAGGGGCAGCACTGGGGTCTCCCTGGGGACCTCAGCACCCAAACGGGTCCTGTTTGCCCCCAAAACAAGGGGGGACAGTGGGGAACCCCAGCACCCAAATGGGTCCCATTTTCCCCCAAAAAAGGGGCAGCACGGGGGTCTCCCCGGGGACCTCAGCACCCAAACAGGTCCTGTTTCGCCCCAAAAAGAAAGGGGGACAGCAGGGGCCACAGTACCCAAACAGGTCCCGTTTTTCCCCAAAAAGGGGTGGCACTGGGGTCTCCCCGGGGACCTCAGCACCCAAACGGGTCCCATTTCACCCCAAAAAGAAAGGGGGACAGTGGGGGCCCCAGCACCTAAACGGGTCCCGTTTCACCCCAAAACCAAAAGGGGCAGCACGGGGGTCTCCCTGGGGACCTCAGCACCCAAACGGGTCCTGTTTGCCCCCAAAACAAGGGGGGACAGTGGGGAACCCCAGCACCCAAATGGGTCCCATTTTCCCCCAAAAAAGGGGCAGCATGGGGGTCTCCCTGGGAACCTCAGCACCCAAACGGGTCCCATTTCGCCCCAAAAAAAGAAAGGGGCAGCACCGGGGTTTCCCTGGGGACCTCAGCACCCAAACGGGTCCCGTTTCACCCCAAAAAGAAAGGGGCAGCACCGTGTTCTCCCCAAGGACCTCAGCACCCAAACGGGTCCCATTTCGCCCCAAAAAAAAGAAAGGGGCAGCACCAGAGTTTCCCTGGGAACCTCAGCACCCAAATGGGTCCCGTTTCGCCCCAAAAAAAGAAACGGGCAGCACCGGGGTTTCCCTCGGGACCTCAGCACCCCACTGGGTCCCGTTTCACCCCAAAAAGAAAGGGGGACAGCGGGGACCCCAGCACCCAAACGGGTCCCATTTTCCCCCAAAAAGGGATGGCACTGGGGTCTCCCCACGGACCTAAGCACCCAAACAAGTCCCATTTCACCCCAAAAAAAGAAAGGGGCAGCACCGGAGTTTCCCTGGGAATCTCAGCACCCAAACGGGTCCCATTTCACCCCAAAAAGAAAGGGGCAGCACCGTGTTCTCTCCAAGGACCTCAGCACCCAAATGGGTCCTGTTTCGCCCCAAAAAAAGAAAGGGGCAGCACGGGGGTTTCCCCACGGACCTAAGCACCCAAACAAGTCCCATTTCACCCCAAAAAGAAAGGGGCAGCACCGGAGTTTCCCTGGGGACCTCAGCACCCAAACGGGTCCTGTTTCCCCCCAAAACAAGGGGGGACAGTGGGGAACCCCAGCACCCAAATGGGTCCCATTTTCCCCCAAAAAAGGGGCAGCACGGGGGTCTCCCCGGGGACTTCAGCACCCAAACAGGTCCCATTTCACCCCAAAAAGAAAGGGGGACAGCGGGGGCCCCAGCACCCAAACGGGTCCCATTTCACCCCAAAAAAAGAAAGGGGCAGCACCGGAGTTTCCCTGGGAATCTCAGCACCCAAACGGGTCCCATTTCACCCCAAAAAGAAAGGGGCAGCACCGTGTTCTCCCCAAGGACCTCAGCACCCAAATGGGTCCTGTTTCGCCCCAAAAAAAGAAAGGGGCAGCACCGGAGTTTCCCTGGGAAACTCAGCACCCAAACGGGTCCCGTTTCACCCCAAAAAGAAAGGATGACAGCGGGGACCCCAGCACCCAAATGGGTCCCATTTTCCCCCAAAAAGGAGCGGCACCGAGGTCTCACCAGGGACCTCAGCATCCAAATGGGTCCCATTTCACCCCAAAAAGAAAAGGGGACAGCAGGGACCCCAACACCCAAACGGGTCATGTTTTCCCCAAAAAAGGGGCAGCACGGGGGTCTCCCCGGGAATCTCAGCACCCAAACGGGTCCCGTTTCACCCCAAAAAGAAAGGGGCAGCACTGTGTTCTCCCCAAGGACCTCAGCACCCAAATGGGTCCCATTTCGCCCCAAAAAAAGAAACAGGCAGCACCGGGGTTTCCCTCGGGACCTCAGCACCCCACTGGGTCCCGTTTCACCCCAAAAAGAAAGGGGGACAGCGGGGACCCCAGCACCCAAATGGGTCCCATTTTCCCCCAAAAAGGGATGGCACTGGGGTCTCCCCACGGACCTAAGCACCCAAACAAGTCCCATTTCACCCCAAAAAGAAAGGAGGACAGCAGGGACCCCAGCATCCATACGGGTTGCGTTTTCCCCAAAAAAGGGGCAGCACGGGGGTCTCCCTGGGGACCTCAGCACCCAAACGGGTCCTGTTTGCCCCCAAAACAAGGGGGGACAGTGGGGAACCCCAGCACCCAAATGGGACCCATTTTCCCCCAAAAAAAGGGGCAGCACTGGGGTCTCCCTGGGGACCTCAGCACCCAAACGGGTCCCATTTCACCCCAAAAACAAAAGGGGCAGCACCGGGATCTCCCTGAGGACCTCAGCACCCAAACAGGTCCCATTTCACCCCAAAAAGAAAGGAGGACAGCAGGGGCCCCAGCACCCAAACGGGTCCCGTTTCACCCCAAAACCAAAAGGGGCAGCACGGGGGTCTCCCTGGGGACCTCAGCACCCGAACGGGTCCTGTTTGCCCCCAAAACAAGGGGGGACAGTGGGGAACCCCAGCACCCAAATGGGTCCCATTTTCCCCCAAAAAGGAATGGCACTGGGGTCTCCCCACGGACCTAAGCACCCAAACAAGTCCCATTTCACCCCAAAAAAAGAAAGGGGCAGCACCGGAGTTTCCCTGGGAATCTCAGCACCCAAACGGGTCCCGTTTCACCCCAAAAACAAAAGGGGCAGCACTGGGGTCTCCCTGGGGACTTCAGCACCCCAACGGGTCCCATTTCACCCCAAAAACAAAGGGGGACAGCAGGGACACCAGCACCCAAACGGGTCCCATTTCGCCCCAAAACCAAAAGGGGAAGCACGGGGGTCTCCCTGGGGACCTCAGCACCCAAACGGGTCCTGTTTGCCCCCAAAACAAGGGGGGACAGTGGGGAACCCCAGCACCCAAATGGGACCCATTTCCCCCCAAAAAAAGGGGCAGCATGGGGGTCTCCCCGGGAACCTCAGCACCCAAACGGGTCCCATTTCGCCCCAAAAAAAGAAAGGGGCAGCACGGGGGTTTCCCTGGGGACCTCAGCACCCCAACGGGTCCCGTTTCGCCCCAAAAAGAAAGGGGGACAGCGGGGACCCCAGCACCCAAATGGGTCCCATTTTCCCCCAAAAAGGGATGGCACTGGGGTCTCCCCACGGACCTAAGCACCCAAACAGGTCCCATTTCACCCCAAAAAGAAAGGAGGACAGCAGGGACCCCAGCATCCATACGGGTTGCGTTTTCCCCAAAAAAGGGGCAGCACTGGGGTCTCCCTGGGGACCTCAGCACCCAAACAGGTCCCATTTCACCCCAAAAAGAAAGGGGGACAGCGGGGGCCCCAGCACCCAAACGGGTCCCATTTTCCCCCAAAAAGGGATGGCACTGGGGTCTCCCCACAGACCTAAGCACCCAAACAAGTCCCATTTCACCCCAAAAAAAGAAAGGGGCAACACCGCAGTTTCCCTGGGAACCTCAGCACCGAAACGTGTCCCGTTTCGCCCCAAAAAGAAAGGAGGACAGCAGGAACCCCAACACCCAAACGGGTCATGTTTTCCCCAAAAAAGGGGCAGTATTGGGGTCTCCCTGGGGACCTCAGCACCCAAACAAGTCCCATTTCACCCCCAAAAAAGAAAGGGGCAGCACCGGAGTTTCCCTGGGAACCTCAGCACCCAAACGGGTCCCATTTCACCCCAAAAAGAAAAGGGGACAGCGGGGACCCCAGCACCCAAACGGGTCCCATTTCGCCCCAAAAAAAGGAAGGGGCAACACCGCAGTTTCCCTATGAACCTCAGCACCCAAACGTGTCCCGTTTCGCCCCAAAACCCAAAAGGCTCATCTCGGGGGGGGTCTCACTCACCGCGGCTGCGTGGCCGGCATGATGGGCTCCGGCCGCCGTTTGGTCTGGGGGGCTTCCTCCTCGGCGCCCCCCCCGGCCGAGCCCTGCGCGCCCAGCACGGCGATGGCCTGCCCCTGCGCCAGCGCCGAGAGGCGCCGCTTGATCACCACGCTCTCCGGCTTGGCCGCCTTCTCCTCCTTGGGTTCCTCCTTCAGGTGCTTCGTCTGCTCCACGCCTGCCGCGGGGAGGATGGAGATAAGCAGCAGGACCCCTCCCCTTGCATGCAGACCCCCCCCCAAAAAAAAAAATTGAGCTCACCAGGGCCGAGCCCCGCTGCTGTCATCTGCGTGGCCATGAGGCGCGCGAGGTGCTTGATCTGCGCCTCGGTGCCCGCCGACTCCACCGGCGTGTAGGTGGCTTGGAAGGAGGCTGGCATGGCCTCGGGCAGGTACACCATGCTGATCAGCACCTGGGGGGGGGGCCCACGAGGCTCAGGACCCCCCCCCCCCCAAAATGCTTTTGTCCCCCCAAATGTAGGTGTCCCCCCCCCCAGCTCGCCGCTGACCAGGTTGGCGACGTTCTCCGGGGGTGAGCAGCGGTTGCAGGAACTCGGCCGTGATGTCGGTGTCGGAGGGGGCGCTGGCCTGGCCCCCCCCCTTGGGGGCTGCCACCGCCACCGCCTCCAGGTCCTTGTCCTCGTCGTCCTCCCCCAGCGGGGGCTCTGCGGGGGATGGGGGGGGTCAGGGAAGCCCCCAAAGCGGTCCCGAGGGGATGCAGAGGGGCGTTGTGCCACCAGATGGCCCCAGGAGGGAACTGGGAGGGTACTGGGAGGGTACTGGGGGGGCACTGCGGGGACCATGGGGGTCTCTAAGGTCACCCCAGCTGCCCCCAGTGTCCCCAGAAAAGCACTGGGAGGACCCTGGGAGGCACTGGGAGGACCCTGGGGGGTCTCTAAAGCCACTCCACCTGCCCCCAGTGTCCCCATGAAGGCACTGGAAGGACCCTGGGAGGCACTGGGAGGACCTGGGGGGCACTAAGGCCACCTTGTCTATCCCCAGTACCTCCAGCAGGTCCCTGGGGGACACCGGGAGGACCCTGGGGGTTACTGGGAGGACCCTGGGGGGCACTGGGAGGTCTTGGGGGTCTCTAAAGCCACTCCACTTGCCCCCAGTGTCCCCAGAAAGGCACTGGGAGGACCCCGGGGGTCTCTAAAGCCACTCCACCTGCCCCCAGTGTCCCCAGAAAGGCACTGGGAGGACCCTAAGGGGGTCTCTAAAGCCACTCCACCTGCCCCCAGTGTCCCCAGAAGGGTACTGGGAGGACCCTGGGGGACCCCAGGAGGACCCCGGGGGGCACTGGAAGGACCCCGGGAGGCACTGGGAGGACCCTGGGGGGGCACTAAGGCCACCTTGTCTATCCCCAGTACCCCCAGCAGGTCCCTGGGGGACACCGGGAAGACCCTGGGGGTTACTGGGAGGACCCTGGGGGGCACTGGGAGGTCTTGGGGGTCTCTAAAGCCACTCCACTTGCCCCCAGTGTCCCCAGAAAGGCACTGGGAGGACCCTGGGAGGCACTGGGAGGACCCTGGGGGGCACTAAGGCCACTCCACTTGCCCCCAGTGTCCCCAGAAAGGCACTGGAAGGACCCTGGGAGGCACTGGGAGGACCCTGGGGGTCTCTAAAGCCACTCCACCTGCCCCCAGTGTCCCCAGAAAGGCACTGGGAGGACCCTGGGGGTCTCTAAAGCCACTCCACTTGCCCCCAGTGTCCCCAGAAAGGCACTGGGAGGACCCTGGGGGTCTCTAAAGCCACTACACTTGCCCCCAGTGTCCCCAGAAAGGCACTGGGAGGACCCCGGGGGTCTCTAAAGCCACTCCACCTGCCCCCAGTGTCCCCAGAAAGGCACTGGGAGGACCCCGGGGGTCTCTAAAGCCGCTCCACTTGCCCCCAGTGTCCCCAGAAAGGCACTGGAAGGACCCTGGGAGGCACTGGGAGGACCCTGGGGGTCTCTAAAGCCACTCCACCTGCCCCCAGTGTCCCCAGAAAGGCACTGGGAGGACCCCGGGGGTCTCTAAAGCCACTCCACTTGCCCCCAGTGTCCCAAGAAGGGTACTGAGAGGACCCTGGGGAACCCCAGGAGGACCCCGGGGTGCACTGGGAGGACCCCGGGAGGCACTGGAAGGACCCTGGGGGGCACTAAGGCCACCTTGTCTATCCCCAGTACCCCCAGCAGGTCCCTGGGGGACACCGGGAGGACCCTGGGGGTTACTGGGAGGTCTTGGGGGTCTCTAAAGCCACTCCACTTGCCCCCAGTGTCCCCAGAAAGGCACTGGGAGGACCCTGGGGGTCTCTAAAGCCACTCCACCTGCCCCCAGTGTCCCCAGAAAGGCACTGGAAGGACCCTGGGAGGCACTGGGAGGACCCTGGGGGGCACTAAGGCCACTCCACTTGCCCCCAGTGTCCCCAGAAAGGCACTGGAAGGACCCTGGGAGGCACTGGGAGGACCCTGGGGGTCTCTAAAGCCACTCCACCTGCCCCCAGTGTCCCCAGAAAGGCACTGGGAGGACCCTGGGGGTCTCTAAAGCCACTCCACCTGCCCCCAGTGTCCCCAGAAAAGCACTGGGAGGACCCTGGGGGTCTCTAAAGCCACTCCACCTGCCCCCAGTGTCCCCAGAAGGGTACTGGGAGGACCCTGGGGGACCCCAGGAGGACCCCGGGGGGCACTGGAAGGACCCCGGGAGGCACTGGAAGGACCCTGGGGGGCACTAAGGCCACCTTGTCTATCCCCAGTACCCCCAGCAGGTCCCTGGGGGACACCGGGAGGACCCTGGGGATTACTGGGAGGACCCTGGGGGGCACTGGGAGGTCTTGGGGGTCTCTAAAGCCACTCCACTTGCCCCCAGTGTCCCCAGAAAGGCACTGGAAGGACCCTGGGAGGCACTGGGAGGACCCTGGGGGGCACTAAGGCCACTCCACTTGCCCCCAGTGTCCCCAGAAAGGCACTGGAAGGACCCTGGGAGGCACTGGGAGGACCCTGGGGGTCTCTAAAGCCACTCCACCTGCCCCCAGTGTCCCCAGAAAGGCACTGGGAGGACCCTGGGGGTCTCTAAAGCCACTCCACTTGCCCCCAGTGTCCCCAGAAGGGTACTGGGAGGACCCTGGGGAACCCCAGGAGGACCCCGGGGGGCACTGGGAGGACCCTGGGGGGCACTTGGAGGACCCTGGGGGGTCTCTAAAGCCACTCCACCTGCCCCCAGTGTCTCCAGAAAGGCACTGGAAGGACCCTGGGAGGCACTGGGAGGACCCTGGGAGGCACTGGGAAGACCCCGGGAGGCACTGGGAGCACCAGGAGACCCATTTCACCCCAGAAAGTGGTAGGAGGACCCCCCCCCCCCCCCCTCCCCAAGTCCCTCACCGATCTTCATCTTCTTGAGGGTGGCGTCGGGCTCGTCGCGGGGCCGCTTGCGGGCGTCGCGGGGGCTGGGCATGCTGCGGGCGATTTCGGCTTGCTGGGTGCCCAGGTCGACGAGCAGCGTGGTGATCTGCGCCTGGAAGTCCCCCGAGGCCGGGTGCCGCAGCACGCTCAGCAGGTGCAGCTTCAGGTTCTTGCGCACGCTGCTCACCTGAGACTTGGCCAGGGTGGGCGGCAGGTTGGCTGCAAGAAGGGGCGGGGGGGGGGGGGGGGGACAAGGTTGGGGACACGGTGGGGACACCCGAGGGGTCCGGGACACTCGGATGCCAGCAGCAAAATGAGGTGGCAGCGGGGACAGAGGAGATCTGGGAGCCCAAGCCCAATAGGAGGTGGGGGGGGGGACACTGGGGATCTGGGACCCCAACCCCAATAGGAGGTGGGGGGGGGGGGACACTGGGATCCAGGACCCCAACCCCAGTAGGAGGTGGGGGGGGGACACTGGGATCCAGGACCCCAACCCCAGTAGGAGGTGGGGGGGGGGACACTGGGATCCAGGACCCCAACCCCAGTAGGAGGTGGGGGGGGACACTGGGATCCAGGACCCCAACCCCAATAGGAGGTGAGGGGGGGACACTGGGGATCTGGGACCCCAGCCCCAATAGGAGGTGGGGGGGGGACACTGGGATCCAGGACCCCAACCCCAATAGGAGGTGGCAGTGGGGACAGAAGGGATCTGGGACCCCAACCCCTAGGGGAGGTGGTGTGGGGACACTGGGGGTCCAAGATACCCGGACACCAGCCCCAATAGGAGGTGACAGTGGGGATCTGGGACCCCAACCCCAATAGGAGGTGGTGTGGGGGCACCGGGGGTCTGGGACACCCAGAGACCAGCCCCAGTAGGAGGTGGCAATGGGGACATCAGGTATTTGGGACCCCAACCCCAATAGGAGGTGGTGGTGGGGACACTGAGGACTCAGGACACCTGGTCCCCAACCCCTGTGAGAGTTGGGAATGGGGACAGCAGAGATCTGGGACCCCAAACCCTTGGGGAGGTGACAGCAGGGACAGCGGGGATTCAGGACACCGGGTCCCCAACTCCTCTGAGAGGTGGCAGTGGGGACATCGGGGATCCAGGACACCCAGCCCCTAGGGGTGGGGACAGAGGGGATCCAGGACCCCAACCCCAATAGGAGGTGGGGGGGGGACACTGGGGATCTGGGAGCCCAACCCCAATAGGAGGTGGCAGTGGGGTCACCAGGGATCTGGGACCCCAACCCCTAGGGGAGGTGGTGTGGGGACACTGGGGGTCCAAGATACCCGGACACCAGCCCCAATAGGAGGTGGCAGTGGGGATCTGGGACCCCAACCCCAATAGGAGGTGGGGGGGGGGACACTGGGATCCAGGACCCCAACCCCAATAGGAAGTGGCAGTGGGGACACTGGGGGTCCAAGATACCCAGACACCAGCCCCAATAGGAGGTGGCAGCGGGGACAGAAGGGATCTGGGACCCCAACCCCAATAGGAGGTGGTGTGGGGGCACCGGGGGTCTGGGACACCCAGAAACCAGCCCCAGTAGGAGGTGACAATGGGGACACCGGGCATCCAGGACCCCAACCCCAATAGGAGGTGGCAGCGGGGACCCCGGGGGTCCATCCCCGCCGTTCCCAGCCCCCCCCTCCCCCCCCCCCCCGCGGCAGCACAGCCCCCCCCTCCCCGGGCGCTCACCGTGCAGCGTCTCGTAGGCCTGGATGACCTCGGCCATGAACATGGGGCGCTGGCGGGCGATGGTGGCCAGCGAGCCCAGCGCGGCCGTCAGGTTGATGCTGGAGATGGCCGGGTGCACCATGAACTTCAGCAGCTGCTCCAGCGCCGCCTTGCCCTCCTCCCACAGCACGTCTGCGGGGACAGGCGGGGGGGGGGGGGCACGTGGGGACGCGGGGTTGTAGGGACTTGGGACGTGGGGACACGCGTGGGGACGCAGGGACGCATATGGGGATGTGGGGATACAGGGATGCGGGGATATGGGGGCACGGGGAGGTGGGGACACGCGTGGGGGCACAAGGATGTGGGGACGCAGGGATATAGGGACATGGGGACACGGGGACGTGGGGACATGTGGGGACACAGGGATGCAGGGATATGGGGGCACGGGGACGTGGGGACACACGTGGGGGCACAAAGATGTGGGGATGTAGGGACATGGGGACACACGTGGGGGCACAGGGACACAAGGATGTGGGGATATGGACGTTGGGATGTAGGGACATGGGGACACATGTAGGGACACAGGGACGCGAGGGCATGGGGACACATGTGGGGGCACAGGGACACATATGGGGATGTGGGGATACAGGAATGCGGGGATATTGGGGCACGGGGACGTGGGGACACATGGGGGCACACGTGGGGACATGTAGGGACACAGGGATGTAGGGACTTGGGACATGGGGACACATATGGGGATGTGGGGACACATGGGGCACACATGGGGACGCAAGGATGTGGGGTTGTAGGGACATGGGGACACACGTGGGGGCACAGGGACACAAGGATGTGGGGATATGGACGCGGGGATGTAGGGACGTGGGGACACATGTGGGGACACAGGGACGTGAGGGCATGGGGACATGGGGACACGCGTGGGGGCACAGGGACACATATGGGGATGTGGGGATATAGGGACGCAGGGATATTGGGGCACAGGGACGTGGGGACACAAAGGGCACACATGGGGACACAAGGATGTGGGGATGTAGGGACATGGGGACACAAGGATGTGGGGATATGGACACGGGGATGTAGGGACGTGGGGACACGTGGGGACACAGGGACGTGAGGGCATGGGGACACACGTGGGGGCACAGGGACGCATATGGGGATGTGGGGATACAGGGATGCGGGGATATGGGGGCACAGGGACGTGGGGACACACGGGGGCACACGTGGGGACACAGGGACATGAGGGCACGGGGATGTGGGGACATGTAGGGACACAGGGATGTAGGGACTTGGGACATGGGGACACATATGGGGATGGGGGGACACAGGGATGCAGGGATATGGGGGCACAGGGATGTGGGGACACATGGGGCACACATGGGGACGCAAGGATGTGGGGATGTAGGGACATGGGGACACACGTGGGGACACAGGGACACATATGGGGATGTGGGGATACAGGGATGTGCGGATATGGGGATGTGGGGACACGGGGACACAGGGATATGGGGGCACAAGGATGTGGGGACATGCATGCAGGGATGTAGGGACATGGGGACACGTGGGGACACAGGGATGTGAGGGCATGGGGACATGGGGATACACGTGGGGACGCAGGGACACATATGGGGATGTGGGGACACAGGGACGTAGGGATATGGGGGCACGGGGAGGTGGGGACACATGTGGGGGCACAAGGATGTGGGGTTGTAGGGACATGGGGACACACGTGGGGGCACAGGGACACAAGGATGTGGGGATATGGACGCGGGGATGTAGGGACGTGGGGACACGTGGGGACACAGGGATGTGAGGGCATGGGTACACACGTGGGGGCACAGGGACACATATGGGGATGTGGGGACACAGGGATGCAGGGATATGGGGCACAGGGATGTGGGGACACATGGGGCACACATGGGGACGCAAGGATGTGGGGATGTAGGGACATGGGGACACACGTGGGGACACAGGGACACAAGGATGTGGGGATATGGACGTGAGGATGTAGGGACATGGGGACACATGTAGGGACACAGGGACGCGAGGGCATGGGGACACACGTGGGGACACAGGGACACGTATGGGGATGTGGGGATATAGGAACACAGGGATATTGGGGCACAGAGACGTGGGGACACATGGGGCACACATGGGGACGCAAGGATGTGGGGATGTAGGGACATGGGGACACACGTGGGGGCACAGGGGCACATGTGGGGATGTGGGGATACAGGGATGCGGGGATATGGGGATGTGGGGACACGGGGACACAGAGATATGGGGGCACAAGGATGTGGGGACATGCATGCAGGGATGTAGGGACATGGGGACACACGTGGGGACACAGTGACGTGAGGGCACGGGGATGTGGGGACATGTAGGGACACAGGGACGCGGGGATGTAGGGACATGGGGACACGTGGAAACACAGGGATGTGAGGGCATGGGGACATGGGGACACATGTGGGGGCACAGGGACACATATGGGATGTGGGGATACAGGGACGCAGGGATATGGGGGCACGGGGACGTGGGGACACACGTGGGGGCACAAGGATGTGGGGACGCAGGGATATAGGGACATGGGGACACGGGGACATGAGGGCACGGGACGTGGGGACATGTGGGGACACAGGGATGCAGGGATATGGGGGCATGGGGACGTGGGACACACGTGGGGGCACAGGGACACAAGGATGTGGGGATATGGACGCGGGGATGTAGGGACATGGGGACACATGTGGGGACACAGGGACGTGGGGACACATGGGGGCACACGTGGGGACACAGGGACATGAGGCACGGGGATGTGGGGACATGTAGGGACACAGGGATGTAGGGACTTGGGACATGGGGACACATATGGGGATGTGGGGATACAGGGACGCAGGGATATGGGGGCATGGGGACGTGGGGACACATGGGGCACACATGGGGACGCAAGGATGTGGGGTTGTAGGGACATGGGGACACACGTGGGGGCACAGGGACACATATGGGGATGTGGGGATACAGGGATGTGGGGATATGGGGATGTGGGGACACGGGGACACAGGGATATGGGGGCACAAGGATGTGGGGACACGGATGCAGGGATATAGGGACATGGGGACACGTGGGGACACAGGGACGTGAGGGCACGGGGATGTGGGGACATGTAGGGACACAGGGACGCGGGGATGTAGGGACATGGGGACACGTGGAAACACAGGGATGTGAGGGCATGGGGACATGGGGACACATGTGGGGGCACAGGGACACATATGGGGATGTGGGGATACAGGGACGCAGGGATATGGGGGCACGGGGACGTGGGGACACACGTGGGGGCACAAGGATGTGGGGACGCAGGGATATAGGGACATGGGGACACGGGGACATGAGGGCACGGGGACGTGGGGACATGTGGGGACACAGGGATGCAGGGATATGGGGGCATGGGGACGTGGGGACACACGTGGGGGCACAGGGACACAAGGATGTGGGGATATGGACGCGGGGATGTAGGGACGTGGGGACACATGTGGGGACACAGGGACGTGGGGACACATGGGGGCACACGTGGGGACACAGGGACATGAGGCACGGGGATGTGGGGACATGTAGGGACACAGGGATGTAGGGACTTGGGACAGGGGGACACATATGGGGATGTGGGGATACAGGATGCGGGGATATGGGGTTACGAGGTCAAGGAGATGGGAGATGCAGGGATGTGGGGATATGGGAACATGAGGATGCAGGGATATGGGGACATGGGGACACAGGGACATGGGGACATGGGAATATAGAGACGTTAGGATATGGGGACGCATGGATATGGGAACATGAGGACGTGGGGATATAGGAACATGGGGATGCAGGGATATAGGGATATGGGGGCATGGGGACATGGGGACATAAAGATATGGGGACACGGGGACGCAGGGATGCAGAAACACGGGGATGCAGGGATATGGTGACATCAGGACATAGGGATGGGGACAGGGGGATATGGGGACAGGGGCACGTGGGGATATGGGAATGTAGGAACACAGAGACGTAAGGATGTGGGGACGCACGGATGTGGGGACGCACGGATGTGGGGACATGAGAACACAAAAACATAGCAACATGAGCATGCAGGGATACGGGGACATCAGGACGTGAGAACGGGGACACGGGGACACGGGGACACGGGGACACGGGGACGCGGGGACACGGGGACACGGGGATACGGGGACGCGGGGATACGGGGACGCGGGGACGCGGGGACGCGGGGACGCAGGGACACGGGGACGCGGGGACACGGGGATGCAGGGACACGGGGACACGGGGATACGGGGACGCGGGGACACGGGGATACGGGGACGCGGGGACGCGGGGATACGGGGACGCGGGGACGCGGGGACGCGGGGATACGGGGACGCGGGGACGCGGGGACGCGGGGATACGGGGATGCGGGGACGCGGGGATACGGGGACGCGGGGACGCGGGGACACGGGGATACGGGGACGCGGGGACGCGGGGATACGGGGACGCGGGGACGCGGGGACGCGGGGATACGGGGATGCGGGGACGCGGGGATACGGGGACGCGGGGACGCGGGGACACGGGGATACGGGGACGCGGGGACGCGGGGATACGGGGACGCGGGGACGCGGGGACGCGGGGATACGGGGATGCGGGGACGCGGGGATACGGGGACGCGGGGACGCGGGGACGCGGGGATACGGGGACGCGGGGACGCGGGGACGCAGGGACACGGGGACGCAGGGACACGGGGACGCAGGGACACGGGGACGCAGGGACGCGGGGACGCAGGGACGCGGGGACGCAGGGACGTGGGGACGTGGGGACACAGGGACGCAGGGACGCAGGGACACAGGGATGCAGGGACGCAGGGACACAGGGATGCAGGGACGCGGGGACACAGGGACGCGGGGACACAGGGACGCGGGGACACAGGGACGCGGGGACACGGGGACGCAGGGACACGGGGACGCAGGGACGCGGGGACGCAGGGACGCGGGGATTCGGGGACACGGGGACACAGGGAAGCAGGGACGCGGGGACACAGGGACGCGGGGACACGGGGACGCAGGGACACGGGGACGCAGGGACGCGGGGATTCGGGGACACGGGGACACAGGGAAGCAGGGACGCGGGGACACAGGGACGCGGGGACACGGGGACGCAGGGACGCAGGGACGCAGGGACGCGGGGACACAGGGACGCGGGGACGCGGGGACGCGGGGACACAGGGATGCGGGGACGCGGGGACGCGGGGACGCGGGGACGCGGGGACGCGGGGACGCGGGGACGCGGGGACGCGGGGACGCGGGGACGCGGGGACGCGGGGACGCGGGGACACAGGGATGCGGGGACGCGGGGACACGGGGACGCGGGGACACGGGGACGCGGGGACACGGGGACGCGGGGACACGGGGACACGGGGACGCGGGGACGCAGGGACGCGGGGACGCGGGGACGCGGGGACGCGGGGACGCGGGGACACGGGGACGCAGGGACACGGGGACGCG